>SJYW01003525.1:4225-29531 GCA_006410735.1 Raphicerus campestris
TGGGAATACCAGACCACCTGACCTGCCTCTTGAGAAATCTGTATGCTGGCCATGAAGTTAGAACTGGACATGGAACAACAGACTGGTTCCAAAGAGGAAAAGGAGTACGTCAAGGCTGTATATTGTTACCCTGCTTATTAAACTTATATGCAGAGTACATCATGAGAAATGCTGGGATGGATGAAGCATAAGCTGGAATCAGAATTGCCAGGAGAAATATAAATAACCTCACATACACACATGACACCACTCATATGGCAGAAAGTGAAGAAGACTTAAAGGGCCTCTTGATGAAAGTGAAAGAGGTGAATGAAAAAGTTGGCTTAAAGCTCAACATTCAGAAAACTAAGATCATAGCGTTTGATCTCATCACTTCATGGCAAACAGATGAAGAAACAGTGTAAACAATGAGAGACTATTTTGGGGGACTCCAAAATCACTGCCATGGTGACTGCAGCTATGAAATTAAAAGACACTTATTCCTTGGAGAAAAGTTATGACCAACCTAGACAGCATATTAAAAAGCAGAGACATTACTTTGCCAACAAAGTTCCATCTGGTCAAGACTATGGTTTTTCCAGAAGTCATGTATGGATATGAGATTTGGACTATAAAGAAAGCTAAGCACCAAAGAATTGATGCTTTTGAACTGTGGTGTTGGAGAAGGCTCTTGAGAGTCCCTTGGTTTGCAAACAGATCCAACCAGTCCATCCTAAAGGAAATCAGTCCTGAATATTCATTGGAAGGACTGATGTTGAAGCTGAAACTCCAATACTTTGGCCATCTGATGATAAGAGCTGACTCATTGGAAAAGACCCTGTTGCTGGGAAAGATTGAAGGCAGGAAGAGAAGGGGACGACAGAGGATGAGATGGTTGGATAGCATCACTGACTCCTTGGGCATGAGTTTGATTAAACTCTGGGAGTTGGTGATGGATAGCAAGGCCTATGAGCTGCAGTCCATGGGATTGCAAAGTGTTGGATGCAGCTGAGGGACTAAACTGAACTGAACTGTACTATATTATGCAAGACTGAGGGGTGGGGGTGTTACAGTTTCTCATCATTGAAGTGAGGTTTTTTACTAAATAGTGGCTACCACATTTTTGGCTCCTCTTCAAAGATTAAAGTAGAAAAATAATTTTAAAGACAGAAACATGGAAAAAATAGTACTTCTTTTTCTATTTCTTGGGTACTGTTGATAGCTATTACATAATAATTTAATATTTAATCTAAAATTTGATAAGAATATTTTGTATATTCTTAATGCAATCCATAATTTTCTTGTCAGCATAGCATTTCTATCACATATTGAGGTTACTAAACTCAAGTTTATGTGTCAGGCATACAGCTGAGACAAACATATGGAAATGTTAGAGTTTCGAGCAGAGAAAGGTTTATTGTAGGTCCATGAAAGGTGGCCCATGCCCTCAAAATCCCAAAGTCCCCAAAGGATTTCAGCAAAGCATTTTTAAAGACAAGTTTAAAGAATGATCCAAGGATTGTGATCAGCTCAGCTAAAAGTGAATGTTACTCAGTCATGTCTGATAGTCCATAGAATTCTCAAGGCTAGAATACTGGAATGGGTAGCCTTTCCCCACTCCAGAGTATCTTCCCAACCCAGGGATCAAACCCAGGTCTCCTGCACTGCAGGCAGATTCTTTACCAGCTCAGCCATCAGGGAAAGCCCAAGAATACTGGAGTAGGTAACCTATCCTTTCTCCAGCAGATCTTCTTGACCCAGGAATTGAACCAGGGTCTCTTGCATTGCATGTGGATTCTTTACCAGTGGAGGTACCAGGGAAGCCCATCAGCTCAACTGGTACGCAATGTTCTGATTGGTTGATGGTGATCAATACTTAAGTTCCAGAAAGTCTGGTGGCTACATGCTTATGATGATCAAGGAGTTAATTTCTTCTGTTTCCTGGTGAGTTTAGCATCTGAAAAACTCAGGAAATATGTATCAAATACTATTATCTCGTTACCTAGAGAGCAGATAAAGCAGAGTATATGGGGGAGGGGTTTGTCCCTGAAAGGCTTCATAGGGTCCTGCTTAGTTACATTGGTAGCAGGAAGACCTACTAACATTGTAGAAAATCAAATTCCACTAAGCATGTAAGCTATTTACCTTAACTCTTTTCCTAATGCTTTTATAATACTAATCAAAAAGAAACAAATGCATTTTTAATCATTAGGCACAGAGTTATGCAGATAGTGATCATCATAGTTTCTCACATAGTAGTTGATTTGCATATGGACTTACAGAAATAACTCTTTCATAGTTGCTTTAATTGACCTTAGACACAGAGTGTGATACATGGGAATTGAATCATCCATCTTCCCCATCAGTCTACTTCATTGTTATTCCTACCCATAACTTCTCTCATTTTAAGCTCAACTCTTGAATGTGGCAGATGAGAGCAGTTCTTGCTATCTTAAGTAGAAGGGACTATACTAGAAAATATGGAGGGTGAAGGTAGAAACAGGTCACAGCATAAATATGAAGTTTAAAGAACTGGTTAGAAGAATAGGAGGTATCCGAGGGAATCTATAGAGGATTATGTAACAGGAAATTTAGAAACACATGCTTGAACTGCTGAGTTTTAGCTTGAATGCCTGTCCTCTACTACCCTTGTGACTCTTCCAAGACTGAGTGAACCAGCAAGAAGCACCTATTCAGCTCTGTAACAGAAAGAAATATGATTTCTAAGAGGAAGACAGTAGACAGTAGAGAGAAAACTTGATGTTGAACTTACAGAAATTATCCTGACTCCAGTTCTGTCGCTCAGTCGTGTCCAACTCTGCAACCCCATGAACTGCAGCATGCCAGGCCTCCCTGTCCATCACCAACTCCTGGAGTTTACTTAAACTCATGTTCATTGAGTCAGTGATGCCATCCAACCATCTCATCCTCGTTCATCCCCTTTTCCTCCTGTCTTCAATCTTTCCCAACGTCATTGTCTTTTCCAATGAATCCTTTGCATCAGGTGGCCAAAGTATTGGAATTTCAGCTTTAACATCAGTCCTCCCAATGAATATTCAGGATTGATTTCCTTAGGATGGACTGGTTGGATCTCCTTGCAGTCCAAGGGACTCTCAAGAGGCTTCTCCAACACCACAGTTCAAATGCATCAATTCTTTGGCACTCAGCTTTCTTTATAGTCCAACTCACATCCATACATGAGTACTGGAAAAACCATAGTCTTGACTAGACAGACCTTTGTTGGCAAAGTAATGTCTCTGCTTTTTAATACGCTGTCTAGTTTGGTCATAACTTTCCTTCCAAGGAGTAAACATCTTTTAATTTCATGGCTGCAGTCACCATTGGCAGTGATTTTGGAGTCCACAAAATAAAGTCTGTCACTGTTTCCACTGTTTCTCTATCTATTTACCATGAAGTGGTGGTACCAGATGCCATGATCTTAGTTTTCTGAATGTTGCACTTTAAGCCAACTTATTCACTCTGATCTTTCACTTTCATCAAGAGGCTCTTTAAGTCTTCTTCAGTTTCTGCCATAACGGTGGTGTCATCTGCATATGTGAGGTTATTGCCATTTCTCTCAGAAATCTTGATTCCACCATATGCTTCATCCAGCCCAGCATGTCTCATGATGTACTCTGCATATAAGTTAAATAAGAAGGGACACAATATACAGGTTTGACGTGCTCCTTTCCCTGGTGGCTGAGATGGTAAAGCATCTGCCTGCAATGCAGGACACCTGGGTTCGATTCCTGGGTTGGGAAGTTCCCCTGGAGAAGGAAATGGCAATCCACTCCAGCACTCTTGCCTGGAAAATCCCATGGACGGAGGAGCCTGATAGGCTACAGTCCATGGGGACGCAAAGAGTCAGACACGACTGAGAGACTTCACTTCTCTGATTTGGAACCAGTCTGTTTCTCCATGTCCAGTTCTAACTGTTGCTTCCTGCCCTGCATACAGATTTCTCATAACGTGGGTCACGTGGTCTGGTGTTCCCATCTCTTTAAGAATTTTCCAGTTTGTTGTGACCCACACGGTTAAAGAATTTGGCATAGTCAATAAAGCAGAAATAGTTGTTTTCCTGGAACTCTCTTGCTTTTTCGATGATCCAGCAGATGTTGGCAATTTGATCTCTGGTTCCTCTGCCTTTTCTAAGTCTGCTTGAACATCTGGTAGTTCACAGTTCATGTACTTTTGAGGTCTGGCTTGGAGAATTTTGAGCATTACTTTACTAACATGTGAGATGAGAGCAATTGTGCGGTAGTTTGAGCATTCTTTGACATTGCCTTTCTTTGGAATTGGAATGAAAACTGACCTTTTCCAGTCCTGTAGCCACTACTGAGTTTTCCAAATTTGCTGACACATTGAGTGCAGCACTTTCACAGCATCATTTTTCAGGATTTGAAATAGCTCACCTGGAATTCCATCACCTCCACTAGCTTTGTTCTTAGTGATGCTTCCTTTGGCCCACTTGACTTCACATTCCAAGAAGTCTGGCTCTAGGTGAGTGATCACACCATCGTGATTATCTGGGTTGTGAAGATATTTTTGTACAGTTCTTTTGTGTATTCTTGTCAAGTCTTCTTAATATCTTCTGCTTCTGTTAGGTCCATACCATTTCTGTTCTTTATTGAGCCTATCTTTCCATGAAATGTTCCTAGTTTCTATTCCCAAATCTGTTATATGTTCCACAAGGTAGGTCAGTCTGAAGTTTGAGAATAAAAGTGACAATTTTGTTTTTACAGTGTTACTTGCACTACTTTTTGAGGCAGGAGGCAGATGGCTCTGCTCAAGATACAGTGATTGGAAATTCATTCCCTGTAGATCGAAACTCCAAAACAAGAATAGCAGGACAATTAATGGAGGAGGCTAGGCCATGCCCAGTCTACCTATTTCTTTTCCTGAAGTTAGGAGGCCTCTCTGACCACACATACCCAGAAAAGGCTCCTTCTAGGCCAAAGGGGGAGAAATGTCAAGGGATGCTCTATCCAGATGCCTCTTCAATAGGATCCATCTTAGCTAAGAGATGTGTGCACACACATGGAAGGATCCTTAGATATACCAAATATGGGCTGTGAACCAGCAAATAGTGATGACTGGCCAAAAGAAGACTGGAAGAAATGCCTCATATAAGTGATTTAAACTTCTGCATGGGTGCAGCTCAGGGATTCTCCCTCTGATCCTTCCCGTGTGTCTATTCATACATATTGTACTCTTTTGCCTCTTAAAAATTATTTTATTTGCTTCAGTACTTTCTGTCTTTGTGGAGATTCTTTTCTGCAAAGACAAAGGTCAAGGCTCTTGTCATTGACTACTGGGCTAGTGACTAGGATCTGGTACTTTCACCACCACAACCCAGCCTCAATCTCTTGGGAATGTAAGCCCTGCTCCAAGTTGTTGCAGGCTGAGGCAACCCAAAATCATCTCTTCTAACAAATTTGCTGAAGTTTTTGAAGCCCAAAATGGATTACTAATGAAGATTCTAAGTCTTTCTAGATCACCTGGAATCTTATTTACAATTTTTGTTCATTGAAATAGTTTCTTATGGCCCTTCTAATCCCTTTTAGCACTTTAAAAATACTTCTAAGGATTTAAGGTAAAGTTTGGGAATTCCCTTCCATGTCCCTGTGTTAGTAACTTATTAAACCAGAGATCTGCTCTGTTTGCTAGAAGAAAGAGAAAAAAAAAATCACTCAATAATCTCAATAATGTCTGATTCTTTGCAACCCAGTAGACTTCATCCCACCAGGCTCCTCTGTCCATGGAATTCTCTAGGCGAGAATGTTGGAGTCTAGGACATGGAAGCAACCTAGATGTCCATTGGCAGATGAATGGATAAGGAAGTTGTGGTACATATACACAATGGAATATTGCTCAGCTATTAAAAAAAAAAGATATATTTGAGTCAGTTCTAATGAGGTGGACAAAGCTGAAGCCTATTATACAGAGTGAAGTAAGTCAGAAAGAGAAACACCAGTACAATATATTAACACATATATATGGAATTTATAAAGACAGTAACTATGATCCTATATGCCAAGCAGCAAAAGAGACACAGATGTAAAGAACAGACTTTTGGACCATGTGGGAAAAGAGGATGGGATGATTTTGAGAGAATGGCATTGAAACATGTATATTACCATATGTAAAATAGGTGACCAGTGCAAGTTCAATGCATGAAGCAGGGCACTCAAACTGGTGCTCTGTGACAATCTAGAGGGATGGGGTGGGGAGGGAGGTAGGAAGGGTTTCAGGATGGGGAAACACATGTATGGCAAAAACCAATATAACATTGTAAAAAAAAATTGTGCTATCCTGCAATTAAAATAAATTAATTAATTAAAAAAAAAGAATATTGGAGCTGATAGCCATTCCCTTCTCCAGAGGATCTTCCCAACCCAGGGATAGAACCTAGGTCTCTCACATTGCAGGTGGATTCTGTACCATCTGAGCCACCAGAAAAGCCCGAGTGTCTGTTTTTCAAATAACCTCAGAGAATATCTAAAAGCAAGATCATGTGTTTCATTTGCAGTTTCTCTTCATCTTTGAGGGTTTGGCCATTTTCTTCCATCTGAAGAAACAGTTCTTGGAAGGATTCCTTGGCTCCTTCTTAAGAAGTTTCATTATTATTTAGGTAGGCTTAGTGCCCTTTTTGAACTGTGGTGTCAGAGAAGACTGTTGAGAGTCCCTTGGACTACAAGGAGATCCAACCAGTCCATCCTAAAGGAAATCAGTCCTGAGAGTATTCATTGGAAGGACTGATGTTGAAGTTGAAACTCCAATATTTCAGCCACCTGATGCGAAGAGCCGACTCATTTCAAAAGACCCTCATGCTGGGAAAAATTGATGGCAGGAGGAGAAAGGGTCAACAAAGAATGAGATGGTTGGATGGCATCACCGACTCATTGGACATGGGTTTGAGTAAGCTCCAGAAGTTGGTGATGGACAGGGAGGCTTGGCATGCTGCAGTCCATGGGGTCTCAAAGAGTCAGACACGACTGAGCAACTGAACTGAACTGAGTGCCCTTTCAATATCTCAGGAATTAGGGAGAGTAAACCTCACCCCTAGACTGCTCAGAAGCTTCTTTTGCCCTATTTCATTCCTGAATGACTTCTCATTAAGGAAAAGGAGCCCATAAACCAAATACTTTTCACAACAATCACACAAAAAGTGTCACCATACTCACTGTAATTACATGACAGCACAGACCAAGCTCAGTCCAAATAAAACAAGCTCTGAAATGCATTGATCTGAAGAATTTCTTGCATTGACATTTAAAATTACTTCCTCAGAACAAACCCATTGACCCAATGATAAAGTTCCAAATCAGCTTTAAAGTTTTGTGAGCAAAGTAAATAATTTAATTTTCTTACTAAAAAGAAAGGAAACCAATTCAGAAATATCACAATCTATCTATTATAGCAACTCAGAAAAATCTTTAAATGTACAGAAAATCATCCCAATAATTTATGAGCCTTTGTCTATAAATCAAAACAACATCAGCAGGATTTAAATATAACTTATTCATTAAAATTGATTTTGTTTTAATTTTATCTTATTGTTTTCTTTTCATTAAAATATGGTATTTTGGGGAGTATGTGTCAAAATATTTATTTAGCAGTGAACATTTTTCTTTTATTGCCACTGTTTTAAGTGATAATGAACAAAGTGTGCATGGGCAGAATCAACTGTCCATGAATGGCTGAACAGAATCTGGTGAACAAATGAATAAACTCAACTTAAACTGAACACCTATTTGTATTTGAAAATTATTCCTCAAGTTAAATGATTGGTAATGCAGTTTAAGTCACATATTTTAAA
This sequence comes from Raphicerus campestris, assembly GCA_006410735.1. Lineage (NCBI taxonomy): Eukaryota > Metazoa > Chordata > Mammalia > Artiodactyla > Bovidae > Raphicerus > Raphicerus campestris. The sequence continues at coordinate 12,024 of SJYW01003525.1, forward strand.
AAACATGGATTTTGATTGCTTGATTTTTTCATTCTTAAGAGTGAAGTTGTCTACTGGAGTCCTATGAAATGTGATGCTTTATTCTGAATAATCATTAAAAATGAGGTTTTGGATATCTGTTCTTCCTGAATAACCTTACCAATAATATCTGAAATATTGTGGGAACACAAGAGATATGAAGTAAATCTTACAACTTATACAAGAAAAAATTTCCAGAGTAACATTATTCCACATTGTTATGCCACTTTGGTAATAATTTTAATTAAGAGAAAAAAGAGGAAATATTACTTTAAGGAAAAGTGCTAATCACGACATGGCTCTTATTTGGCTTGAACTTATGTAACTGAGAACATTTAGAGAACATTCCAAGTATGTCCGAAGTTTATGTTTCTGGAAGTTGTGCAGAAGTTCAGGAAAGGGACCATAATTTCGTGCAATGATTCCTGAATTCCTGACTCAGAGATTTTAGAACCCCACTACCCCATTGTAGAGCCCAAAAATTTTCCTTTTTTTTTTCAGATATACCCTTCAGTTATTAAACTTGTATATCTGTCCATATTAAAAACATTACTAAGTATTTTATAGGCTTCAAAAATCTCTCATGACATCTGCAGTGAAACTAAGCAAGGACTTATATAAAATACATTTGCAACTTGAAGGCAAATCTTTACTTCTAAAAATATTTATTTCCTCATAAAAGATAATGTGAATTGCCATTTAGCACATCAGAGAGACCTTTCCAATGTATTTTTAGACTTTATTGAAATTTTAATCAAGCCTAAATAATCCAACTTATTTACATGTAACCCAGACTTTTATATGATTTCACAAATAATAATAAAAAATTGCATTACTGTTGTCAGTTCTGTCAATTTAAGAATTGCTATATCAATATTTTTAGTTTAGAAATGCTTGAATAAGGAGCTATAGAATACATTACTAAATAAATTTATTATGGCTAATAAAAATGTAGAATATATTTATTTTCTCAGAAGCTATTGCCCTTAAATATTTGAATAATCAGGTAAAATTCCTGAGAGAAGCATCTGTTATCTCCATCCTTAGAAATTATGGAAAAGAGAAGGAAGAAAAGGAAAGATAAAAGTTTTCTATGTAAAATGACTCCAGAAATAGCAATTATATTACATATCCATATTCCAACTAAGACTTCCCAAAGTATTATATTAAGAAGGCAGCTGAGGCCATAACTGGAGACAGTGGAAAGAAAACACCTTCATCTATTAGCAGAATCTGTCTTAGATAGAAGAGTGTGAAATGGAAGCATGCAAAGCAGGTATTTTCATCTCTAATTCAGACAACTATGTTGTGGGAAGAATAGGGATTAATATGTAAATATCCTACCCAATTATGAGTTTTGTGTGAAAAATCCAATTAATCTGACTGAGAATTTTGTTAACTCAAATACAAACCAAGTGGGGGGGGTGGTGGAGAAAGAGAGAGAAATGTTAACAAGCATCACAATTACTAAGATTCTTGCTTATGATAAGAGGACGTGCCTCTGCAATATGAAGTGATAGTATATACAGTACCATTGGCACGTAAACAGAATAGGGGTGATGGTAACTGAAAAAATTCAACTGCTTTAGAGGTTTGAAGAAAGAAAATGTCAGGGAGTTGTTATTCACTCAAGGAACACTGTGAAAATAAAATTTCTACAGTGACAGTGATATTTAGTGAGATCCCTATGCCTGGAAACCCACTCCAGTATTCTTGCCTGGAAAATCCCATGGATGGAGGAGCCTGGTGGGCTAAAGTCCATGGAGTCACAAAGAGCTGGACACGACTGAGCAACTTCACTTTCATTGTCTATGTCACAGGCAGATTATGCTGGAAATCAGGCCTAGATATAAGGAAGAGAGAGATACAAAGGATATGGTATCATATCTTCACCAGGTTTCCAATTTTTAAGTCAATATCTTCCTAGGAAAATAGTAAGACCTTGAAATCTATGGTGCAGACTTTGGGTGGACAATCCTGAGAAACTCAAAACTGCACATTGTACTGAGCCCTTCACTTCATGGGCTGTCACAAGCACCTACTCTACCAGAGGAAAACAGTCGCCCTCATTTGGAAATACTGCAAACCTCTTGCCTGTAGCAGATTCCTCACAAATTGCTGCTTGTCTTCCAAAATATTTCTTTCCACACCATTTACTTTATGTATATCACAAAACACAAGATGAGGGGCTTCCCTCCTGGCTTAGACTGCAAAGAATCTACCTGCAATGCAGAAGACCCGGGTTCGATCCCTGAGTCAGGAAGATCCCCTGGAGAAGGTAATGACAATCCACTCCAGTACTCTTGCCTGGAGAATTTCATGGACAGAGGAGCCTGATGGGGTACAGTCCATGGGGTTGCAAAGAGTCGGACACGACTGAGCGACTAACACTTTCACTTTCAAACAAGATGAGCATCAGCACAACCTTCTCATGAGGATGTGGATCCAAGTCTAGATGGGAATAGCAAATGCCCCAGAGGAACAGCAGAACCCTGCTAACGCATACACACAAGAACTTGAAGACATACTGTTGTCCAGAAGAGGAAGAACATAAGACTGGAAAGGGAATTTTTAATAATTTGAGAACATTCAGTCTTGACATGGGGTTTAATAACTTGGCAGGGACACCTGGAACCAATTGTAAAACCATGCTGGGATAATCATTTTGAAGTTTGTACACAATGTTACTCTATTGTAAATGAGGTAAAGTGCCTTGATAGAACACTGAAGAAGTCTGAGGGTTCAGAGGTGTGAAACAATTAACATGGATTTATTGTGTAAAACCCAAAGACACACCCCCTCACCATCTCCTTGTTTTCCTCGGGAGCATTTATAGAATGTTCTCTTTTAATTCAGTAAGGAATGGTGGGAGTGGAGGGAGTAGAGGTGACAGGCCTCTTTATGAAACTCAGTAGTGGATTCCTGAGCAGGCTGGTATGAACAGAAAGAACCAACCATCCCTTGCACAGAATTCTGGGATACCAGAGGCCAGGTAGCAGTACTTAACCATCAAAGGCAAGGTAGATGTAAATTCTATAATGGGCAGAAAGATCAGAGTAGCAATTAGGATGCCTCGACCCTCAGAGATCTGTGGGATGATGGAGATCATACTGTTCTGAGCACAGATGATAGGGGTTATGTAACTTGCATAACAACAACAACAAAAAAAGTGTGCTGCCAAGCGGAAGGCTGATGTCAGCCATCAAAATGGAAAGTTATAGTTTTTTTATCCAAGTTCCAGATGTATGACAATGCACGGATCCAAAATCCATTGATTGAAGGAAATGCTGAATCCCCTTGAGGAAGGATGCAGTAATACCACTATTATAATATAAAATAAACATCCCCTTACTCTTTCTCCAAAGGGATCTCTGATCATTTCCCATTTACTGAGAAAAGGAGACTGTCTATATTTTGAAGGGCTGTTGGATCCAGAATCTAAGTTGACACTAGTAACAAGGAATCCAATATGCTACTTTGGATTTCTGCTTGAGTGGGAGTGAAAGAAGCCAGATGATAAGTGGTGTCCTGGCCAGCCCAAGAGCATCTCATACTAAATATATATCTTCAAATTTACCTTGGTATCATTTGCTTGTTCTCAGAATCCACACATCATAGCACCTGGCAGAAGCTTCCTTCACATTATTTCTCTGATTTGTGGATTACAAGACTAAGCAGAATTCCCAAAAACTGTGCCACCTTCCCTGGAGAGCAACATCATTAACATGAAGCGATACTGCACCCCAAATGGAATGGGGTTCAGTATCATATCCCCATTTTATTTCTGTTGACCCTTGCAGTATCCAAATGGATTACAATGGACAGTGGTGGGCTTTTACAATTTAACTTAATGGTAACCTCAAGCACAGCTGCCAAGTCAGTTGTGATATCTGACCAAAAAAAATGAACAACACAGTTCTGGAACTTAGTATGCAGCTCTTCATGTGAAGAGTACATTCATCACAAAAAGCTCAGTATCTATAGGAAGGACAGACGTATACACTAGTGTTTCCAAGAAAAGTTAAACTCTCTTGTTCTGACACAGTATAGAACACAAAGGACATAACTATTTCAATATTTTTTCATTAGTTGAGTAAAATAGTCTGGTCTCAACAGAAACATAACAAATAAAATGTAGTAACATGTCAAAACATGGATTTTTTTAATTGTAAGAAATAATACATAGATTACTATAGTAGTTTCACAGATTTTTGACAAAATATACCATAAGAAATTACATTTTAGCTTAATTTTATTTAATTCAAAGTCAAGGACTATACCATAATTTCCCTCTCAGTGCTTCAGCATTCTATACTATATCCCTAATGCACTAAGTTTACTATGATATTTTTTGCGTTCATTTGTTGATAATGAGATGTATTGAAAGGAGACACCACATTCAGTCCCTGGGTCAGGAAGAGCCCCTGGAGGTGGACATGGCAATCCACTCCAGTATTCCTGCCTGGAAAATCCCATGGGCAGTGGAGCTTGATGGACTACAGTCCCTGGGGTTGCAAAGATTCAGACATGACTTAGTGACTAAACAAGAAAAATGGTCTTCTTTATAGGAAAATTGAATAATTATGATCCTCTATTTTCTGGTAAAGTGAACTGATGCTATCACTTTGTCATTGATTGTAATAGTAACTATGAGTTTGAAGGTTTTCCTTTACAGGTTTTAATTTAATAATTTCAAATGTGAATGTTAGGTTAAAATGAGGATGAATATATGTCCTGCTTTGCTTAGATAGTCCTGATTTATGCCCATCTCCCCGGTGTTACATGTGGCTAGTGCCTTTTTCACTTTAAATGTGTTCAAGTTTGGAAAATAAACTATCTTAGTTATAACAGTAAGGAAATCTAAGCTTCTTGGATACAAGAGCTGTGTATGAACTTTTGGAATAATAAATGAGAAACCTTTTCTAAGGATGCACCTGCTTCCTTTCTCTTCTGTTTCTGCTTCAAAAAATGCACGTGTCCAACCCGCTTTATGGTCACAAAAGGCTCAGCTCACTAGAAGGAGAGGAGACAGAAAACCTCTGGGGAAAATGATATGGGGATGGGAACTGAAGACCTCTGAGTGAGATTCCAAGAAGGGGCAAATGTACTCCACAGAAGAGAAACAGAGACAAAATTACTAATGCATTAGAAAGGTAGGCAAAAGTAAGTGCCACCAAGTAGAGAGGTGAGAAACACACCGTGTGATCCATTCCGCCCTTTTCAAGGAAAGAATGGAAATCACTTTTACCTCCTAAAATCAGAGTCCAATTTCTTCTTACAGAGGTATTTTGGTTATTGCATATGAGTGCATGTGTGCATACTAAGTTGCTTCAGTCATGTCTGACTCTTTGCCACCCTATGGACTGTAGCCCACCAGATCCCTCTGTCCATGGGGATTCTCCAGGCAGGAATGCTGGAGTGGGTTGCTATGCGCTCCTCCAGAAGCTCTTCCCAACCCTGGGATTGAACCCATATGTCTTATATCTCCTACATTAGCAGTCAGGTTCTTTATCACTAGTGCTCCCTGGGCAGCCCTACTGCACTACAGGAAAGGAAAAAGTACTCTGCATTCAAATCACCTGCCTCCTATGTATATAACATATTTTACCCCAGGATTTCGAGCAAAGGCTTACTTCTGAGGTTTAATTGTAGCTTATAAAAGAACATATCATATAAATAATTACTGCATTCAGATTAACCTAACCCAGACATGAAAATGATACTTTTGTTTACTCTCCACATATCTTTACTGGAGAACATTTTATAACCATTCTAGAGAAAAACAGAAATTATCTTTGAAAAAAGTATTTGAATAATTCACACCTATAGCTGTAATATATTTCAATTGTTGTTCACTTGCTCAGTCATGTCTGACTCTTTGAGATTCTGTGGACTGCAGCATGCCAGGTTTCCCTGTCCTTCACCATCTCCCAGAGCTTGCTCAAACTCATGTCCATTGAGTTGGTGACATCCAACCATCTCACCCTCTGCTGTGCCCTTCTTCTCCTGCCTTCAATCTTTCCCAGCATCAGGGTCTTTTCAAATGAGGTTGGCTTTTCACATCAGGTGGCCAAAGTATTGGAGCTTCAGCTTCAGAATCAGTCCTTCCATTGAATATTCAGGTATTCAGGGTTAATTTCCCAGGATTGACTGGTTTGATCTCTTGCAATCCAGTGAATTTGCTCAGTCGTGTCTGATTCTTTGGGATCCCATGGACTGTAGCCTACCAGGCTCTTCCATCCACAGAATTTTCTAGGCAATAGTACTGGAGTGGGCTGCCATTTCCTTCTCCAGGGATCGAACCCAGATCTCCCACATTGCAGGCAGACGTTTTACTGTCTGAGCCACCAGAAAGCCCCTTGCAATCCAAGGGACTCTCAAAGTCTTCTCCAACACCACAGTTCAAAAGCATCAATTCTTTGGCACTCGGCCTTCTTTATGGTCCAACTCCCAACTCTCACATCCGTACGTGACTACTGGGAAAACCATAGGTTTGACTAGAGGAACCTTTGTTGGCAAAGTAATGTCTCTGCTTTTTGATATACTGTCTAGATTTGTCATAGCTTTTCTTCCAAGGAGCAAGCATCTTCTATGTCACTGTGGAGTCATGCTTACATCATTTCACTTAGTTCCCACCACAATACTAATTCATATATTTCAATATGAATATATTACTATGAATCTGAAAGATTCCCAAGCACTTTATTTATTTGTCATTATCTCAAGTAAAATATATACATATATGCATTTTATAGCAGATCTGGTTACAAATGCATCTGTATTTTGAAAATGAGCAAAATATACCCTATAAATAATACTCTGATGATTATATATATGTGTTCTCTGGGTTGTCTCCATATGTGTCAGCAGAGAGCTGACACTATGCAGAGTGTATTTTTCTGCCTTGTCTCAATATTAAGCTTAATTTTGGAAATTATTTTTGCCCTTTTTCCGTCAAACTTGTTTCTTCATACATTTGGAAAGAAAATTAATATAAGGAGAGCATTCTATCAGAAATAACATGAATATTAGTCATCTACCACTCCTAGCTCAGATATATTAATATTCAGATGAAGAAATCCATTTGTGAAATACCTGGTCAAAAAATATGATTTCTGTTCATCATTATCCTGTAAAGTCTATAATATTATGTTTTGATTTCCATAAAATGTATGTGTGTTAGGAAGTCAATTTATTTTTAGAAAATAAAAAACATAAATACAGGACAAGATTTTATTCATGATAGAGTNCATTTGTGAAATACCTGGTCAAAAAATATGATTTCTGTTCATCATTATCCTGTAAAGTCTATAATATTATGTTTTGATTTCCATAAAATGTATGTGTGTTAGGAAGTCAATTTATTTTTAGAAAATAAAAAACATAAATACAGGACAAGATTTTATTCATGATAGAGTTCACAGCACAGCATCAAACTGTGGTGTCATGCTTACATCATTTCACTTAGTTCCACAATACTAATTAGTATTTAATACTTGCAAATGGGAAGGTTGAGGTTTTAAAAGACTAAATATCTCACCTGAAGTTATGTATCTAGGGTATGGCAAAACCGGAATTCAAACTAGTACTTACTTTTATATTGGTGTGTGACTTTTCTTTTTTCTGTCTGTGGAGGAGGAATGATTTTGGGAAACTGGAAAGAACTTAAATGATGATAAGGGACTGATTATATAAATCACTGTATGGTATTAATAAAATAAAGGGCTATAGAGATGTTAAAATGAAAGATTGGCCAAAAAATTAAACAGGAAAATAATACTATAAGCTGATAACATCAATTATTTCCAGAATGAGTTTTGAGTCAACCTGGAAATGGCAGTCAAAGGGAAACTTATGTGTGTGTGTATTTTTTATATAGGCNCAGGAAGTGAAGAGGGGTCCGTGGAAGGACCTTCCTCAGTGGAGCTGGTGGTTGGGTCAGTGGGCTTGACTTTGCCATAGAAGTGGCACGGGGACAGTAAACCGCACCTCGCCGAATGGAGGCAAATACTTCCCAGGAGTGACTGTTCTGGGGCTGAGCCTATGCAGGGGACATTACTGATACAGTTCTTTGCAAGAACACTTGGGAACATGTAAATACAAATGTTAAGTCTTTGAGTCTGAAGTTCTGAATCATATTTAGACCAGGAAATAACTTTCTGATAGTTAAGGTTTTCCTCAAAATCAAAGTCAGTTCATAATGATTAATGTCACCTCTCAATGAGCATGTGGAATGATGGATTCCCCAAACATTCAGACATTGTTCCTTNTATTTAGTCACTGATTGACGGATTTGTGGTTTGTTTCTGTGTTACCTATTATAAAGGCAGCAAAGTGGCCACTGGTGAGCTTAGATCTTGTTGTATGTTGTGCTTAACTCATTGGAAGCAGAGAATCAGACCATTCTTGCTGGTGAGTGGAGGGGCTACTCCAGTAGTGACTGGATGTCTCCACTGTCTGGTAATTTCCTGAGGCAGGAAGTGAAGAGGGGTCCGTGGAAGGACCTTCCTCAGTGGAGCTGGTGGTTGGGTCAGTGGGCTTGACTTTGCCATAGAAGTGGCACGGGGACAGTAAACCGCACCTCGCCGAATGGAGGCAAATACTTCCCAGGAGTGACTGTTCTGGGGCTGAGCCTATGCAGGGGACATTACTGATACAGTTCTTTGCAAGAACACTTGGGAACATGTAAATACAAATGTTAAGTCTTTGAGTCTGAAGTTCTGAATCATATTTAGACCAGGAAATAACTTTCTGATAGTTAAGGTTTTCCTCAAAATCAAAGTCAGGTCATAATGATTAATGTCACCTCTCAATGAGCATGTGGAATGATGGATTCCCCAAACATTCAGACATTGTTCCCTTTACATTCAAGGTTTACCTTGAGTGTAAGCAATACTGGAGGGATGTAATAAAATCATTTTAGACCTTGATTTGCTTCAAGAGTAATTTAGAAAGCACTATAATCAAATCTGCTCTGTTCTATGAGAAGTGAAGTATTGAAGTTGCCATTAATATTTAAATCATGGTTGTAAAAACAAACTTTAAATATAAATGATATAAGTGGATTTTCCTAATATATCACTTTACTCATTTTAGTTAAATGTGTCAATTTTTCATTTTATAAAGAAGTAAATTTTAAGAGTATATTTTTGTTGTACATTACTGCAGTAATATCACCTCCTTCCTTCACAAGAGGGACAATGTATATCCCATCACTGTATTTCCATAGATGAGCACAGTTCTTAGTCTAAAGTAGTCATGTGGTAATTGCTGAATTCAATTTTTTCTTTTTTAGATTCAGATATAATCAATGGTAATAAATGTCTTGAGCACAAGAGTAAAAGTCATAACACAGCAAATATTTATTCCTAATGTTAGATTTAAATATTTTTGTAATTACTAAGTGGAAGTTAATTATAACTTTAGGATAATAGTACTGACCTCAGCAACTGTACGGATAAGAAAGTTAACCTGAGTTCGCTTTTAATATCAACTCTATGTCAGCAAGTGAGCTGAGCATTTTATTTAATTATCTCCTTTATCCTTCAATCACATATATAAAGTAGAAACAATTTGTCCTATTTTTTTTCTACATATGACAAGAATAAGTAGCACACAATTACAAAGCTAGGTCTGAGTAATACAGCTGGAAATTAAATCCAAGCATCTCTAGTTATGAAACCTCTCATTTTGACCACTAAACTTCATTGCTTGAATAATGCTTACACTATGATCCAGTTTAAAAATTCAGAAGATTAAATATACAATTTTAGAATCACAACTTAAAATTATATTCAGTATTATGATCAATAGTTGAAGATTTAAGAAACAATAATTAGTACTCCAATATCACATAGGTTTTAAAAGAATAAGAAGAAATTAGAAACATATCATCTTATCTTGCCTAGTTTGAATCATTTTGTTTAAAAATATGCATTTTAGTAGCTAGATTTGAAATAAACATTTTCTTTTCATTTCATACATAATATTAAGTATCTAATTTTTTAGTTTCATAATGATTTTTAAAATTAACTCTAGAGATCAAAGCCATCCATAACTATCATTCACTTTATATTTTCAAGTGGAAACAATTTGGAAAATTTTGACTGAGGTAGAGACCCACAATCCCTATTCCCAGTCATAGATTACAAAATGTTTATGATAATTAAATCTCCATGGAAGCTAAATAGAAAGTAATTTCAAATCCTAATTTTTATTCAGTATTACTATATAAATTTATGCTATATGCCATAAATCAAGTTAGTTTATTCATAGATGACTTTATGTAAATGTATAGCAAAAAAGGATTATGTCAATCACACTCTCAAACTACAGTCTTATTCTCCATCTAGAGAAGGCAATGGCAACCCACTCCAATACTTGCCTGGAAAATCCCATGGACGGAGGAGCCTGGAAAGCTGCAGTCCATGGAGTCGCTGAGGGTTGGACACGACTGAGCTACTTCACTTTCACTTTTCACTTTCATGCACTGGAGAAGGAAATGGCAACCCACTCCAGGGTTCTTGCCTGGAGAATCCCAGGGACAGGGGAGCCTGGTGGGCTGCTGTCTATGAGGTTGCACAGAGTCAGACACAACTGAAGCAGCAGCAGCATAACTTACTTCAAGTTATGGATTCACCCTATTGTTTAATTCTGAGAACATTTAATTTAATTTAAGAATTTCTTTAAAGAAAATCCAACTGTGAGCCTTTAAATAAAAGAGAGTTAAATTCAAAACATGTAATTCCCCCATAGAGAAATTTCATATATATGTTTCATTGTAGTGTCTAACTCTGTGTTTTATCTGAAAGTTCTTTTTATAGGTTTCTTATGATTAAAATTTAAAAATGATCAATTTTATAACTTTAAGAGAACGTTCTATTAGTTTTGAAGTTTTTAAAAAAATATTTCAGATATTTTTATTCTAAACATTGATACAAAATCAGATTTTTATACTATATATTGCATTGGTTGATTTTGACAATCCTTTTTTCATATGTTAGATAGACTTCTCATAACAGAGGAAATTAAAAGCTGATATCGTTATATTTTGATATGTTGTGTTATGCTATGTTATACTATTTTATATTGTATTATGTTATGCTAAATAATATATGCTAATAACATATGCTAAATGCTATTATGTTATGCTGCATTAATGTCAAGTTTTTCTCAACTACCTCTTGGAACCAAGTTTGGCATAGAAAATTATATGAGTCATTATCTCAACAATCATGGTTTATCTTTTTAAAAAAAGAATAACTTAACTTTATAGTCTTTGAACTAGCTACATAGTTTCACCATTTTTTACTTGAAGGGATATATACTAAGAAGAAGCTTTTACCTTAATAGCTGTCTTTTCTTTTTACTAGCAATGTAAAAATCTCAATAGCATACTACACACACATTTTTTCCCCTTTAAATGAGCCTAGATTCAATAAAGAATATTTCAGTGGAGTAGACAAAGTGATAAGAGAAAAGATACACCATTCAGTAAAAACTTTAGAGTGCCAGGAATGTAAATAAGATGTAAAACAAACTGTTCATTGCATTTAGTGACAAAAATACTTTAGTCTATTTTAGTGCAGTGGTCAAAACTAAAATCCAGGTGGCGATACCATATGAAACGAGTTGTAATAAAAGTAAATGTAATAAAGATACATCAATTTTTTAAAAGTCAAGAAAATTGATGTTAAAAGGAAGAATGCAGACAGATCCATACCTGGAAAAAAGTGGGAAAGAATCAGAACAGAAGTGGGGATACAGGCAAGGGAAGAAATTACTGAGGAAGCAGTTTCCTTATAAAGGCAGAGGGGAAAGGGGCCAGAGCACAGTTGGAGGTTTAGGCCCACTGCTCTTAAAAGAAGGAACAATGGATGGCCTATGTACAACTGTGCGAGGGGGTTTTGTGGAAAAGGAAACAGAGTCTTCTTAAGGTCTTTTTTTTTTTCCCTTCTTCTACAAAGTAAGAGGCAAGAGTTTCCGATGACTAGTGGGAAAGGTGGGAGGGTCAGAGTCCTGAAGATTATTGAGAATGATTGAAATAACTTCCATGAAGACTAGGAAAGTGCTAAGATATTGTAAAATTCTCAATCAGAGAATTGGGGAAGTCAGACCAGATTATGAATCATAAATCTATAGTGGTGGCATTGTGCAAGGTCATCTGATTTGCTACATCTTTGCTTTATTATCTGGAGATGGGGCCTGATGAGTTGGAGAGTTGGATTTCAAAGCACTGTGGTTCAGTGATGAATCCCAGTTCTAATTTAGAGAGGAAAGGGCATAAGCAGAAGCTGATTTAATACTACTGAAGGCTAAGTTGTAGTCCCCCTCCTTACAGAGGTTATTTACAACTCCCTCAAGGGACCTAGGTAATTTTGTACTCCTATTTACAATTTTATACTATTTTTCTTTTTTTAAAAAAGTCCTGCAAATAGTCCACAAGCATGAAAACCCAAAATGTGAATGTAGCCACAGGGGATGAAAATAATAGGAATGCCAGTAGGAGATTAAAAAGTAAAGGAGTCTATGAATTGAATATTCTAATGTTAACAGAGGTGAAAATAGTGGAACTGAAAACACAGGAGTGCTAGGGGAATAGAGATTTGTTTTGGGGAAGTGGAATAAATTAAATCATAATTTCACAGATGAAACATTTAAGACAAACCAGATTTGTTCTCCCTGTCCTATTGCTCTTGGATTTTTCAAAATATATTAAGATAAATATGCATAAAAAATCTATTTTTGTAATTTACTGAATAAATAAAGTCACACAGTTGTGTCTAACTCTTTGTGTTCCCATGAACGGTAGCCCTCTGTCCATGGGATTCTCCAGGCAAGAATATTGCAGTGGGTTGTCATTTCCTTCTCCAGGAGATCTTCCCAACCCGGGAATGGAAACCAAGGTCTCCTGCACTGCAGGCAGATTCTTTACCAACTGAGCCACTAAGGAATAAATAAATACTTACAGAGAACACTCAGGGATATCTATATCAAAACCCAATTGAGAAATTCCTTTATTTACTTAGTAGTGAAAAGAGTGATATAACTATTGGATTTCTCTTTTTGGACCTAAAGTTTAAATATCAACACAAAGCCCAATTGGAGTAATCATCTTAAAATCTAAACACATGTTCATATTTCTCCAGTTCTATTTTCTAGTACTTGTGATTACTTTTGCAAAAGAGGATTTGCATCATCATTAGATTAAAATAAGTTGTTAAGTAACATAGTTAATTATCTACAAGAACTTGCTACTGATAGGGCCCATGTGGGATCTCATTGATAAGACGGCTCATTATGTCCACCTTCCAGTGTTCCTTTATGGCACAGCTGGGGCATAGGAGGACCCACCCCTTCTGACGTTCATCTACAACAGGTTCCTTTCTGTTTTTCCAGACAAAACTCTGTAACAATTCTTACCCGTAACTAGGAACTATACCGCCACACCTCTGTAATCACACTTCACATCTCTCCTTCCTGTCAGGCTGATCTGTCTATCATGTCTCAGGAACTGCAGGACATTCTCCTACTTTCTTAGGGGGACTCCCTTCTGCATCTGGTGTAAATACTCCTATTGTAGGGGCTACACTGGTCAGTTCACTGTTAGTTTCAGAGACTACTAACATATTCCCAGAAAGACTCCTATTTGCCATCAACTTCAGCTGTTGTCTTCTTACTCCTGGAATATTTTTCTTATGTGGAACCATTACCTATTCTTGTCTTCCCACTAACTTACCAGGGTGGACAGGAATGTGCACCCTGGTATATCTGGCCCCAGATATTTCTATTGCTCCTATCGGACCTTTCCTATCCTACTAACACATAACTGGCCCAGATGGCAACTCACTTCATTCCTCTATTAATTAGTTTAGGAATAGCAGTTGGGACAGGGATCACAGGACTCACAAACCCTTTAAGTTACTATCAAAGCTTTTCTAAAGACCTCACTGACAGCCTAGAAGAAATAGCTAACAGCCTTATCACTATCCAAAACCAGCTAGATTTCCTGGCAGTTGTGGTCTTCCAAAACAGAAGAGGATTAGACCTCCTCACAGCAGAAAAAGGAGGCCTATGCCTATTTTTGGAGGAAGCCTACTGTTTCTATGCCAATAAATCAGGCGTTATAAAGGATGCAGCAAGAAATCTGACAAACAGGTTCTCGAGAACACGTTAACACATTAGTAATTCATGGGAAAACTGGTTAAGCAATTGGAATTTGATGCTGGGTCCTACATTTTCTAGGCCTTCTCCTACTTATTTTGGCCCATGTTTAATGCATCTTTTCTTTCAAAATGTCTTCAGGACCGCTTATATGCCTTCACCAACTGAACTATCCACGAGCTATTTCTAACTCACTCAGATTATCAAAAACTTCAACCCCACACAAACCCCCTTGACCCGCATTCCAGCCTTTTCTTATCTCACCCCCATGACACACCTGTCCCCAAGGAAGAAGCTACAGAAGACTGACCTTCAGACCTTATCCTAAATCAAAAAGCCTGGAATGATAGGGCCCACATGGGGTNGAGTTTGAGTGAACTCTGGGAGTTGGTGATGGACAGGGAGGCCTGGCGTGCTGCAATTCATGGGGTCACAAAGAGTCGAATACGACTGAGCGACTGAACTGAAACTTCAGTGAATATCAGTTGTTGTGTATTAAGCAATTATTTAGATTATAATTCCCAAAGATCCCTTTAAAAATGTTGCACATATATACAGGAATCTAGAAAAATGATACTGAAGGACTTACTTACAGGGCCTCATTGGAGAAACAGACACAGAGAACAGACTTATGGACATGGGGAGAGGGGAGGAGAGGATGAGATGTATGGAAAGAATAACATGGAAACGTACTTTACCATATGTCAAATAGATAGCCAAAGGGAATTTGCTGTATGACTCAGGAAACTCAAACAGGAGCTCTCTATCAACCTAGAGGGGTGGAATGAGTAGGAAGATGGGAGGGAAGTTCAAAAGGGAGAGGATGTATGTGTACCTATGGCTGATTTATGTTGAGGTTTGACAGAAAACAGCAAAATTCTGTTAAGCAATTATCCTTCAATAAAAAATAAATTAATTTTAAAAAGTTAAAAAAAATTGTTCATTTGACTTGTTAAAGATAGTAAGACAGACTTTATTCAAGAGCACTGCTGCTGCTGCTGCTAAGTCGCTTCAGTCATGTCCAACTCTGTGGACCCCATAGACAGCAGCCCACCAGGCTCCCCCCAACAATGAAATTTTGCAGTAGCTGAGAGGAATTGGACACAACTACAAATTAAAGGACAAGCAGAAAATTATAACTAAAGAACAGGGTGGTGAGTCAATGAATGGAAAAAAAAAAAAAACTGAAACAGAACATTTATGCTAAGGGAATTCTTGCCAGAACTACTTAACAGGATTCTTGCTGAAGACAAGATAGGATGATAAGATATCAAGAGTAAAGGTGTTGGGAATAATGAGGATGGAGGATTTTCAATAAATTGACCCAGCAGATTTCTTGCTAAAACCAGAGTAAATGGGATAAGAAATTGGCCAAGTTCAGGACTAGTAAGAGAGGACTCAGAGGAGCCTGACTCATGCTGGCTTAAAAGACAGAGTCTTTGTCAAAAGGCAAAACAGGTCAACATAGAAACCCTTTCAGTTAATCGTATTGATACAGNGCCAAGTTCAGGACTAATAAGAGAGGACTCAGAGGAGCCTGACTCATGCTGGCTTAAAAGACAGAGTCTTTGTCAAAAGGCAAAACAGGTCAACATAGAAACCCTTTCAGTTAATCGTATTGATACAGCTTTATATTTATTGCAGTCTCAAGAAACTGTTTAATAAATCAATGGAAAATAATTAGAGAAACCCCATAATATTAATCTAAAAAGGTAAGTCTCAGTAATTAAAATCTGACATTGTTTCTATTAAAAATCCAGATACTTGTTAATGTCTTTATGAGAGGGAAGCAGTTAATTTTATTCACAAAGATACAATAGAAAAGAGTGTGCAGGCTCTCTGGAAACAATTTTTGCTGCATGCATCTCAGATAACTTTTTGTGTAGAAAGGAAAACATGATGATTACACTGCTGCTACTGCTAAGTCACCTCAGTCGTGTCCGACTCTGCTACCCTAGAGACGGCAGCCCACCAGGCTCCCCCATCCCTGGGATTCTCCAGGCAAGAACACTGGAGTGGGTTGCCATTTCCTTCTCCAATGCATGAAAGTGAAAAGTAAAAGTGAAGTCGCTCAGTCGTGTCCGACTCCTAGTGACCCTATGGACTGCAGCCTACCAGGCTCCTCCATCCATGGGATTTTCCAGGCAAGGGCACTGGAGTGGATGCCATTGCCTTCTCTGATAATGATTGTGATATACTATAAATGTTTAAAAATGGTAAAAAAAAAATTAATATGACTCAGTACCCTAAAATAATTTGAAAAATGTTCCATTCCTGAATAAGACAAGTAACAGTGAATAATAGATCAAAACAATCATTTAGTTTTCAATTATTTCCACCTTGTGAAATATGAAAAATGAAGCTCTAAATTGAAAGAAACCAAAAGAGAAAATTTTTAATATTTGAGAACTTCATTAAAATAATGATAACTTTATTAAAATAATAATGAGAACTTTGTAAAATAATTTTAAGATTGCTTATGACCTAAAGGAGAAATTAAAATGATATTGCTTCCTTTAATCACAGTTAAAAGGTACATCTCTGGGGACTTGGCACAGATTATACACACTACTGAACAGAAAGCCTCGATGAAATAGAAGCAGTCTGAAATTAAACCCTGAGGAGTATATAGATCTTGATAGACCTCTTTATTGAATTAAACTCCAGTATCTTTCTATAACACATGGCTTAACCAATTATCATTGTTCATTCATTGTCATAAATACTAAGTATGTTCCTTAAGAAGAATGCCTATTTTTTGAAACTGTGGTGAACTTCAAAATAAATAAAATTCAAAATGAAACATAGGAAAATTCCTCTAGTAATTTAAAATCTGTAATTACTTAGAATTTTTACAGATTGCTTTTAGTGTACATATTTAATTGCAATAAGATTTTTAAAATATTGAGAGGAGAATAGAAAAACCACTTTGTTATAAGTAATTGTCCAGTAGATTGGATGACTTGTTAATCATACGTCCATGAAAACAGTACTATGCACAGTAAAGATCCTGATGCAATTGAAATTATTAGGCAGTTACTATACCTCTCTTCAAAAATATAAAAATATCTGTACTGTTTGGATAACAGTCTCCATTGCTACAGGATATCTACCCTACAAGGTGACATCCTTTAACTCGGTGAAATATTTCTAACAGTAGATATATATTTTATATTACCATAAGCACTACCATAAGATATTTTTCCACCCCCACTGTATTTCTAAATACTGACAAGTTCTTACTGCCATTTTTCAATACTGTTTGAAATACCATATTAACCTTTTGTGTGTGTGTGTGTGTGTGTGTGTGTGTGTGTGTGTGTGTGT
>SJYW01003525.1:34920-58666 GCA_006410735.1 Raphicerus campestris
TCAGTCGTGTCCGACTCTGCTACCCTAGAGACGGCAGCCCACCAGGCTCCCCCATCCCTGGGATTCTCCAGGCAAGAACACTGGAGTGGGTTGCCATTTCCTTCTCCAATGCATGAAAGTGAAAAGTAAAAGTGAAGTCGCTCAGTCGTGTCCGACTCCTAGTGACCCTATGGACTGCAGCCTACCAGGCTCCTCCATCCATGGGATTTTCCAGGCAAGAGCACTGGAGTGGATGCCATTGCCTTCTCTGATAATGATTGTGATATACTATAAATGTTTAAAAATGGAAAAAAAAAAATTAATATGACTCAGTACCCTAAAATAATTTGAAAAATGTTCCATTCCTGAATAAGACAAGTAACAGTGAATAATAGATCAAAACAATCATTTAGTTTTCAATTATTTCCACCTTGTGAAATATGAAAAATGAAGCTCTAAATTGAAAGAAACCAAAAGAGAAAATTTTTAATATTTGAGAACTTTATTAAAATAATGATAACTTTATTAAAATAATAATGAGAACTTTATAAAATAATTTTAAGATTGCTTATGACCTAAAGGAGAAATTAAAATGATATTGCTTCCTTTAATCACAGTTAAAAGGTACATCTCTGGGGACTTGGCACAGATTATACACACTACTGAACAGAAAGCCTCGATGAAATAGAAGCAGTCTGAAATTAAACCCTGAGGAGTATATAGATCTTGATAGACCTCTTTATTGAATTAAACTCCAGTATCTTTCTATAACACATGGCTTAACAATTATCATTATTCATTCATTGTCATAAATACTAAGTATGTTCCTTAAGAAGAATGCCTATTTTTTGAAACTGTGGTGGACTTCAAAATAAATAAAATTCAAAATGAAACACAGGAAAATTCCTCTAGTAATTTAAAATCTGTAATTACTTAGAATTTTTACAGATTGCTTTTAGTGTACATATTTAATTGCAATAAGATTTTTAAAATATTGAGAGGAGAATAGAAAAACCACTTTGTTATAAGTAATTGTCCAGTAGATTGGATGACTTGTTAATCATACGTCCGTGAAAACAATACTATGCACAGTAAAGATTCTGATGCAATTGAAATTATTAGGCAGTTACTATACCTCTCTCCAAAAATATAAAAATATCTGTACTGTTTGGATAACAGTCTCCATTGCTACAGGATATCTACCCTACAAGGTGACATCCTTTAACTCGGTGAAATATTTCTAACAGTAGATATATATTTTATATTACCATAAGCACTACCATAAGATATTTTCCCACCCCCCCTATATTTCTAAATACTGACAAGTTCTTACTGCCATTTTTCAATACTGTTTGAAATACCATATTAACCTTTCGTGTGTGTGTGTGTGTGTGTGTGTGTGTTTGTACATACTTTTAATTACATAGTCAAATGCTTTTCTTGACATTCTCACCTCTCTGGGTGAAACAACTTATTATTTCTGTCATGTCCCCACTTCTGAATTGTAAAGTTCTCTTCCCATGACTACTGAGAGATGAGAAGCCATCTCTTTGCTCCTATTGTCCATAAGCACACTTAGGCTACGTAAAGTTCTAACAACATACTGCTATTTACACACTTGTAAATTTTGCTCCAGTGTTTAAAACTTGGCATTCTTTTTGTAATGAACATCAAGAAACTATGTAGTTTCTTAGATTTCCCAAACATATTCTCTATCACTAACTACGGGATGCATGTGTCCATGCTAAGTCACTTCAGTAGTGTCTGACTCTTTGCAACCTTATGGATGGTAGCCTGCCAAGCTCCTCTGTCAATTCTTGCCTGTCCTTTTCTAGGCAGGGATACCACAGTGGGGCCATGCCCTCCTCCAGGGAATCTTCCTGACCCATGGGTGGAACCCACATCTCTTGTGTCTCTTGCATTGACAATCAGGTTCTGTACCACTAGCACCACTGGGGAAGCCCAATTAGGGGGTGTGTGCTGTGCTAAGTCACTTCAGTCATGTCCCACACTTTGTGATCCTATGGTCTATTGCCTACCAGGCTTCTCTGTCCATGGGATTCTCCAGGTAAGAATACTGGAGTGGGTTGCTGTGCCCTCCTCCAAGAGATCTTCTCAACCCAGGGATTTAACCTGGCAGGTTCTTCACCACTAGCGCCACCTGGGAAGCCCAAGTGGCAGGTATGCCTACCCAAATAAACATTCTACATAATCTGCTGGACTGAGAAACTTCTTTGGTTTATTTTGCATATTTGTCCATATACCCCACGCCTGCATTACCTGGCTCTATTGCTCAGAGTAGCAAAGTCTTTATGATGATAGTCAAAGGGATACTCTGAAAGTGTCCCTTTTCAAGTCCTTGAAAATTATACTCAAGTTTCTATCTTACCCCATCTCCACTTTATGAGCCCATTCAGCATGTTGGTCTCAGAAAATCTGGATTGTAATACAGGTGACATAATATGTCTAACCTTAAAGTGAAGTGAAGTCACTCAGTCATGTCCGACTCTTTGCGACCCCGTGGACTGTAGCCTACCAGGCTTCTCTGTCCATGGGATTCTCTAGGCAAGAATACTGGAGTAGGTTACCATTTCCTTCTCCAGGGGATCTTCCCGACCCAGGGATCGAACCCAGGTCTCCCACATCAGAGGCAGTCGCTTTAACCTCTGAGCCTCCTACATTTAATCCGTCAATTAAGAGGAACTTGAGGCACTATAGTTTGCTTTTGAAAACACAGCAAGGGCTAACACATAGCATTTCTGACTAACTTTCTATAATCGGTGACAAGTTGTTATAGATGCCATATGATAGAAATTTGCCATGGGGACATGAAAGAAATAATAAGTTGTTTCACCCAGAGAGGTGAGAATGTCAAGAAAAGCATTTGACTATGTAATTAAAAGTATGTACACACACACACACACACACACACACACATACACACACGAAAGGTTAATATGGTAGTCTAGAAGCCCCTTTATCTATAATTGTTAGACTGATACTTGACAATCATAAATTTGCTGTAATACCAGAGTTGCTGAACATCCTCATAGACATTGATATATTCCCTAAGGAACTGGGACATAGATAAGTTGATATTAGTTAATACTTTTAATTAATAAAAGCAAAGTTCATATGGACACATATGGACACATCTGGCACATTATTTTTGATTCTGATGTGGTTGTTTGTCTGAGGGAAGAAATTTCCTGACTTGTTCTTTCCTTGCAAGAAGAATGCATTCTTGATGTTTGAGTGTTGGCTACTCTTAATAGTTTGCTCTTCTCATGTGTGTGTGCGTGTGTTAGCCACCCAATTGTGTCCAGTTCTTTGTGTTCCTATGGACTGTAGCCTGCTAGGCTCCTCTGTCCTTGGAATTTTCCAGGCAAGAATACTGGAGTGGGTTCCCATTCCCTTCTCCATGGGATCTTCACAACCCAGGGATCGAAGCTAGGTCTCCAGCATTACAGGCAGGTTCTTTACTGTCTGAGCCGCGTGAGAAACCCTGATATTTCTCATATATTTTAGTAAATACTTCTAAGTATCTGTGAGATATCTTGTAAAATTTTATAATAATCGTGCTGAATCTATACATAAATTTAGGGATATTTTTAGTCTTTGATATATATTTTCTCCCAAGTAATAAAAATGTTTTCATTTATTTAGAACTTCTTAAAAATGTGTTTTTGTAAAAATTTTGTCATTTCCTTACAGATTGCTCTCCTTTTGTTGCTAGGTTTATTCCTAAGAGTAATAAATTTTGCTATATGTTCAAGTGCATCTTTTAAGAATATTTTATAATTCATTATTCTTGGTTGCTGTTGTTCTTCTTCAGTTGTTCAGTCCTGTCTAATTCTTTGCGACCTCATGGACTGCACTATGCCAGACTTCCCTGTCATTCATCTCCTGGAGCTTGCTCAAACTCATGTCCATTGTCGGTGATGCAACCCAGCCATCTCATCCTCAGGCATCCCCTGTCCTCCTGCCTTTAATCTTTCCCAGCATCAGGGTCTTTTCAAATGAGTTGGCTCTTTGCATCATGCAGCCAAAGCTTCAGCTTCAGCATCAGTACTTCAGTAAATTCATGCTTGATCTCCTTCAAGACTGACTGGTTTGATCTCCTGGCAGTGCAAGGGATTCTCAAGAGTCTTCTCCAACACTACAGTTCAAAAGCATCAGTTCTTTGGTACTCAGCTTTTGTTATAGTCCAACTCTCACTTCCATACATGACTACTGGAAAAACCATAGTTTTGACTAGATAGACCTTTGTAGGCAAAGTAATGTCCTTGCTTTTTCAAATGCTGTCTAGGTTGGTCTTCCAAGAAGCAAGCATCTTTTAATTTCATGGCTGCAGTCATGGTCCATAGTGATTTTGGAGCCCAAGAAAATGAAGCCTGTCACTGTTTCCATGGTTTCCTCATTTATTTGCCATTAAGTGGTGGGACCAGATGCCATGATCTTCATTTTCTGAACTGTGAATTTTAAGCCAGCTTTTTCACTCTCCTCTTTCACCTTCATCAAGAGTCACTCTTTCTTTCCTCTTAGCTTTCTGCCATAAGGATGGTGTTACCTGCACATTTGAGGTTATTGATATTTCTCCTAGAAATCTTGATTACAGCTTGTGCCCCATTCAGTCCAGCATTTCACATTTATGTACTCTGTATATAAGTTAAATAAACAGGGTGCCAATATACAACCTTGATGCACTCCTTTCCCAATTTTGAACCAGTCTGTCATTCCATGTTCAATTAAAATTTATTTGCTTACCTCACTAGGAGTCTGTACTCATAATTTTGTTTCTTTTTCTTTTACTTTTATGGCTTCATGTTACTACTATTTCAATGATGCACCTATATACATATATTCCTTTTCATATTTCTCTAATTTTTCTAGTTATTTGCATTGAGAGATGAATCACTGACCATTGTATGTAACATAAGGTATATTGACTTTTATAGCATTGTTAATTTTATATCACAATTTTTAAGTTACAAGATATCAAAAAGAGTAAACACCATGCAATGGCTTTACCTTCTCATTTAAAGAAGAGGTTAATGCATTTTTGACTGTATGCAGAATAGTTATATCATATTAGGTAGAATATCTTTTTATTGGTTTTATTTGTAGCTTGAGTATGGTTTGAGATGTGTTTGGGTGCCAGATTGACAAGGGGTGAAGTGATGGTTAGTTTTATATGCCAACTTGACAGGACCACAGGGAGTACAGGTATTTAGTTAAACATTATTCTGGGTACGGCAGTGAAGGCATTTGGATGAAATTAACATTTGAGTTTGAAGATTGAGTAAAGTAGATTACTATCCCTAGGTGGATCTCATCCAATCGGTTGGAGGCCTGAATAGAATAAAACATGGAATAAAGGAGGATTCCGTCTCTCCCTGATTGTTTTCAAGCTGAAACATTTGTCTTCTCCTGCACTAACCCTGGAACTTACACCCCTGGTTCTCCTGGGTCTCTGGAACATTTTCTCTAGAAAATTTCCATGATTTTCTCATAGAAAATAATGAGACTTCTAAGCTTCCATGATTACATGAGCCAATTCCTTGTATTAATGGTAAATCCCTTTATGTTAAAATTTTTAATACATTTTAACAAATCTCTTTACATATTAATTTTTAAGAGAGATTATTTTATGTGTTGTAAATATATCTCCTACTGGTTCAGTTTCTTTGAAGGATTCTAATGCAGAAAGTCTGTTTAGGGTGTCTGTCTACCATACCACTACAGTCTATGGGGTCACAAAGGGTCAGACATGACTCAGCGACTGAACAACAGCTAACATACCACCAGAAACAGAAGCATGTCATTAATCTGTATCTGAGTTCTTACAGGCCATCTTCAGCAGGAGTTTAGAAAGACTTTAAGTATCTTATTCTTTCTAATATCTCCATAACAATATTACAAAAACATTAATGTATTTTTTTATTTTACCTGTCATATATAACTCCTAATACTTGACCATTACTCATTAAATGGTATTAAAGAAAAGTGGGTTTGTGGACCAATACATAAATTCACCCCCAAAAATGTAAACTCATGGAATATTAATATTTGATACAGATAATTGGACTTTAAACCACTTTATTGAGGTATGACTAATATACAAAAAGTTATGTATGTAAATTTTTAATGTATATAACTTGATGAGCTTGAAGATAAGTGAAAATTATCACTAAAACCTATGTCATAAACATATCCATCACCTCCAAAGTTTTCCTTAAGTGCTCATCACTTATTATTAGTTGTGTGTGTGTGTGTGTGTGTGATAAGTACCCTTAGCATAATATCCATCTTCTTAGTAAATATATAAGTACAGAATACAATATTGTAAATTATAAGTTGTATGTTGTACAGTAACTCTATATGATTTATTCCTCTGGTATATATTTCATGCCATCTATATTATTTGGTTTTTGAAGAACTAGACAACTAGACATGACAGTTATAAGATAATCCATTTCAACTGAAAAGATAATTCTTATAAAAATATATTTTTAATTTTTTTGAACATATATTGTTCCATCATTTTTGAAACATATAAATCTAAGTTCATAAATGGGATGTCATTACAAATATACCATTGCCTTCAATTTATAATAATCAAAATTTCATCAAAAGGTCAGTTCAGTTGCTCAGTCATGTCCAACTCTTTGCGACCCCATGAATCACAGCACACCAGGCCTCCCTGTTCATCACCATCTCCAGGAGTTCACTCAGACTCACGTTCATCGAATCCGTGATGCCATCCAGCCATCTCATCCTCTGTGGTCCCCTTCTCCTCTGCCCCCAATCCTTCTGAGCATGAGTCTTTTCCAATGAGTCAACTCTTCACATGAGGTGGCCAAAGTACTGGAGTTTCAGCTTTAACATCAGTTCTTCCAAAGAAATCCCAGGGCTGATCTCCTTCAGAATGGACTGGTTGGATCTCCTTGCAGTCCAAGGGACTCTCAAGAATCTTCTCCAACACCACAGTTCAAAAGTATTAATTCTTCAGCACTTAGCCTTCTTCACAGTCCAACTCTCACATACATACATGACCACAGGAAAAACCATAGCCTTGACTAGATGGACCTTAGTCAGCAAAGTAATGTCTCTGCTTTTGAATACACTATCTAGGTTGGTCATAACTTTTCTTCCAAGGAGTAAGTGTCTTCTAATTTCATGGCTGCAGTCACCATCTGCAGTGATTTTGGAGCCTCGAAAAATAAAGTCTGACACTGTTTCCCCATCTATTTCCCATGAAGTGAAGGGACCAGATGCCATGATCTTTGTTTTCTGAATGTTGAAATGTTGAGCTTTAACCCAACTTTTTCCCTCTCCTCTTTCACTTTCATCAAGAGGCTTTTTAGTTCCTCTTCACTTTCTGCCATAAGGGTGGTATCATCTGCATATCTGAGGTTATTGATATTTCTCCTGGCAATCTTGATTCCACCTTGTGTTTCTTCCAGCCCAGCATTTCTCATGATGTACTCTGCATATAAATTAAATAAGCAGGGTGACAATATACAGCCTTGACGTACTCCTTTTCCTATTTGGAACCAGTCTGTTGTTCCTTGTCCAGTTCTAACTGTTGCTTCCTGACCTGCATACAGATTAGGTGGCCTGGTATTCCCATCTCTTTCAGAATTTTCCTATTTGGAACCAGTCTTTTGTTCCTTGTCCAGTTCTAACTGTTTCTTCCTGACCTGCATACAGGTTAGGTGGCCTGGTATTCCCATCTCTTTCAGAATTTTCCACAGTTTATTGTGATCCACACAGTCAAAGGCTTTGGCATAGTCAATAAAGCAGAAATAGATGTTTTTCTGGAACTCTCTTGCTTTTTCATGATCCAGCGGATCTTGGCAATTTGATCTCTGGGTCCTCTGCCTTTTCAAAAACCAGCTTGAACATCAGGGAGTTCATGGTTCACGTATTGCTGAAGCCTGGCTTGGAGAACTTTGAGCATTACTTTACTAGCATGTGAGATGAGTGCAATTGTGTGGTATTTTGAGCATTCTTTGGCATTGCCTTTCTTTGGGAATGGAATGAAAACTGATCTTTTCCAGTCCTGTAGCCGCTGCTGAGTTTTCCAAACTTGCTGGCATATTGAGTGCAGAACTTTCACAGCATCCTCTTTCGGGATTTGAAATAGCTCAACTGGAATTCCATCACCTCCACTAGCTTTGTTCATAGTGATACTTTCTAAGGCCCACTTGGCTTCACATTCCAAGATGTCTGGCTCTAAATTAGTGATCACATCATCATGATTATCTGGTTTGTGAAGATCTTTTTTGTACAGTTCTTCCATGTATTCTTGCCACCTCTTCTTAATAACTTCTACTTCTGTTAGGTCCAGACCATTTCTGTCCTTTATCGAGTCCATCTTTGCATGAAATGTTCCCTTGGTATCTCTAATTTTCTTGAAGAGATCTCTAGTCTTTCCCATTCTGTTCTTTTCCTCTATTTCTTTGCATTGATCGCTGAAGAAGGCTTTCTTACCTCTTCTTGCTGTTCTTTGGAACTCTGTGTTCAGATGCTTATATCTTTCCTTTTCTCTTTTTCTTTTCGTCTCTCTTCTTTTCACAGCTATTTGTCAGACCTCCCTATACAGCCATTTTGCTTTTTTGCATTTCTTTTCCATGGGGATGGTCTTGATTCTTGTCTCCTGTACAATGTCACGAAGCTCCGCCCATAATTCATCAGGCACTCTATTTATCAGATCTAGGCCCTTAAATCTATTTCTCACTTCCACTGTATAATCAAGATTAACATTAGTTAGAGAGATATGTTCATATGTAAATCAAATCCCAGACAGTTAATTAAGGATTGTATGATAGAAGTTCAGTTCCCACAGAGTCACCTAATCTTTGAATTGAGAACATTATATATAGTTTATGATTCACCTATGTAATATAATTAATAATAGATTTTGCCTCCTCGATGTTGGGGAGATTAAAAGATAATACTTAAGAGAATCTGTTTCCCAAGAAAAAAATAGAAAACCTTTAAATATTTCAAATCTATTATAATTATTCTTACTTAAACACTGGTCATGTAAATAAATTTTATTACAATTTTTTTCATAAACAGGCTCATTTTCCTCCATCATAGAATGTCACTGTATTTTCCCTATTTGTTAGACTTTGTCAGCCAGCAAACATCAGAGTGATGTTGATTAACTCAGATGATAGAGATCATTACAAAGATGTAAGAGAAGGTGAGGGAATTAGAAGTAATGGTGCCAGGCCTCACACAACTAGAATATAGTCGTGCATGTGCACATATGCTCAGAGGAGCGGAGCTGGAAGGTTGACTATCTAAGGCTTGAGCAGTGAAATAAACAATAGTTTTGTTCAGCCATAATCAATGATCACTTATTTGCAAGATTCTCTTTTCTCAAATTCTCTACCTCAAAGTTATGATGATAATTTTTGTCACTGATATGTGTTCATGACTTTTTCTACTTTCAAGCCACTAAATTCCCATATTCTTTTCTCTGATCTTCTCTTTATCTCTCCCCTTCTGATCTAAGAATGATTGAAATATTTTAATTATACTTCTTTGATATATTCCTTTGAATAACTGTAGAACACTTATCTTCTTCTTTCCATGACATTTCTAATTCATCTGAAGTTTTTCTAAATTTTTGAGCTGCTTCTAGAGATTATTTTGTTGTATTCTTGTCTGTATCATTTGATGTGCTGAGACTGCCTTCTCATTTTGACATTTTTCATTCTTTTTCTTACTGTACTTCTTAAAAAAAAAAAAAAACAGATTCAGTCATAGGGAAAGTGAGATTCTTTTATTCTAGAATGACTTCTTCTGTTGTTTCATACCCTATTCATGCTTGACCAATTGTGACACATCATAGATATTATCTCAAGAGTCCCTTGGACTGCAAGGAGGGTCAACCAATCCATCCTAAAGGAAATCAATCCTGAATAGTCATTGGAAGGACTGATGCTGAAGCTGAAACTCCAATATTTTGGCCATCTAATGTGAAGAACTGTTTTATTTGAAAATATCCTGATGCTGGGAAAGATTGAAGATGGGAGGAGAAGGGAACAACAAAGGATGAGATGGTTGGATGGCATCATTGACCAATGGACATGAGTTTGAGTAAACTCCAGGAGTTGGTGATGAACAGGGAGGCCTGACATGCTGCAGTCCATGGGGTCACAGAGTCAGACATGACTGAGTGACTGAACTGACTGATTGATACATATTATCTATTATTTAAAACATCTGAGTTCAGTTACACTTTTAAATAACAGTATCAGATATTTTTCATATATTTAAGTTACGGAACTTAATGCAGCTCCCACTTCTAAACTATCTAGAATATGACTTCTTGATAGCTACTTTGTTGTATAAGTTCATATTACTTTTTAATTAGGTATACTGGGATTTTTTTATTCATTAAGCATACATCAGTAGCAAGTAACAACACCTGATGCAATCTGACTTTAAACAAAAGCGATTTTGTTATTATTGTTATAATAGTGTATTATTTGAAATCTCACTATGTGTTGGGTACTATTCTGAGTATTTTCCATGAGGTAGTAGCTATCAGTTTATTTATTCATTCAACAGATATTTACTGAAGGTCTGAATTTTAGAGGGAGGACTCTCTGAATTAGGTGCTAATTTTATGTGTTTATGAAATACAGAAGTAAAAAGAATAGACACTTTTTGCACCTGCACCTTCACTGAGTTTACATTCTATTCAGTGATAAAAAGACAAATAAGAAATATATGGTAGATCAGATGTTCAAACATGCTATCAAAAAAATTAATGCTGGTAAATAGAAAATGAAATTTTGGAGTGGGGTGGGGACTATAATTTTACATAAGATAGTCAATGAGGAAAACAAAGACCTGAAGGAGACAAGGAAGTCAGACATTGCATATTGAAGAAACAGCAGGCCAGGCAAAGGGATCATGTCTGGAATATCCAAGGAAGATTTTGTGACTGGAGCTAAACAAAAGCATGGGAGAAAGAAGCAATATGGGGGAAAGGTGTGTTGAATTAGACAGAGTTGAGGACTGCTGTTTTACACGATCAATATGATGCTAAAGAGTTAACAAGAGAGGAAGTTTTGATGAAGCTGAGATCATGTAAAGTGGCAGTCCTCAAGCCTGTCAGTTCAACACATCTTTCATTATAAATAGCTACAGATGCTAACAGAATTGTTTTAGCAATCACAATACGGCAGTGATGTGAGTTCTGAAGTTATGAACATCACTTTTTGATTATCAAACAGCCTGATAATGGTATTACTGAATGTTTTAGTATAATAAAACAATTAGAAAGGTACTTTGCTTATAGGTAAAATAGAACTAGTTTATACACTTACAAATACAGATTTTTCACTTTTATAAAATTGTTACTCTATTTAAAACTATGGAGGAGGCAAGTCTATTCAGGAATAAACACATATTGTAGGACTTCTCATATTCTTAGATCTGACTCAATAAATGTGAGTGGAAGCTCTCTCTATCTTTATTGTGATAATAAAATTATCCCACACTTTCCCAGAGTTCTTGGAGAGCAAAGCCAAAGGTACAGGGCCTTCAAGGGCATTTTATTTTCATCTGACCTGACATATCTTGTGTCTACATATCTTGAGTCTACTGCAGCTATCTAAGCAAAAATAATAGTGGCTTGGCTGAGGCTTGGAGAAGCAGAAGGACTGAGAAATAACTGAGTTTTAGATATATACTAAACATAGACTTGCTAGTAACTTGCTTGTGAGAATGAGAGGAAGAGGAATCAACATGCATTAAAATATTGTAACTCTTTGTGTTTCCCTTATAACAACTAAAAGGATAGAGTTATCATTTAGTGAGATAGAAAGTTCTCAAAATGGGTGTCTTGCAGGCAGGAAATGGCAGTCTGGTTTATGCAAGGTTATGTAATTCTTTTAACAGCCCAGAGAAGTAGCTATTTACTATTCCTATTTTACAGACGCTGAACTGAGGCATAGTACCTAGTGAATGTTCTACAAAAATTAAATGGTAGAATCTAGGACACAAATTCAGATTGTAGCACATAATCTTAAACCCTATTTAAATTTTCTTTCAAGGCGTTAAATCATATTATTGAAAAAGTCCAATGTAAAAAATGTCTTTAAGCATAGTTGAATTGACAGGCCCAAATGATATTAAAATATGGTATTCTCACTTCTTCTGAGTTCAACTTTCTTTTCTAGTGGCTCCAGGTAAGATTCCTATAATCACACCAGAACTCTAGATTTATGTGTGGTTATTCTTCTTGACAACTCAACCCTCTTGACTCCGAGACTAAGCATAAACGATGTGCTCAACCTGTGGCCAAGGAAATGTGATGATTTAATGGTCACATGTCCACCCTCATCAAAACACATCAGCTGAGCTTGTATAGCAAGAAATTCTCTAAGAAAAATAGAATACTGCTTTCAAAAGGTGGAAAGATAGATAGGTGATACATAAATAGATAGGTGGTTGTTGTTCAATCGCTCAGTTGTGTCCAACTCTTTGTGACCCAGTTCAATGCAGCACACCAGGCTTCTCTGTCCTGCACCATCTCTTGGACATCTCCTACACTGTCTCTTGCTCAACCTCATGTCCAGTGAGTCAGTGATACCATCCTACCATCTTATCCTCTGTTATCCCCTTCTGTTCCTGCTTTCAATCTTTCCCAGCATCAGCATCTTTTCTAATGACTTGACTCTTTGCATTAGGTGGCCAAAGTATTGGAGATTCAGCTTCAGCATCAGTCCTTCCAATGAGCATTCAGGGTTGATTTCCTTTAGTGGTGACTGGTTTGATCTCCTGGCAGTCCAAGGGATTCTCAAGAGTCTTCTCCAACACCACAGTTCAAAAGCATCAGTTCTTTAGCACTCAGCCTTCTTTATGGTCCAACTCTCACATCCATACATGACTACTGGAAAAACCATAGTTTTGACTAGATGGAACTTTGTTGCCAAATAAAGTGTCTGCTTTTTAATATGCTGTTTAGTTTTCTCATAGCTTTTCTTCCAAGGAGCAAGCATCTTTTGATTTCTACACTCACCATCTGCAGTGATTTTGGAGCCCAAGAAATTAAAATCTGTCAGTCTCCATTGCTTCCCTATTGATTTGCCATGAAGTGATAGAACCAGATGGGATAAATAGAACAAATACCCACTAAAGACATCCTGAAAAAAATAAGTGCAACGATATATCCATGGTATGTAATCAAGATTCCTTTCTATGTTTTATTTCTGTAATAATAATTATATTTCTAATGTAAACTGCTAAAAATTTATAAATAGACCAAATATTAACACTTCTATTGACACAAAATATAGCTGTCGTTAAAAGTTGTTTGCACACACACATACAAACTAAAGTTTGTCTCCCAGTAAATGACACATAGTAGAGATTGAAAAAATATTTTGTGTATTAATAAATAGGTAAATAAACCGTGGTTTTAGCTCTCTTTCTTTTTCCTTAACACTTTAACAACTTGTTTTTCACAATATTCTTCTCAAAGAATCCACAGTTTTAAATATTTGAGGACTGTCGGGCACAATAAAGTTAGTGATATATACCATCAATTCCCAGCAGGAAATGCTTCTGCGAGATACCCAGAACCCAAATACATTTCTTAGTCACAATCATGGAATGCCATAAAAAGGTCAGCAGTGAAAATTGTAAAGCATGGAATCTCAGGGCTTGTGCATTTAACCTACTTTTATTGGGCTTGTTTTTAATTTTTTACTGTCTTAATTGATAATTAATATTATATAATTTGATAATGTTCTCATATAAGGACAATTGCACCTGATAGTTCTTTTAAGATTACATAAGTATGGTCTAAGTCTTTCAAAGATCTGCATGTAAAACAGTTCTCTTTCTGTTTAAATGCTGAGAAAAAAAAAAAAAAAAAAATGTTTTTGAGCATTAACCTAGGTGTCGTATTTCTGATGCCCATAGGCAAAATTTAGCAGTTGTTTCTAAAAGTTTTTGTTGGAGACATAGTAAACCATCTGTTCTCTTTGCTCCCTGATACTTGGAAATAAGTAATCCCTGGCATCAGAGGCAGCCACAACAGCTGTGATTTTGCTCATAGTATGCTAGTGCTACTATTAAGATTCCAGAATCCTAGGGTGTCATAATGTCTCCCAAGGCCAAATCCATTTAAACCAAGGTCAGTAGATTATTCTCTGAGGAGAGAGAAAGATAATAGTTAGGAACTAATTACCCAGTTATGTGAACATCAACCTTATATATTGAAACTGATTTTACAGCTAAAGTATACATTCTCAAACTGAGTAATGTAGGCATAAGTCAATTTAATAAATATAGATACTCAAAATAAATCAGATACTTTACAATAATCTCACTGCCTAAACCTTTATGAAAGGTATATAGCAGACATGGAAATTGCTCATTTAATTCTATTTCTCTAAATCATACTTCCTCAATGTCATTGATCATTTAACTCTTGGTAAATGCAGTCAAAATCATATTTAATGAGGTCTCCTCTTCTCCATTTAGAATACATGACCTTGGGTTCATATTGAGTATCTCTTGTCAAAGCCTTCACGACTTCGTGAAGTTGGGTGTTTCTGTTGCTCTTATGCCAAGCTTGAGCACAGAAATGCTTTACTGTGGCTTCAGTGCTTTTAGTACTCTGGCCTACATCCTTCCCTCTGTTTGCCCACTGCAGCCCCCATTCTTCTGCCATCCTTACAGAGGGTCTGCCATCTAAAACTACATGGTCCCAATACATTTGTAATAACTAGACAGTTTCATCAATGCTCATCACTTGCACTGAACATAGCCTTCATCCTCTCACAACTTGTATTTATCATTTCTAAAACAAAAGTCTGGTGGAAGTTCTTTTCTGAAGTAATACAACAATTTTGTTTTCAAAGTTACTAAGTCAAAATGACTGACTATCTTCCAGGGATAGAAAGAGTTCCCTATTATTTTTCACTCTCTTGCAGCTAAACAAATATTAAATAAACTGCCTTCTCACTTCTAGATGTGCTCACAATGCAGAAAAAAAACACACACACAACATCTTTTTCAACATCTTTTATTTCAAAATATCAAAAATTTTATTCTGCTGATGTATTTTAGATCCTAAATTATCTGCGATGAGTTACTTATGAGTAGAAATGTATGATAAATTATATGGCCAGCTTATCTATGAGTCACTTAAATTCCCTTTGTGCTGCAATTCTTTAATTGTGAAGTCATTAATGTTAAGAATCAAAAGTTTTCTTTATTCAACCAAAAAATAGAATGTGGGTACTATTGGCTGACTTTAATGCTCAGGTAACAGTATAAATGGAACCTTCTAAAAATTCAAATTTAGTGTNCCTTTGTGCTGTAATTCTTTAATTGTGAAGTCATTAATGTTAAGAATCAAAAGTTTTCTTTATTCAACCAAAAAATAGAATGTGGGTACTATTGGCTGACTTTAATGCTCAGGTAACAGTATAAATGGAACCTTCTAAAAATTCAAATTTAGTGTATTGATGAACAAAGTATGGAGAATCTCACTAAACATGGTTCATCATATAGTAGGAATTGCTCACATAATGTGTGAAAATTATAATTAGCAAATCATAACTACTTTCTCCTATATTCAAGCAAACAACTTACATATTTTTAGATTTAATTTTGATCCAGGATTAGAACAGGCTCTAAAATATTGTACTACTAGATAACTAGGAGTCAAATGGCCCATAACTACAGACATTTAAAACCTTGCCTGAAGAATTAGCTGTCGGCATGTTCTAATTCTACAAAGAGGTTTGAGTAGTAAAGCGCACCTCTCATTCATTGTCTTTTTTAGTAAAGAAGACAGACAAGGAGGATTGGAAAATAACTGGTGAATATAAATAACAGTATATTTGTTATTCAGTATTAATTCAGCCTGATTATTTCAGTCTACAGCCAGTAAAAATTACTTCATATTGACGTAAACATCTATCAATGACATGTGTTCAATCTTGAGAGGAGGGAAGTTTACTAAAAATGAATCTTCACGTGGGTAACGTGCATTTTAGAAAATATGGTGAGAATTCACAGGTCTCAGTCTCCTATTGAAAGCTATTCTTTTCACCAGCCTTTCACAAACAGATATATCAGTTCAGTTCAGTTCAGTGGCTCAGTCGTGTCCGACTCTGCAACCGCATGGACTGCAGGTCACCAGGCCTCCCTGTCCATCACCAACTCCCTGACTTCACTCAAACTCATGTCCATCGAGTCGGTGATGCCATCCAACCATCTCATCCTCTGTCATTCCCTTCTCCTCTTGCCTTCAAACTTTGCCAGCATCAGGATCTTTTGAAATGAGTCAGCTCTTCGCATCAGATGGCCAAAGTATTGGAGTTTCAGCTTCAACATCAATCCTTCCAATGAACACCCAGGACTGATCTCCTTTAGGATGGACTAGTTGGATCTCCTTGCACTCCAAGGGACTCTCAAGAATCTTCTCCAACACCAACACAGTTCAAAAGCATCCATTCTTCAGCGCTCAGCTTTCTTTATAGTCCAACTCTCACATCCATACCTGACTACTGGAAAAACCATAGCCTTGACTAGACAGACCTTTGTTGGCAAAGTATTGTGTCTACTTTTGAATATGCTATCTAGGTTGGTCATAACTTTTCTTCCAAGGATTAAGTGTCTTTATTTCATGGTTGTAGTCACCATTTGCAGTGATTTTGGAGCCACAAAAAAAAAAGTCTGACACTGTTTCCACTGTTTCCCATCTATTTGCCATGAAGTGATGGGACTGGATGCCATGATCTTTGTTTTCTGAATGCTGAGCTTTAAGCCAACTTTTTCATTCTCCTCTTTCACTTTCATCAAGAGGCTCTTTAGTTCTTCTTCACTTTCTGCCATAAGGGTGGTGTCATCTGCATCTCTGAGGTCATTGATATTTCTCCCAGCAATCTTGATTCCAGCTTGTGCTTTCTCCAGCCCAGCGTTTCTCATGATGTACTCTGCTTATAAGTTAAATAAGCAGGGTGACAATATACAGCCTTGATGTACTCCTTTTCATATTTAGAACCAGTCTGCTGTTCCATGTCCAGTTCTAACTATTGCTTCCTGACCTGCATACAGATTTCTCAAGAGGCAGGTCAGGAATTGCAGAAGTATTTGCACCAGGTAGTCTTAGATGGCAGATCCTCTGTATGGATGGCAGAAGAATGGGGGCTGCAGTGGATAAATATAGGGAAGTGTGAAGGCCAGAGTACTAAAAGCAGTGAAGGCACAGTAAAGAATATATGTGCTTAAGCTTGGCATAAGAGCAACAGAAACACCCAACTTCACGAAGTCATGAGGGTTTTGACAATCAAACCCCATTTCCCCCAGAAATGCTCAGAGGGCTCAAACAAGCCTGTGTGTACCATGACCGAGGGACCTTACAGAGACTGAGACAGAACTGTGTTTGAGCATCTCCTGTGGAGGCATGGGTTGGCAGTGGTCTGNGCCAAAGTATTGGAGTTTCAGCTTCAACATCAATCCTTCCAATGAACACCCAGGACTGATCTCCTTTAGGATGGACTAGTTGGATCTCCTTGCACTCCAAGGGACTCTCAAGAATCTTCTCCAACACCAACACAGTTCAAAAGCATCCATTCTTCAGCGCTCAGCTTTCTTTATAGTCCAACTCTCACATCCATACCTGACTACTGGAAAAACCATAGCCTTGACTAGACAGACCTTTGTTGGCAAAGTATTGTGTCTACTTTTGAATATGCTATCTAGGTTGGTCATAACTTTTCTTCCAAGGATTAAGTGTCTTTATTTCATGGTTGTAGTCACCATTTGCAGTGATTTTGGAGCCACAAAAAAAAAAGTCTGACACTGTTTCCACTGTTTCCCATCTATTTGCCATGAAGTGATGGGACTGGATGCCATGATCTTTGTTTTCTGAATGCTGAGCTTTAAGCCAACTTTTTCATTCTCCTCTTTCACTTTCATCAAGAGGCTCTTTAGTTCTTCTTCACTTTCTGCCATAAGGGTGGTGTCATCTGCATCTCTGAGGTCATTGATATTTCTCCCAGCAATCTTGATTCCAGCTTGTGCTTTCTCCAGCCCAGCGTTTCTCATGATGTACTCTGCTTATAAGTTAAATAAGCAGGGTGACAATATACAGCCTTGATGTACTCCTTTTCATATTTAGAACCAGTCTGCTGTTCCATGTCCAGTTCTAACTATTGCTTCCTGACCTGCATACAGATTTCTCAAGAGGCAGGTCAGGAATTGCAGAAGTATTTGCACCAGGTAGTCTTAGATGGCAGATCCTCTGTATGGATGGCAGAAGAATGGGGGCTGCAGTGGATAAATATAGGGAAGTGTGAAGGCCAGAGTACTAAAAGCAGTGAAGGCACAGTAAAGCATATATGTGCTTAAGCTTGGCATAAGAGCAACAGAAACACCCAACTTCACGAAGTCATGAGGGTTTTGACAATCAAACCCCATTTCCCCCAGAAATGCTCAGAGGGCTCAAACAAACCTGTGTGTACCATGACCGAGGGACCTTACAGAGACTGAGACAGAACTGTGTTTGAGCATCTCCTGTGGAGGCATGGGTTGGCAGTGGTCTGCCACAGGCACAGGGGCTCTAGGCGTTGGTATGGCATAAGCCCTCTTGGAGGAGGTCGCCATTAACCCCACCATAGAGCTGCCAGAACTTACATAGGACTGGGAAAGAGACTCTTGGAGTGCACAAAGAACATTGTGCACTAGGTCCAAGGAGGAAGGAACAGTGACCCTCACAGAAGACTTATCTGTGGGTGTCTGGGAGTCCTAGGTTAAGGCGTGGATTGGTGGTGGCCTGCTGTAGGATTAGGGGCACTGCGTGTAGCAGCATATGCATGGGATCTTTTGAGAGAGATCACCATTATCTTCATTTCCTCCACCATAGTTTGGGAACACAGCTCCACCCATCAACAGAAAATTGGATTAAAGAGTTACTGAATGTGGCCCCACCCATTAGAACAAGACCCAGTGTCCCCTTCAATCAGTCTGTCCCATCAGGAAGCTTCCATATACCTCTTATCCTTCTCCATCAGAGGACAGATAGACTGAAAACCACAATCACAGAAAACTAACCAATCTAATCACATGGACCACAGCCTTGTCTACCTCAATGAAACTATGAGCCATGTTGTGTAGGGCCACCCAAGATGGATGGGTCATGGTGGAGAGTTTTGACAAAATGTGGTCCATTGCAGAGGGAATGGCAAACCACTACAGTATTCTTGTCTTGAGAACTCCATGAACAGTATGAAAAGGCAAAAAGATAGGACACTGAAAGATGAACTCCCCAGGTAGGCAGGTGCACAATTTGCTACTGGAGATCAGTGGAGAAATAAGTCCAGAAAGAAAGAAGAGATAGAGACAATGCAAAAACAACACCCAGATGCGGATGTGACTGGTGATGGAAGCAAGGTCTGATGCTGTAATGAGCTATATTGCATAGGAACCTGGGATGTTAGGTCCATGAATCAAGGCAAATTGGAAGTGATCAAACAGGAGATGGCAAGAGTGAACATCAATGTTTTAGAAATCAGAGAACTAAAATGTGTGTATTTAACTCAGATTACCATTATATCTACTACTGTGGGCAAGAATCCCTTAAAAGAAATGGAGTAGCCATCATACAACAAAAGAATTCAAAATGCAGTANATCAATGTTTTAGAAATCAGAGAACTAAAATGTGTGTATTTAACTCAGATTACCATTATATCTACTACTGTGGGCAAGAATCCCTTAAAAGAAATGGAGTAGCCATCATACAACAAAAGAATTCAAAATGCAGTACTTGGATGCAATCTCAAAAATGACAGAAAGATCTCTGTTCATTTCCAAGGCAAACTATTAAATATCGCAGTAATCCAAGTCTATCCCCCGACAAGTAATGTTGAAGAAGCTGAAGTTGAATGGCTCTATGAAGACGTACAAGACCTTTTAGAACTAACACCAAAAAATGATGTCCTTTTCCCTGACGGCTCAGATGGTAAAGCATCTGCCCCCAATGCGGGAAACCCAGGTTCGATCCCTGGGTTGGGAAGATCTCCTGGAGAAGGAAATGGCAACCCACTCCAGTACTCTTGCCTGGAGAATCCCACAGATGGAGGAGCCTGGTAGGCTACAGTCCATGGTGTCACAAANAGTACTTTGACCACCTCATGCAAAGAGTTGACTCATTGAAAGAGACTCTGATGCTGGGAGGGATTGAGGGAAGAAGGAGTAGGGGACGACAGGATGAGATGGTTGGATGGCATCACAGACTCGATGGACGTGAGTCTGAGTGAACTCTGAGATATGGTAATGGACAGGGAGGCCTGGCGTGCTGCGATTCATAGGGTCGCAAAGAGTCGGACATGACTGAGCAACTGAACTGAACTGAACTGAACTGAGGGTGTTTTAGGGTTTAGAGATTTGAGAGAATATATTAAAATATTTTCTCAGTGTCATATAATGTTATATATTAATATTTTACACTAAATGTTTTATATTTTAATGGCAGATAAATGGGTTGTTTATACTGCTACTGGCCAAAGGCATGTCCAGAGAGCTTTCAGATGTGCACACAGTATTATTAACTGTGGTCTTCCCACGTTGCATTAGTGGTAAAGAATTCTCCAACCAATGCAGGAGATGCAAGAACACAAGTTCAGTTTCTGGGTTGGGAAGATCCCCTGGAGTAGGAAACAGCACCCCATTCTAGTATTCTTGCCTGAAAACTTTCATGGACAGAGGAGACTGGCAGGACATGATCCATGGGGTCACAAAGTCAGACATGACTGAACATCTAAGCACCTTATTAACTATAATCACCATGCTGTACATTATATCCTCATGATTTATATATTTTATAACTGGAAGTTTTTACCTTTTAAAAGAGGTCTTATTGAAAGAGAAAGTGCGTGTGCCATCTGTAATTTACCTCTTTGCCTAAGTATTTAATCTATGATCATCTTGCAAGTTTATTTTCAGCTTCAGGTTGATCAGGATAATTCGAGAAATCAATAATTTTTTTTCAGTCTTCAACAAATTTAATACTTCTAGCTTTATCTGCCATTCCACCTTTTTCTCAATTGAAGTCCTTTTGGTTGCTCTTGCCATGGATCCCTGCTTACCCCATTTTAGTAACCTTGAAGCTTAACTTCTCATTAGGGGAGGTTTCAGGGTGATGGCCTAGAGCCGTCCATTCTTCTTCTTTCTTTAATCTTATACACAAGAATAACTACCTTCTCTGAAAGTAATGGGACTTTCCAGGTGGCTACGTAGTAAAGAATCTGCCTGACAATGCAGAAGCTGCCAGTTCGATCCCTGGATTGGGAAAATTCCCTGTTGGAGGAAATGGCAACTCACTCGGTATTCTTGCCTAAGAAATCCCGTGGACAGAGGAGCTTGGCAGGCTTCAATCTATAGGGTTGCAAAGAGTCAGAAATGACTGAGCACACACACACGTGAAAGCAATGAGTCATAATGATTTGTATTCACAGAGTTGGCTGTGGGAGGGGAAGCTTGTTATCAATTCTTGAGAGGTCATTATTCCTAATCATTGCCATAAACAAGCAATTTATTTTCTCCACATGAGCAATTGGAAAAGCCTATTATAAGTTGGTTGGCCTAGAGATTGTTACATATAAGGTGTATATAATTCATTTACAGATACTCATAGTTGGTTTCATATATAGACTGTGTTAGCCTATCATTCTTTCCTGAAAGACTGATCTCTCAAAAAAATTCTTGCATTATTTTTTAAATCACCATTTCTCTCAGTGAGTGTGTATATCTGTGTGTGTGTGTATATATATATCAGCTAAGTCAGTTCAGTCATCTGTTCTTTGCGACCCCATGGACTGCAGCACGCCAGGCCTCCCTGTCCATCACCAACTCCCTGAGTTCACTCAAACTCATGTTTATTGAGTAGGTGATGCCATCCAGGCATCTCATCCTCGTCCCCTTCTCCTCCTCCCCTCAATCCCTCCCAACATCAGAGTCTTTTCCAATGAGTCAGCTCTTCCCATCAGGTGGCTAAAGTATTGAAGTTTCAGCCTCAATATCACTCCTTCCAATGAACACCCAGGGATGATCCCCTTTAGGACAGACTGGTTGGATCTCCTTGTAGTCCAAAGAGTCTCAAGAGTCTTCTCCAATACCACAGTTCAAAAGCTTCAATTCTTTGGTGCTCAGCTTTCTTTATAGTCCAACTCTCACATCCATACATGACTACTGGAAAAATCATAACCTTGACTAGATAGATTTATGTTGGCAAAGTAATGTCTCTGCTCTTGAATATGCTGTCTATGTTGGTCACAACTTTTCTTCCGAGGAGTAAGCATCTTCTAATTTCAGCTGTATATATATATATACATATATATATGAAATGTAATAAATCATTGTAAAGGCCATATAAATGGTTTAACATTTGGTGAATATTCAGGAAGGTATTCATTAGGCCGTCTCGCAACCTCATGGTATCTGTGTTCACCTCCACCAGGTGAATTTGAAACTTCTCTGTAATTTCTAGAACCAGCATATTAACTTTGTCCTGGAGAGCTAAAAATTGATTCAAACCCCAAAGAATACTCTAAGAAGATAAAATAAAATGATATAAATGCTTAAACTAAATTATTCACCAAGAACTGTCTAAGAAAAGAAAACCTGAATTCTTAACAAAAGTTGAAGAAAGAGTACCAGAATCATAGAAGCAGTGCCCAAGACTCCAATGGTTGATTTGCCATTAGATTCTGCCTATTCCCTCCCTGTAAACCCTTCAGCTTTGGCTCCCAATTGAATTGCCACAAACGCACACACACACAAGTACAGATACAACATCTATGCCCACTGGTCTGCTTACATTCTCTGAACCTCTGAGGAGGGCACAGGTAAATGAAGGAATTTATATCCTTAGCTTGTAGGAAAAAAACAGCATACCTCTCACATAAAATACATTGAAATAGGTATTCAGGTTGCTATTTGAGAGAGAAATTATAATCCAATATATGGCTCCTTACCAAGAACCTATCAGGTGGCTTCCTTAGATCAGGCTTGTCAGACCTTCATGAACATTAAGGCTGCTGACAGTCACATTCTTCATTTTAATATAATACATTGGAATCTTGATTTATATGACTGACTATCTTACGGTTGAATCTCCCTGAGTCATTTAATTTCAGAATATTGGTGAAATGGCATTTCCAGATCTGCCTCATTGAAATCAAGTAAATATCATTCCACTCAGGCTCCTGGAATCTGATTCCTCCAGTTCAAACCTCTGAACTTGCTGTCCCACCTATCTTTAAAATTTCAAAAATGCCTACTTTGTTGGTTTATAATGAGAAATTAAATGGGATTGCATACAAGGTTGGTCCCCTGAATTTTATATATAGCTTATGTAGCTTTATTTCTCATCTGAACTTGAGAGCTCATCCAACAGCTTCACGTTGTGGCACTCTGGTGAAGGTACTGCCAGAGTTGGGAAAGTTCAAAACACAGAGCTAAAATTAGGTGCTATGCCAATCTGCTGTAGTGTGGATAGAAATACTTTCGTTTGTCATAAAATAAAAGCCACATTTGATTCAAACACATAGAAAACTATGAAAAGTGAAATTAAAATCACTCATAGCCAGTGCTGTTCTGGTTAACAGTTAACAACTTGCTGTTTGGGGAAAAAAATGTATGTGTTGATATAATTATTTATAATTATTAATTATAATTATATTAATTATAATTATATTATTTATAATTATAAATTAT
>SJYW01003525.1:71989-85181 GCA_006410735.1 Raphicerus campestris
GTGATGCCATCCAGCCATCTCATCCTCTGTCGTCCCCTTCTCCTCCTGCCCTCAATCTTTCCCAGTGTCAGGGTCTTTTCCAATGAGTCAGCTCTTTACATCAGGCGGCCAAATTATTGGAGTTTCAGCTTCAACATCAGTCCTTCCAATGAACATCCAGGACTGATCTCCTTTAGGATGGACTTGTTGGATCTCCTTGCAGTCCAAGGGACTCTCAAGAGTCTTCTCCAACACCACAGTTCAGAAGCAACAATTCTTTGGTGCTCAGCTTTCTTTGTAGTCCAACTCTCACATCTATACATGACCACTGGAAAAACTATACCTTGACTAGATGGACCTTTGTTGGCAAAGTAATGTCTCTGCTTTTCAATATGCTGTCTAGGTTGGTCATAACTTTCCTTTCAAGGAATAAGTATCTGAATTTCATGGTTGCAATCACTATCTGCAGTGATTTTGGAGCCCCCCAAAATAAAGTCAGCCACTGTTTCCACTGTTTTCCCATCTATTTGCCATGAAGTGATGCGACTGGATGCCATGATCTTAGTTTTCTGAATGTTGAGCTTTAAGCCAACTTTTTCACTCTCCTCTTTGACTTTCATCAAAAGTTCTTCTTCACTTTCTGCCATAAGGGTGGTATCATCTGCATATCTGAGGTTATTGGTATTTCTCCTGGCAATCTTGATACCAGCTTGTGCTTCTTCCAGCCCAGTGTTTCCTCACCATATCATGCTGATATTATAGTCTGCAAAGCCTTCCAAATTGTGGATTATAATTAAATACCAAACACTGAAACCAATGTCATAAAATTGGTCACAGACATGGAATTTAGGATGTCCTCTGGAAGCTCCCAAATTTTTCTGAAGTGTTTTATTTCCAAAACCTTTCCACTATTAAAAAAAAAAATTATTTGTTGTCTCCTTTCACCCCTCCCAGTCACTGTTATTTATCCATTGTATTTCTTTAAATTTATATAATATAAGTTTAATAATTGTTTAATGTTTTATTATTGGAAATAAACTTTAGGAAAAAATCTTTGTATCTGTTGCTATGGGCTATTGTGATTTTGGTCTTAGCATATGGAAACTTATTTTCACCCCTTTTAAAAGGTGCTAAAAATGAATTTTACAGTTTAAAAAAAAGATAGACTGATGGTTAAAGGAATTAAACTATCCTCTGTACCTAGCAGGCACCATAAGTAATCCATTAATAGTCTGGGGGACTTCATATGCTATATTATCTACCACACAGCTGATTTATTACATGACCCCAGGTTCTAGAAGACATGGAAACTTCAAGGTCTGTGTCAATGTCAATTCCATAACTCATTCACAAAAGTTGTTTACTGCAAGCATATACTAAGAGCTAGCAACTGTTTTTCATTAATTCAAAATAATCATGTAGTTTGAGACGGAAAATGTGTCTTTTGTTTTGAAAACTCAAAGACTATATTTAAAAATGTAAAAAAAAAACCAAGTCATACAAGTATTATTTAAAATGACAATAAGAGGGAAAAGCAAACCTGTGACAAAATAAAAATACTCTTTTCTTCATAATTATATGTGATTCATAAAAGGTAAGAAAACTAAAGTACAATTAAGTATTATTTTTTTTTAAAAGTAATTCTTTAAGGGCATTGTCAGTATTCATTTTTAAAACAACAAATAGTCCAATAACAACCTGAAAAGTAGGTAGAGATGGGTTTTGGAAAGTCAAACCAAAATTCATTCATGGAAAATGGAAAAGAGATATATATACAGAAATGTTTTCAGACTTTCAAATACCAATGTCCTTTTACTACTCTCATTTTGGAAAGTTGTATTATTTTCTATGTCCTTTAAATTTCACTGACCTTTATATCAGTTCAGTTCAGTCGCTCAGTCATGTCTAACTCTTTGCGAACCCATGGACTGCAGCATGCCAGGCCTCCCTGTCCATCATCAACTTCCGGAGCTTACTCANTAACACCATACACAAAAATAAACTCAAAATGGATTAAAGATCTAAATGTAAGACCAGAAACTATAAAACTCTTACAGGAGAACATAGGCAAAACACTCTCTGACATACATCACAGCAGGAACCTCTATGACCCATCTCCCAGAATATTGGAAATAAAAGCAAAAATAAACAAATGGAATAATTTTTTTCTTTATCCAGAGAACAACCAAGGCAGGTCAAAGAGTTTTGAGGAATCTACAGGATAGAAATTCACTGAATCCAGAGCTAAAAATGAGTTGCTGCTGTTGCTAAGTCACTTCAATCGTGTCCAACTCTGTGCGACCCCATAGATGGCAGCCCACCAGGCTCCCCCATCCCTGGGATTCTCCAGGCAAAACTACTGGTTGGGTTGCCATTTCCTTCTCCAGTGCATGAAAGTGACAAGTGAAAGTGAAGCCGCTCGGTCGTGTCTGACTCCTAGCGACCCCTTGAACTGCTGCCCACCAGGCTCCTCCGTCCATGGGATCCTACAGGCAAGAGCACTGGAGTAGGGTGCCATTAGGTCGTGAAAAATGTAGGGAAGAGAAAAAAGATAGCATCATGATATAAATATAAGATGCTCATTCTGAAGAAGACTGGGAATCCCAGTATTGGCATAACTTTCATGAAGAACCTATCCTGGACTGAAGAATGAAAAGTGTTATGCAAAATTTAATTATTTACATAAGATTGTGCTAAAATACTTGATAGCCTGAAAAGAAATAAAGCTTTCTAAAATAACATTTAGGAAGGGAGCTTATAGAGAAGCCTAAGCCAATATATTATTGAGAAAAGTTCAGAAATATCCATTGTTATCATTGCTATCCAAAATCTAGTGATATTTTATATGTGTTTTAGACAAAGAAAAAATTATAGGAAAAAAAAATTTTTAATAGAAGAGTTCAATTCAGTTCAGTCGCTCAGTCATGTCCGACTCTTTGCGACCCCATGAATCACAGCACGCCAAGCCTCCCTGTCCATCACCAACTCCCGGAGTTCACTCAGACTCTGAAATAATGATATGCAAGCCCCATATTTAAATCATGCTGGAGACAAAATGGAATGAAAAAATCCAACCTGGGATTGAGACTTAGTTTTAAGGACTAGAAAACAGAAGTGTTTCATGAAGAATAATTCAGAAGTGAA
Organism: Raphicerus campestris; assembly: GCA_006410735.1. NCBI lineage: Eukaryota > Metazoa > Chordata > Mammalia > Artiodactyla > Bovidae > Raphicerus > Raphicerus campestris. The sequence continues at coordinate 75,113 of SJYW01003525.1, forward strand.
AAACTGAAAGAATGAACAGTGAACACAAATTAAATATCATTCAGGCAGAAGGCTTCACTTTAGGCATTTCACAAGTGTAACCTCCACTACTCCTCTCAAAAATTGTAGAAATTAAGAATTATTATCTCCATTCTGTAGGTAAAATAATTCAAGCTCGAAGAATGACTCAGCTGAGGTCCTTAAAATTAATACGAAAGTGATATGGTATGTCTGTGTCTGAAAGCCATATATTCTAAATGTGTCCTTTTGTTTCCTCCATTTCTTTCTGCCTTTGTTTTGTTTTGCTCTATTTAAAGTTCTATGAGTCCTGAGAGGACTTGAAATCCCCAAGATGGCTGAAACAAAACTAACAAAGAATAATGTAACCTGTACCTCGATTTAGCCAGCAGCCAAATCCCAGTCAAAAATTACTTCAGAACTCTTCTAAGGATTATTTGGCTTCTGTATCTTTTTATAACAGATTTGATGATTTTGTCCCATTTGAAATCATTAACATTCAACTGTCAAATTGTGAAATTAATATTTGATGAAACATTTAATTTATAGTTTTATTTTAATTTTTGTTATATATACATCTCTTCAAGAAATTCAAACATATGCTTAAGAGAGATAAACTATATATCATTGAAATACAACTTTCATTTAAATATAATCATTTGGGAGCACTAAAAACATGTTAGATGCATGTACGGGGACATTCAACATTGCTCTTTTAGATTTGTTTTTCTTTAGTCAGTTAAGTAAGTTCAGTCGATCAGTCGTGTCTGACTCTTTGCAAGTCCATGAACCGCAGCACGCCAGGCCTCCCTGTCCATCACCAAATCCTGGAGTCCACCCAAACCCATGTCCATTGAGCCAGNACTGGCACAAAGACAGAAATATAGATCAATGGAACAAAATAGAAAGTCCAGAGATAAATCCACACACCTATGGACACCTTATCTTTGACAAAGGAGGCAAGAATATACAATGAATTAAAGACAGTCTCTTTAACAAGTGGTGCTGGGAAAACTGGTCAACCGCTTGTAAAAGAATGAAACTAGAACATTTCTAACACCATACACAAAAATAAACTCAAAATGGATTAAAGATCTAAATGTAAGACCAGAAACTATAAAACTCTTACAGGAGAACATAGGCAAAACACTCTCTGACATACATCACAGCAGGAACCTCTATGACCCATCTCCCAGAATATTGGAAATAAAAGCAAAAATAAACAAATGGAATAATTTTTTTCTTTATCCAGAGAACAACCAAGGCAGGTCAAAGAGTTTTGAGGAATCTACAGGATAGAAATTCACTGAATCCAGAGCTAAAATGAGTTGCTGCTGTTGCTAAGTCACTTCAATCGTGTCCAACTCTGTGCGACCCCATAGATGGCAGCCCACCAGGCTCCCCCATCCCTGGGATTCTCCAGGCAAAACTACTGGTTGGGTTGCCATTTCCTTCTCCAGTGCATGAAAGTGACAAGTGAAAGTGAAGCCGCTCGGTCGTGTCTGACTCCTAGCGACCCCTTGAACTGCTGCCCACCAGGCTCCTCCGTCCATGGGATCCTACAGGCAAGAGCACTGGAGTAGGGTGCCATTAGGTCGTGAAAAATGTAGGGAAGAGAAAAAAGATAGCATCATGATATAAATATAAGATGCTCATTCTGAAGAAGACTGGGAATCCCAGTATTGGCATAACTTTCATGAAGAACCTATCCTGGACTGAAGAATGAAAAGTGTTATGCAAAATTTAATTATTTACATAAGATTGTGCTAAAATACTTGATAGCCTGAAAAGAAATAAAGCTTTCTAAAATAACATTTAGGAAGGGAGCTTATAGAGAAGCCTAAGCCAATATATTATTGAGAAAAGTTCAGAAATATCCATTGTTATCATTGCTATCCAAAATCTAGTGATATTTTATATGTGTTTTAGACAAAGAAAAAATTATAGGAAAAAAAAATTTTTAATAGAAGAGTTCAATTCAGTTCAGTCGCTCAGTCGTGTCCGACTCTTTGCGACCCCATGAATCACAGCACGCCAAGCCTCCCTGTCCATCACCAACTCCCGGAGTTCACTCAGACTCTGAAATAATGATATGCAAGCCCCATATTTAAATCATGCTGGAGACAAAATGGAATGAAAAAATCCAACCTGGGATTGAGACTTAGTTTTAAGGACTAGAAAACAGAAGTGTTTCATGAAGAATAATTCAGAAGTGAAAAACTGAAAGAATGAACAGTGAACACAAATTAAATATCATTCAGGCAGAAGGCTTCACTTTAGGCATTTCACAAGTGTAACCTCCACTACTCCTCTCAAAAATTGTAGAAATTAAGAATTATTATCTCCATTCTGTAGGTAAAATAATTCAAGCTCGAAGAATGACTCAGCTGAGGTCCTTAAAATTAATACGAAAGTGATATGGTATGTCTGTGTCTGAAAGCCATATATTCTAAATGTGTCCTTTTGTTTCCTCCATTTCTTTCTGCCTTTGTTTTGTTTTGCTCTATTTAAAGTTCTATGAGTCCTGAGAGGACTTGAAATCCCCAAGATGGCTGAAACAAAACTAACAAAGAATAATGTAACCTGTACCTCGATTTAGCCAGCAGCCAAATCCCAGTCAAAAATTACTTCAGAACTCTTCTAAGGATTATTTGGCTTCTGTATCTTTTTATAACAGATTTGATGATTTTGTCCCATTTGAAATCATTAACATTCAACTGTCAAATTGTGAAATTAATATTTGATGAAACATTTAATTTATAGTTTTATTTTAATTTTTGTTATATATACATCTCTTCAAGAAATTCAAACATATGCTTAAGAGAGATAAACTATATATCATTGAAATACAACTTTCATTTAAATATAATCATTTGGGAGCACTAAAAACATGTTAGATGCATGTACGGGGACATTCAACATTGCTCTTTTAGATTTGTTTTTCTTTAGTCAGTTAAGTAAGTTCAGTCGATCAGTCGTGTCTGACTCTTTGCAAGTCCATGAACCGCAGCACGCCAGGCCTCCCTGTCCATCACCAAATCCTGGAGTCCACCCAAACCCATGTCCATTGAGCCAGTGATCCCATCTAACCATCTCATCCTCTGTCATCCCCTTCTCCTCCTGCCCTCAATCTTTCCCAACATCAGAGTCTTTTCAAATGAGTCAGCTCTTCACATCAAGTGGCCAAAATATTGAAGTTTCAGCTTCAACATCAGTCCTTCCAATGAACACTCAGGACTGATCTCCTTTAGAATGGACTGGTTGGATCTCCTTGCAGTCCAAGGGACTCTCAAGACTCTTCTCTAACACCACAGTTCAAAAGCATCAATTCTTCGGCACTCAGCTTTCTTTATAGTCCAACTTTCACATCCCTACATGACTACCAGAAAAATTATAGCTTTGACTAGATGGACGTTTGTCTCTCTTTTTTAATATGCTGTCTAGGTTGTTAATAACTTTCCTTCCAAGGAGTAAGCATCTTTTAATTTCATGGCTGAAGTCACCATCTGCAGTGATTTTGGAGCCTCTGAAAATAAAGCCAGCCACTGTTTCCACTGTTTCCCCATCTATTTGCCATGAAGTGATGGTACCAGATGCCATGATCTTAGTTTTCTGAATGTTGAGTTTAAGCCAACCTCCTCACTCTCCTCTTCAACTTTCAACAAGAGATTCTTTAATTTTCTTCACTTTCTGCCATCAGGGTGGTGTCATCTGCATATCTGAGGTTACTGATATTTCTCCTGGCAATCTTGATTCCACCTTGTGCTTCTTCCAGCCCAACATTTCTCATGATGTCTTATGCATATAAGTTAAATAAGCAGGGTCACAATATACAGCCTTGCAGTACTCTTTTTCCTATTTGGAATCAGTCTGTTGTTCCAGGTCCAGTTCTAACTGTTGCTTCCTGACCTGCATACAGATTTCTCAGGAGGCAGGTCAGGTGGTCTAGTATTACCATCTTTTTCAGAATTTTCCACAGTTTATTGTGATCCACACAGTCAAAGGATCTGGCATAGCCAATAAAGCAGAAATAGATGTTTTTCTGAAACTCTTTTGCTTTTTTGATGATCCAATGGATATTAGCAATTTGATTTCTTTTCCTCTGCCTTTTCTAAAACCTGCTTGAACATCTGGAAGTTTGCAGTTCATGTATTGTTGAAGCCTGGCTGGGAGAATTTTGAGCATTACTTTACTAGCATGTGAAATGAGTGCAATTGTGTGGTAGTAGAAGCATTCTTTGGCATTGCCTTTCTTTGGGATTAGGATTCCCTGGTCGTTTAGATGGTAAAGCATCTGCCTGCAATGCGGGAGACCCAGGTTCAATCTCTGGGTCAGGAAGATCCTCTGGAGAAGGAAATGGCAACCCATCCCAGTACTCATGCCTGAAAAATTCAATGGATGGAGAAACCTGGTGGGTCACAGTCCATGGGGTAGCAGAGTCGGACACAACTGAGTGACTTCATTTTCACTTTCACTTTTCTTTGGGATTGGAATTAAAACTGACCTTTTCCAATCCTGTGGCCACTGCTGAGTTTTCCAATTTTGCTGGCATATTGAGTGCAGCACTTTCATAGCATTTGAAATAGCTCAACTGGAATTCCATCACCTCCACTTGCTTTGTTCATAGTGATGCTTCATAAGGCCCACTTGACTGCACATTCCAGAATGTCTGGCTCTAGGTGAGTGATCATATCACATGATTATCTGAGTCATGAAGATCTTTTTTGTACAATTCTTCTGTGTAATTTATTGAGCCCATCTTTGCATGAAATGTTCCCTTGGTATCTCTAATTTTCTTGAAGAAATCTCTAGTCTTTCCCATTCTATCATTTTCCTCTATTTCTTTGCACTGATCGCGGAAGAAGGCTTTCTTATCTCTCCTTTCCATTCTTTGGAACTCTGCATTCAGATGCCTATATCTTTCCTTTTCTCCTTTGCTTTTCACTTCTCTTCTTTTCACAGCTATTTGTAAGGCCTCCTCAGACAGCCATTTTGCTTTTTTGCATTTCTTTTCTATGGAGATGGTCTTGAGCCCTGTCTCCTGTACAATGTCATGAACCTCCATCCATAGTTCATCAGGCACTCTATCTATCAGGTATTGTCCCTTAAATCTATTTCTCACTTCCACTGTATAATCATAAGGGATTCAGGTCATACCTGAATGGTCTAGTGGTTTTCCCCACTTTCTTTAGTTTAAGTCTGAATTTGACAATAAGGAGTTCAAGATCTGAGCCACAGTCAGCTCCTGGTCTTATTTTTGCTGACTGTATAGATCTTCTCCATCTTTGGCTGCAAAGGATATAATTAATCTGATTTTGGTGTTGACCATCTGGTGATATCCATGTATGAGTCTTCTCTATTGTTTTTGGAAGAGGGTGTTTGCTATGATCAGTGTGTTGTTTTGGCAAAACACTATTAGCCTTTGCTTTGCTTCATTCTGTACTGCAAGTTCAAATTTGCCTGTTACTCTAGGTGTTTCTTGACTTCCTACTTTTACATTCCAGTCCCCTATAATGAAAAGGACATCTTTTGGGGATGTTAGTTCTAAAATGTCTTGTAGGTCTTCATAGAACCGTTCAGCTTCAGCTTCTTCAGCGTTACTGGTCAAGTCTGTGGTGGGCCATTGACTTAGATTACCATAATATTGAATGGTTTGCCTTGAAAACGAACAGAGATCATTCTGTCGTTTTTGAGATTGCATCCAAGGACTACATTTCAAAGTCTTTTGTCGACTATGATGGCTAATCCATTTCTTCCAAGGGATCCCTGCCCACAGTAGTAGATATAATGTTCATCTGAGTTAAATTCACCCATTCCAGTCCATTTTAATTCTCCGATTCCTAGAATGTCGACATTCACTCTTGCCATCTCCTGTTTGACCACTTCCAATTTTCCTTTATTCATTTTGTACTTAGACCTAAAAGCAAGGATATCAGAGATCCTCATAAAATATGCTTAGTCACTCAGTCATGGACTGTCACCCACCAGGCTCCTCTGTCCACAGGATTTCTTCAGGCGGGAATACTGCAGTGGCTTGCCGTGCCCTTCCCCGGGGGATCTTCCCAACCCAAGGATTGATCCCAGGTCTCCTGCATTCCAGGCAGATTCTTTACCATCTAAGCCACCAGGGAAGCCCACTCAAACACATAGAATATTAAATATTAGCCTTAAAACACTGCCTACAAAGAAAATTCTTTAGTATTTTAAGCCAAAGTGAAGAGTTAGTCACTCAGACGTGTCCAACTCTTTGAGACCCCATGAACTGTAGCTTCTCTGTCCATAAGACCCTCCAGGTTGGATTCCTGGAGTGGGTTGCCATTCCATTCTCCAAGGTTCTTCCTGATCCAGGGTTAGAACCCAGGTCTCCTGCATTGCAGGCAGATCCTTTGCCATCTGAGCCACCAGCGAAGTGAAGTCTTTCAATCGTGTCCGACTCTTTGCAAACCCATGGACTGTAGCCTACTAGGCTCCTCTGTCCATGGGATTTTCCAGGCAATAGTACTGGAGTGGATTGCCATTTCCTTCTCCAGGGGATCTTCCCAACCCAGGGATTGAATCCAGGTCTCCTGCATTGTAAACAGACGCTTTACCATCTGAACCACCAGGGAAGTGCTTGAGCCACCAGGGAAGCCCTGAAAAATTGAGATAAAACTCTCTGAAGTGAACAAAATCATCAATATCTATTGCATTAAAAACATTATGAAAATGAAAACTTACTGCTCAAAAGTTAGAGCAAAATGGAAAATATTACCATTTAAAATGTTATAAAGAGGAACAAATATTTATTTACATGTATACTATAGAGGTTTATATAATTTTAATTAGGCTATATTTACTCTGTTCTTTGTGCTATAAATAAGTTAATTAAAACTAGGTTTTCAAAAGCATAGAAATTCAGAATTCTTTAGAAGTTACTCAGTTTTCCAAGTGATATTATCAAAATTTCCCAAGTAGACATATAAATTTTTAAAGCTATAGAAGAATTATTTATTTGTGAATCATAACAATCTCATATATTTTTACTTATTTACTTTTCTGTTATACAAGTGCTATAATTTAAACAAAACAGCAATAAATTAAACAGATAATATGTATGAGGAAAAATAAAAGTTGTACATGGTTTATCATTTTCTTCCTGTTCTCTTATATAGCAACTTATTTTAATTCCTTTTTAAACTTTTTTGGGAATTTAAATTTGTAGCCTGTCTTTATGTTTTCTTAAGAGACTGAAATATGTCCATTTTCAAAAAGAAAATGCAGAATAATAGGTATTACTTATACTTAATTTAAAAAAAATTAACATTGGCATGCCTCTTTCTGTCCTATGGGAAAGTAAACCGTTTTTCTTTTCCCTTTTTGAATAATACTTCCCTTTACTGCCCTTAGGATTTAGGGCATACTGTTATTCTTTTATGTAGTACTAAAATCTAATATAGCCAAACATGAAATTCTCTTTGACAATCAGCTCTGCTTATATCAAGGCCACATTACACTGATTCCTGCTGTCCATCAAATGTGACATTAATGTAAATATCCTCTCAATGAAAGTGTTTGAACATGTATTATTAAGTACATGTTGTACTTACTAACAACAGCAGATTTGAGAGCTTGTAGTGATTAATTTCCAGCTCTCCTAAAATGTTCTTCTCTGATATTTCTTACTGTTTTTGTATGCCAAATGTCAATCGGGTTATTGCATTTATAAATTTATCATATAGGTTCCCCTTATCTAAAATGTAATCATGTTAAACATTTCAGAGAAAATTATTTTAAAGCACAAAGGCAATTTGAATTTGGTAAGTCATACTTGAATCCAAATAAGTGTAAGTTTTTGTGAAGAAATTAGAAAAGTCATGTTTAACTTCACTGCCTTTTTCTAATAAGATATTTTTGCATCCTGAAGCCACCTACTTTTATTTCTAAAAATGAGTCGTTTTCTCTGTATGAGTTTTTGTTGCAACCTACACTTGAAAAAATCAAGTGCAGTCAGCTCATTCTTTCCTCACTACTTCAGGATTCTTCAAAGAATATCAAATATTTTTTTAAAAGAGACATAAATTTTCATTTTGCTATCTTTTTATCCATTTTTATCTTCAATATGTTTCCAGATTAGAAAAAAAATTTATTTTCTTGTTTCACACTTTGAAATTACGATTTCATCATGGACCAACATTTTAATATCTCTTCTATACCCACAATAATAATAGCAAACTTATAGGCACATGTCCAAGGAGTCTATTTCCTTTCATGTCTACAAAGTTAAAAATATGATTATGTGCTTCTTCATGTTTTGAGAAAACTGCACAGGGACCAAAATGCTTCTTTATGGGGACCTCAAGATGACCAGAAAGCAGCTTACATTCATTTTTAGCCATGTGTTATAGAAGGCGTGAAAGTCACTTAGCTAGTTAGACCTTTCATTTTCTCTGGTAAGTAGTTGGTAGACTAAATGGAATTTTCCAAAATTTATGTTTACATTTTCTGTTGAGTATGCAGACACAAGAGCAGTCTAGTTAATATCTGGATATCAATAAGCTTTGTTGAAGACCTACAAGACTTTTTAGAACTTACACCCTAAAAATATTTCCTTTTCATTATAGGGGACTGGAATGCAAAAGTAGGAAGTCAAGAAAAACCTGGAGTAACAGGCAAATTCGGCCTTGGAATGCAGAATGAAGCAGGGCAAAGGCTAATAGAGTTTTGCCTAGAAAATGCACTGGACATAGCAAACACCCTCTTCCAACAACACAAGACTCCACACATGGACATCACCAGATGGTCAACACCAAAATCAGATTGATTATATTCTTTGCAGCCAGATATGGAGAGGCTCTATACAGTCAGCAAAAACAAGACCAGGAGCTGACTGTGGCTCATATCACAAACTCCTTATTACCAAATTCAAACTGAAATTGAAGAAAGTAGAGAAAACCACTAGACCATTCAGGTATGACCTAAATCAAATCCCTTATGATTATACAGTGGAAGTGAGAAATAGATTTAAGGGACTAGATCTGATAGATAGAGTGCCTGATGAACTATGGAATGAGGTTCGTGACATTGTACAGGAGACAGGGATCAAGACCATCCCCATGGAAAAGAAATGCAAACAAGCAAAATGACTGTCTGGGTAGGCCTTACAAATAGTTGTGAAGAGAAGAGAGGTGAAAAGCAAAGGAGAAAGGAAAGTAGAATGTAGAGTTCCAAAGAAGAGCAAGAAGAGATAGGAAAGCCTTCTTCAGTGATCAATGCAAAGAAATAGAGGAAAACAACAGAATGGGAAAGACTAGAGATCTCTTCAAGAAAATTAGAGATACCAAGGGAACATTTCATGCAAAGATGGGCTTGATAAAAGACAGAAATGGTCTGGACCTAACAGAAGCAGAAGACATTAAGAGGTGGCAAGAATACACAGAAGAACTGTACAAAAAAGATCTTCACAACCCGGATAATCATGATGGTGTGATCACTTATCTAGAGCCAGACATCCTGGAATGTGAAGTCAAGTGGGCCTTAGAAAGCATCACTACGAACAAAGCTAGTGGAGGTGATGGAATTCCAGTGGAGCTATTTCAAATCCTGAAAGATGATGCTGTGAAAGTGCTGCACTCAATATGCTAGCAAATTTGGAGAACTCAGCAGTGGCCACAGGACTAGAAAATGCCAGTTTTCATTCCAATCCCAAAGAAAGGCAATGCCAAAGAATGCTCAGACTACCACACAACTGTATTCATCTCACATGCTAGTAAAGTAATGCTCAAAATTCTGCAAGCCAGGCTTCAGCAATACATGAACCGTGAAGCCCCTGATGTTCAAGCTGGTTTTAGAAAAGGCAGAGGAACCAGAGATCAAATTGTCAACATCTGCTGTATCATGGAACAAGCAAGAGAGTTCCCGAGAAACATCTATTTCTGCTTTATTGACTATGCCAAAGCCTTTGACTGTGTGGATCACAATAAACTATGGAAAATTCTGAAAGAGATGGGAATACCAGACCACCTGACCTGCCTCTTGAGAAATCTGTATGCAGGTCAGGAAGCAACAGTTAGAACTGGACATGGAACAACAGACT
>SJYW01003525.1:93443-133152 GCA_006410735.1 Raphicerus campestris
GTTGATAATTTGATCTATGGTTCCTCTGCCTTTTCTAAATCCAGCTTGAACACCTGGAAGTTCATAGTTCACGTGCTATTGAACCCTGGCTTGGAGAACTTTGAGCATTACTTTACTAGTGTGTGAGATCAGTGCAATTGTGCGGTAGTTTGCGCATTCTTTGACACTGCCTTTCTTTGGGATTGGAATGAAAGCTGACCTTTTCCAGTCCTGTGGCTCCTGCTAGGTTTTCCAGATTACCTGGCATATTGAGTGCAGCACTTTAATAGCATTATCTTTTAGGATTTGAAAGAGCTCAACTGGAATTCTGTCACCTCCAATAGCTTTTTTCATAGTGATGCTTCCTAAGGCCCACTTCGCATTCCAGGATGTCTGGCTCTAGGTGAGTGATCACACCATCATGGTTATCTGGGTCATGAAGATCTTTTTTATATAGTTCTTCTATGTGTTCTTGCCACCTCTTCTTAATATCTTCTGCTTCTGTTAGGTCCATATGGTTTCTTTCCTTTATTGTTCCCATCTTTGCATGAAATATTCCCCTGGTGTATCTAATTTTCTTGAAGAGATCTCTAGTCCTTCCCGTTCTATTGTTTTCCTCTATTTCTTTGCATTGATCATGGAGGAAGTCTTTATTGTCTCTCTTTGCTATTCTTTGGAATTCTGAATTCAAATGGGTATATCTTTCCTTTTCTTCTTTGCCTTTCGCTTCTCTTCTTTTCTCAGCTATTTGTAAGGCCTCCTCAGACAACCATTTTTCCTTTTAGCATTTCTTTTTCTTGGGGATGGTCTTGATCACTGCCTCCTGTAAAATGTCATAAACCTCCATCCATAGTTCTTCAGGCACTCTATCAGATCTAGTTCTTGAGTCTATTTGTCACTTTCATTGTATAATTGTAAGGGATGTGATTTACATCATACTTGAATGGTTTAGTGGTTTTCCCTACTTTCTTTAATTTAGTCTGAATTTTGCAATAAGGAGTTCATGATCTGAGCCACAGTCAGCTCCTCATCTTATTTTTGATGACTGTATAGAGCTTCTCCATCTTTTGCTGCAAAGAATATAATCAGTCTGTTTTCGGTTTTGACCATCTGGTGATGTCCTTGTGTAGTGTCTTCTCTTGTGTTTTTGGAAGAGGATGTTTGCTGTGACCAGTGTCTCCTCTTGGTAAAACTCTGTTAGCCTTTTCCTTGCTTCATTTTGTATTCCAAGGCCAAATATGCCTGTTGCTCCAGGTATCTGTTGACTTCCTACTTTTGTGTTCCAGTCCCCTATAATGAAAAGGACATCTTTTTTGGGTGTTAGTTCTAAAAGGTCTTGTTGGTCCTCATTGAACCATTCAACTTCTTCAGCGTTACTGGTTGGGGCATATTCTTGGATTACTGTGAAACTGAATGCAGTCCCACTGCTGGGCATACACACTGAGGAAACCAGAATCGAAACAGACACATGTACCCCAGTGTTCATCGCAGCACTGTTTATAATAGCTAGGACATGGAAGCAACCTAGTTGTCCACCAGCAGATGAATGGATAAGAAAGCAGTGGTACATATACACAATGGAATATTACTCAACCATTAAAAAGAATACATTTGAATCAGTTCTAATGAGGTAGGTGAAACTGGAGCCTATTATACAGAGTGAAGTAAGCCAGAAAGAAAAACACCAATACAGTATACTAACGTATATATATATATGGAATTTAGAAAGAAAGTAATGATAAGCCTGTATGCAAGACAGCAAAAGAGACACAGATGTATACAACAGTCTTTTGAACTCTGTGGGAGAGGGTGAGGGCGAGATGATATGGGCGAATGGCACTGAAACATGTAAAATACCATATGTGAAATGAATTGCCAGTCCAGGTTTGATGCATGATACAGGGTGCTCGGGGCTGGTGCACTGGGATGACCCAGAGGGATGGGATGGGGATAGAGGTGAGAGGGGGCTTCAGGATGGGGAACACATGTACACTCATGGAAGATTCAAGTCAATGTATGGCAAAACCAATACAATATTGTAAAGTAAAATAAACAATTAAAAAAAATTGAATGGTTTGCCTTGTAAACAAACAGGCATCATTCCACTATTTCTGAGACTGCACCCATGTACTGCATTTTGGACTCTTTTGTTGACTGTAAGGGCTACTCCATTTCTTCTAAGGGATTCTTGCCAAAAATTGTAGAAATGGTCATCTGAATTAAATTTGCCCATTCCAATCCGTTTTAGTTCACTGATTCCTAAAATGTTGATGTTTACTTTTGCCATCTCCTGTTTGACCACTTCCAATTTACTGTGATTCATGGACCTAACATTCCAGATTCCTATGCAAGATTCTTCTTTACAGCATCGGACTTTACTTGCATTACCTGTCACATCCACAACTGGGCATTGTTTTTGCTTTGGCTCCATCTCTTCATTCTTTTTGGAGTTATTTCACCACTCTTCTCCAGTAGCATATTGGTCACCTACCTACCTGGGGAGTTCATCTTTCAGTATCCTAATTTTTTGCCTTTTCATATTGTTCGTGGGGTTCTCAAGGTAAGAATACTGAAGTGATTTGTCATTCCCTTCTCCAGTGAACCACGTTTTGTCAGAACTCTCCACCCTGACCCGTTGGTCTTGGGTGGCCCTAAAGGGCATGTCATATAAGGATCTCTATGGTCTGACAATAGGGATCAAAGTTGCATAAGGAAGGTCTAGTGGGAGTCTTCTAGGAAATCTGATGGAGAGGGACACAGAAGGGGAGGAAGGGATAGGGAGGCAACAGAAGGACACATGCAGCATGAGTCCCTCAAATCCAGATTCTGACTGAGGGCCGTGAAGGAGTGAATGTAAGGAAACTCTGAGTCCTTTCCTTGCTTTTGGCAAAAGCTAGTGTGTCATTCAGAGGCCTTTTTTGGGGGGAGGTCCCCCAGTTTGTACTGGGGCAAAACCATTTTCAGGGTCAAATTTTTCCAGTTCCTGAAAATGTAGCTAGGGGGTGAATCTGAGACGGGCTCCCAGGACATACCAGAATTCACTCTTAGCCTACATGCTGTAGAATGGGGGTAGTGAGAGTCACCAGCCAACAGAAAGGCAACCCTTTTGTCTCAGTGATCTCTCCACGTGATTAATGGCACAAAATGGCCAACCATCCCAACAGTTGCATCCAAAAGTGAGAGGTAACCCTTGAGAACTATGCAGCTAACGCACCATATGACCCAGGCAGAGAAAGACAGAGATTCCCAGGAGAAACTGGGTGACTCACCCTTCAGTAGTTCCCTGAAATGTGAAAAGCACTCTTGGGATGGCTCAGAGGAGTAAGACTTAGGCTCCTGTAAATCAATCTGGACCAAAAGTGAAAGAAGTGAAAGTGACAGGGAAGATAGGTTGAGGAATCCTCCTTACAGTCCTATCGGGGAGGCAGTGGCCGGGGGACAGTGGGCTCTATGTTTTGCTTCTACCATTATGTGCCTGACATGATGCATGAAAGTTGTCTTGCTGGGGGCAGATGTCCTTGTGGCCTGATCCATTCCATGTTCCCCTTATCCTCACATAGGAGTCTTCATGTGACAGGCTCCCTAATGGCTTTTAAATGCCTGGCCCATGCCCACAGAATATTTGTTGGCCTAGTCCTCAGTTGGAAAGAAGAAAAAGGAGAGACCCCTAACTGTTCAGGTGGCACCTACAGGATGAGCACTGGGGGAGTGGGGCCTTTGGAACACACCAGAGGGTAACCCTGGCCAGAGTTCCTCAGTTGCTTCCACAGCACTTGCCTGTTTGCAGAGGGTCCTGAGGAGAAAGGAGAAGCAAGAAGGTGGGGGAAGAGACACCAACTCCCCATATGGGCCACCAAAAATATCATGGTCCATGCACTGTTTGGAAAAGAATTTCCAGACATGAAGCAGTATGAGAGGAGAATAAAATTTATTAGAGTGGGATACCCTGTTACAACAGCGGGCTGGCTCAAGGGAGAACCAATGTTGAGTAGGCGTCCTTGGTCCATTTTTTTTACCCAGGGTACACGATGCAGGATAGAGATCTTGTGAGTCATTTGCTAATTGAATGAGGCACGTATACTGGGTTGGGGGAGAGAAAGGCAAATACCTTCTCCCTATGTGGGGTAGGAGGGGAGACAGGTTATACTGCTCAGGAAGACCTGAAATTCATTAATAGTTACAACATGGGAGAGGGAAGGACAATAAGGGTCTTGAGGGTCTTGTTTTTTCCACTCCTACTTCCAAGGCCTTCATTGTTGTTGTTTTTTTTTTTTTTTTCCTGTTCTTTTGTCCTTGGGACACCACATTTCCCAGCATCAGAGTCTTTTCCAATGAGTCAGCTCTTCACATCAGGTGCCCAAAGTATTGGAGCTTCAGCTTCAGCATCAGTCCTTCCAATGAATACTCAGGGTTAATTTGAGAAACTGCTCCAAAGAAGCAGGGTGAAAGTTCAGTATGTATGTGATTATGATGAAAGCGGAATACATGCAGTCAAGCACATATTTTTCCAGAAGGCTTCTCCTAATCTCATGAAGCTTTCTGCTAGTCTTGAGAAACAGTCATCACCATGAAGGATTTTAGTGCTTTTCTAGATATGAGGGTGTCAACTTAAAAAAATACACAATGTGAGAGTTGTGAGTTAAGTTTTATTTTGGGCAATGTGAGGACTGTAGCCTGAGAGACAGCACCTCAGATAGCTCTGAGAAATTGTTCGAAAGAGGCAATGGGAAGGACAGTATATATGTGGTTTTCACTGAAGTGGGAATCAGGACATATTTTTCCAGAAGGGTTCTACTAGTCTTCTGAAGCCTTTGCTCGTCACAAGGAACAGTGCCACCATGAAGGCTTTTAGTGCTTTTCTAGGTATCAGTTCAGTTCAGTCACTCAGTCATGTCCGACCGTGACCCCATGAATCGCAGCATACCAGGCCTCCTTGTCCATCACCAACTCCCAGAGTTCACCCAAACTCACATGCATTGAGTAGGTGATGCCATCCAGCCATCTCATCCTCTGTTGTCCCCTTCTCCTCCTGCCTCCAATCCCTCCCAGCATCAGGGTCTTTTCCAGTGAGTCAACTCTTCGCATGAAGTGGCCAAAGTACTGGAGTTTCAGCTTTAGCATCAGTCCTTCCAAAGAACACCCAGGACTGATCTCCTTTAGAATGGACTGGTTGGATCTCCTTGCAGTCCAAGGGACTCTCAAGAGTCTTCTCCAACACCACAGTTCAAAAGCATCAATTCTTCGGCGCTTACCTTTCTTCACAGTCCAATTCTCACATCCATACATGACTACTGGAAAAACCATAGCCTTGACTAGATGGACCTTTGTTGGCAAAGTAATGTCTCTGCTTTTCAATATGCTATCCAGGTTGGTCATAACTTTCCTTCCAAGAAGTAAGCGTCCTTTAATTTCATGGCTGCACTCACCATGTGCAGTAATTTTGGAGCCTCCCAAAATAAAGTCTGACACTGTTTCCACTGTTTCCCCATCTATTTCCCAAGAAGTAATGGGACCAGATGCCATGATCTTTGTTTTCTGAATGTTGAGCTTTAAGCCAATTTTTTCACTCTCCTCTTTCACTTTCATCAAGAAGCTTTTTAGTTCCTCTTCACTTTCTGCCTTAAGAGTGGTGTCATCTGCATAGCTGAGGTATAAGAAAATACAAAAATTGGACTCATAAAATCTGCTCCTGAAGATATCTATCTGAAGACCTATTCTGCCAGTCCCTCCCCAGTCACCTGCCCCCTGAGCAAAGAATGCCTCATTTCTGCTGTCTATCCTGAACTCCTTTCAGGGGGTGTTGCAAATCAGAGCAGCTACAGCAGTACATGATTTAATCCTTGTAGAAGTAGATAGTGAGTGCCCGTGGCAAGTGCCAATTTGTATTGACAGGGCCCCCTTGTGGTCGTAAATTCGACCATACTTTGGGAGGCATTTCATGACCCTTTCATCCCACGGTGCTAGGAAGGCTCATTCCTAGATCTGGTGATGATTTCACTGATAGGCTACTTGAAAGTGAAAGTGAAGTCATTCAATTGTGTCTGACCCTTTGCGACCCCATGGACTGTAGCCTACCACATTACTCTGTCTATGGGATTTTCCAGGCAAGAGTACTGGAGTGGGTTGCCATTTCCTTCTCCAGAGGATCTTCCCGACCCAGGGATCGAACCCAGGCCTCCTGCATTGTAGGCAGATACTTTACTGTCTGAGCCACCAGGGAAGTCTTATAGGCTATACTTAATGTGCTGTTATTGGACTAGGTCTTATCAATAGTAACCAAAAGGGCTTCCCTGGTGGCTCAGCGGTGAATAATCTGGCCTGCCAGTGTAGGAGACATGACTTCAGTCCCTGATCTGTGAAGAATCCACATGCCGTGGAGCAACTAAGCCCATTATTGTTGTTGCTATTTAGTTACTAAGTCATATCTGACTCTTCACGACCTCGTGGCCTGTAGCCCACCAGGCTCCTCTGTCCATGGGATTCCCAGGCAAGAATACTGGAGTGGGTTGCCATTTCCTTCTCCAGGAAGTTTTCCCAACCCAGGGATCAAACTCATGTCTCCTGCTTGACATGTAAATTCTTTACCCCTGAGCCACCAGGGAGGCCCAACTAAGGCCATGTACCACAATTATTGAGCTTGTGCTCTGGAGCCTGGGGGCTGCAACTACTGAAGCTCATGCACCTAGAGCCCTTGTTCTCCACCAAGTGAAGCCACTGCAATGAGAAGCCTGTGTACTGCAACTAGGGAGTAGCCCCCACTCTCCATAACTAAAGAAAAGCCTGCACAGCAAGAGAGACCCAGCACAGGCAAAAATAAATAAAATTATTTTTAAAAATCCCAGTAACCAAAAGGCTCTAGACCAACCTGTCTTATTCAATCCATTATGGTCCAGGAAAAATTTCCTCTTGCTGTATCTTCCCATATCTAGAGTTGCACTGTAACAATCATTGATCACATACAGAACTATATATTTGATGAACTGCTTCAAATCACGTAGTCATCATTATTTTTGTTGGAGGTTCAGTCACACATTTGGGTAATGCAAGAAACAGCAATCTTGTAAAACAGGCAAAGCACGAATAGCATAGCTAACAATATTATTAAAGTTACAAGATTTAAGCCAAGAACTTCCATTTGGTGCATCCCAGTATATCCTCAGGCCGTCTAACTTAATCTGTTCTGTACCAATCTTTCTTTCAGGGAAATTATATATTGGCACTGTCCATAAGATTCCCAGCCCACTTTCCCAGTGTTACTAGGCTGATTGTGCTTGTGCTCAGTTGCACCAGACTCTTTGTGACTCTATGGACTGTAGCCTGCCAGGCTCCTCTATCCATGGGATTCTCCAGGCAAGAATACTGGAGTGGGTTGCCATGCCCTCCTCTAGGGGATCTTCCCAACTCAGGGATCAAACCTGAGTCTCTTACATCTCCTGTATTGACAGGCAGGTTCATTACTACTAGCACCACCTGGGAAGTCTACGAGGCTGGTTATCCTTCATATAATTTAATTGTTCCTAAGATAAAGGGGGGCCTTAAATATTAAATTACCATGTCCTGGTGTTAACCGTAAAAATCCATCCCATAATTGTGGGAAGTTTTATAATATTCCTTTGCTGAATTTTTGCTTGTTGCTTTGATTGAGCTTGGGTAACTTAGAGGAAAATTCATACTTATGACCAGGGTCAGAGCAGGTATATTAAGAGTAGTCTGAACAGGACTGAACTTTCTTTCTTCTACAATGTGTTTTTTAAGGGTCATCCAATCAGAGCCTTGGAGTGGAGAAATTCACCAAAGTAATCTAGAAATATTAGACACAGATACTTGTCCAGAATCCAACAATTGGATTGATTTTTTAAATTAGCATAGGATTCAGCCCATAATAGAAAACATTTGAATTGTATGTAAAGGTCCAAAAAGTCGAGAAAACATTATAAATTATCATATGAATTAGGTCCAGTATCTTGAATAAGCTGTCTTCTCATCCAGGTGTAAGTGTGGTTTCCTCTGATAAAAAGCACTTCCATGCAGGTTGGAGACAGTCCTTTACATTATGTCTTTTCCGGTACACGTAATTCCCTGGTTGCAGGTCGTGAGGCATTTGATCTTCATCCAAAGATTATTGAGATAAGCTTCAGAAACGAAACTTAGAGTCTCCTTTTAATAATTTAATTAACTTTACATGAATATAGCATAACAGCAAGGAACCATCAGGGAAGTCAGTCAAGTAAATACAGGCCTCCATGAACCAAACTGGGATTTAACATTTATTGAAACATAATTTCTTTCTCTCTAAAATTACCCTCATTTCTATCAAATATATCCAAATTAAGACAAATTTATTGCAAAATAAGTCTGATCTCAATAACTTTGGCCTGATAATTTATATAACTATGATTGATCATATAGGATTTTGCTTTGCTGAAACTTTTATAAAGAGTCTCAGAATTAAAAAAAAAAAAAAAAAAAAGCAAAACTCTCAGAGCTAGGAAAGTCATGCCAAGGACTTATCACATGTTTCACGTTACAGATCGAGGTGAATTCTTCCCTTTACAAGGTCCCCCAAATACATTAAGATTTCTATGCCTGTTGGTGAGGTAGCTTTCCTGATTTATCTGATAAGCTGCTGGAACCTTAAGAGTTTACAGGGAGTAGATAGAAAAAAAGATAAATGTTTCATTTCTGCTTACAAAAGTGTAACTTACCAAATTACTGCAAGTAATAATTAATTTGAGAGGAAGGTCTCCTTACACCTGTAAAATATAGATTCAAGCCAGTAATTTTCAGACAGAAACCATAAAAATTATAACTACTTTCACCAGTTTACTCAGTCCTTCTGTTACTATCTCTTTTTGTTAACAGCTTATGAAGTCATCAGGTTTCTCATTAGGATTCTTTAATTTCTTACACAGTTCAGCATTGTGGTCTGAAAGTCAGACACTTGTATTTGTCTAAAAGTCCTTTCTATAAATGTTTTTGAAGAGGAAGCATTTTTGCAAAAGCATTATAGTGAAACTGTGTCTATAATGACAAAAGACTTAAAAAAGCATGTTTAAAATCTGAATACAATGCAATTGATAAAATAACTTGGTTATTGCTGTGACATACAACACTTTAAGATAATACCTAGAATTATGACTGGCAATATTTTTCCAGAACATATAATATTATTAGGAATTCAATATAATTTCTACAATGTCTATATTAGTAACATTTACCATACAATATAACCTAAGAAGATTTATTACCTATTTGGCAATTCTTCCCATGTAATTTAACATACCAAATGAACCTAGTTTATATCTCTTTTTGGGATGTTTCAGGAGCCCTTTGAATCATCCCAAAGTTAGCTAGAGGTAAAACAGATTTCATTAGAATTTGACTAGGAAGTTTTGTCCAAAAATATCAAAAGGGTTTAGAACACTCAGTCAGATAGGATCATAGGTCACTATATAACAACAGCTATTCACTTAGTAACAATAAAATATTTCAAAGACAAATACAGAACATATCACTAAAAGGTGATAAAACTTAAATTCTGTTATCAAAGGCAATTCAACACCATAAGAAAACTTGTATCATGTACAAAAACTCTTTTGTCATGGTCTCCTTTCCACAAACCTTCCTCATTTTCTATAGCCATCATTTAATTTGCTTATCCAGAAACAGACATCTGTAAATCGGACTTACTGATTTATAAAATAGTAATAAAATCCAATTCCTTTCCTCATGCCTTGTTTACTAAAAACATACATCCTACTCTCCTTAAGCAACCATGAACTTTCTTTTTATATCAGCGGTCTGTAGTTTGGTGAGCATAAATCCAGTGATAATTTCTAAAAACATTTGCTTTATTACAGAGAATATCTCAGGATGACACCAAACATCTTCATTAACAGTCCAAAATATCTTTAGTTTCTCTGTGAGAGAAAGCCAGTGTTTGTAATTAATGTTTCAGTATCTTATTTAGAAGTAACTTAGCTATTCAATAAACTTCCATCACTTAATTTTGCACAACCTTAGATTTTCAAGTTGCCAAAATCTGGAGAGATTATTCGTAAGTTTCATTTGTTTGTTGTTTAGTCACTAAGTCGTGTCCGACTCTTAGCTACCATGGGATTTTCCAGGCAAGAGTACTGGAGTGGGGTACCATCGCCTTCTCCCTAGCTATTATAAACAGTGCTGTGATGAACACTGGGGTACCTGTGTCTGTTTCCATTCTGGTTTCTTCAGTGTGTATGCCCAGCAGTGGGACTGCATTCAGTTTCACAGTAATCCAAGACTATGCCCCAACCAGTAATGCTGAAGAAGCTGAATGGTTCAATGAAGACCAACAAGACCTTTCAGAACTAACACCCAAAAAAGATGTCCTTTTCATCATAGGGAACTGAAATGCAAAAGTAGGTAGTCAACAGATACCTGGGCCAACAGGCATATTTGGCCTTGGGATACAAAATGAAGCAAGGAAAAGGCTAACAGAGTTTTACCAAGAGGAGACACTGGTCACAGCAAACATCCTCTTCCAAAAACACAAGAGAAGACACTACACAAGGACATCACCAGATGGTCAAAACCGAAAACAGACTGATTATATTCTTTGCAGCAAAAGATAGAGAAGCTCTATACAGTCATCAAAAATAAGACGGGGAGCTGACTGTGGCTCAGATCATGAACTCCTTATTGCAAAATTCAGACTTAAATTGAAGAAAGTAGGGAAAACCACTAAACCATTCAGGTATGACGTAAATCACATCCCTTACAATTATACAATGGACGTGACAAAGAGACTCAGGAACTAGATCTGATAGAGTGCCTGAAGAACTATAGATGGAGGTTCATGACATTTTACGGGAGGCAGTGATCAAGACCATCCACAAGAAAAAGAAATGCAAAAAGGAAAAATGGTTGTCTGAGGAGGCCTTACAAATAGCTGAGAAAAGAAGAGAAGTGAAAGCCAAAGGAGAAAAGGAAAGATGTACCCATTTGAATGCATAACTCCAAAGAATATCAAGGAGAGACAATAGACTTCCTCTGTGATCAATGCAAAGAAACAGAGGAAAACAATAGAAAGGGAAAGACTACAGATCTCTTCAAGAAAATTAGATACACCAGGGGAATATTTCATGCAAAGACGGGTACAATAAAGGACAGAAACCATATGGGCCTAACAGAAGCAGAAGATATTAAGAAGAGGTGGCAAGAACACACAGAAGAACTATATTAAAAAGATCTTCATGACCCAGATAACCACGATGGGGTGATCACTCACCTAGAGCCAGACATCCTGGAATGCGAAGTGGGCCTTAGGAAGCATCACTGTGAACAAAGCTAGTGGAGGGAATGGAATCCCAGTTGAGCTGTTTCAAATCCTAAAAGATGATGCTGTGAAAGTGCTGCACTCAATATGCCAGCAAATCTGGAAAACTCAGCAGCGGCCACAGGACTGGTAAAGGTCAGTTTTCATTCCAATCCCAAAGAAAGGCAATGCCAAAGAATGTGCAAACTACCACACAATTGCACTCATTTCACACACTAGCAAAGTAATGCTCAAAGTTCTCCAAGCCAGGCTTCAACAGAACATGAACTATGAACTTCCAGATGTTCAAGCTGGATTTAGAAAAGGCAGAGGAGCCAGAGATCAAATTATCAACGTTCACTGGATCATTGAAAAACCAACAGAGTTCCAGAAAAACATCTACTTCTGCTTTATTTACTACACCAACGCCTTTGACTGCGTGGATCACAGCAAACAGTGGAAAATTCTGAACGAGATGGGAATACCAGACCACCTTACCTTCCACCTGAGAAACTTATATGCAGGTCAAGAAGCAACAATTAGAACTGGACATTGAAAGCCAGGCTGGTTCGAAATCGATAAAGGAGAACATCAAGGCTGTATATTGTTACCCTGCTTATTTAACTTGAAAGCAGAGTACATCATGTAAAATGCCAGGCTGGATGAAGCACAAGCTTGGATCAAGATTTCAGGGAGAAGTATCAGTAACCTCAGATGTGCAGATGACACCACCCTTATGGCAGAAAGTGAAGAAGAACTAAAGAGCCTCTTGATGAAAGTGAAAGAGGAGAGTGAAAATGTTGGCTTAAAGCTCAACATTCAGAAAACTAAGATCATGGCTTCCGTGCCATCACTTCATGGGAAATAGATGGGGAAACACTGGAAACAGTGGCTGACTTTATATTTCGGGGCTCCAAAATTACTGCAGATGGTGAGTGCAGGCATGAAATTAAAAGACGCTTGCTCCGTGGAAGAAAAGCTAAGACCAACCTGGACAGCATACTAAAAAGCAAAGACATTACTTTGCCGACAAAGGCCCATCTAGTCAAAGTCCCCTGGACTGCAAGGAGATCAAATCAGGAAATCCTAACAGAAATCAGTCCTGCATATCCATTGTAAGGACTGATGCTGAAGCTGAACTCCAATACTTTGGCCACCAGATGCGAAGAACTGACTCATTGGAAAAAGACCCTGGTGCTGGGAAAGATCTGAAGGCTTGAGAAGGGGACAGCAGAGAATGAGATGGTTGGATGGCATCTCCGTCGGGATGTACATGACTTTGAGCAAGTTCCAGGAGTTGGTGATGAACAGGGACCCTGGTGTGCTGCAGTCCATGGGGTCGCAGAGTCAGACACGACTCAGGGACTGGACTGAACTGAACACGGTATGGCTCATATAGTTTCATTGAGTTAGACAAGGCTGTGGTCCATGTGATCAGTTTGACAAGCTTTCTGTGACACTGGTTTTCATTCTGCATGCCCTCTTGACAGATAAGGATAAGAGGTTTATGGAAGCTTCCTCCTGGGAGAGACTGATTGTGGGGAAACTGGGTCTTGTTCTGATGGGTGGGACTATGCTCAGTAAACGTTTAATCCAATTCTCTGCTGATGACTGGGGCTGTATTCCTTCCCTGTTGTATGATCTGAGACCAAACTAAAGTGGAGGAAATGAAGATAGTGGCCATCTCCTTCCAAAGGTCCCAGGCAGGCACTGCTACACTCAGTGCCCCCAACCCTGCAGCAGTACACTGCCGACCCACGCCTCTGCCAGGGACTCCTGGACACCCACGGGCAAGCCTGGGTCAGTCTCTTGTGGGGTCCCTGCTCCTTTCTCCTGGGTCCTGCTGCACACAAGGATTTGTTTGTGCCCTCCAAGAGTCTGTTTCCCCAGTCCTGTATAAGTTCTGTAAGCAAATCCCACTGGCCTCCACAGTGAAATTCCTTGGGGGTTCTCAGTGCCCTTGCCAGATCCCCAGGTTGGTAAATCTGTTGTGAGTCCTAGAACTTACTTAACACTTTGTGGGTTGTCTGCTCGGGGGCTCTATGGTTGGGGTTAATGGCGACCTCCTCTAAGAGGGCTTATGCCACAGGCTGTGTGACCAGGGCTCCTGAACCCAGAGCCCCTGTCCCTGTGGCGGGCCACTGCTGACCCCCAGTCCCTCCACGGGAGACATTCACACACAGTTCTGGCTCAGTCTCTGTGGGGTGTCTGAGCCCTGGTGCGCACAGGCTTTGTTTGAGCCCTCAAAGCAGCACTGGTGGATATGGGATTTGATTTGAAATAAAATTTCACCCCTCCTAAATGACAGTAAAGGAATAAAAAGAAAAGATATGTTCTTATTGACAAAACAGGAGAGCAGGTACCAGCAGCCAAGTAGGGACAAGGACACTTTAATGCTTCAGAACCCTGGAAAGGCTCAGGAAATCTAAGCTATCTCTGAAGGTTGAGGAAAAATTGATAGCATCTAGCCTGTCTGCTACAGTTTAGAACAAAATGAAGAAAGAGCAGTATAAGCATATTATGAGTTATAGAAGCAAACAGATAAAACTGCTAAGGATTTAAAATGGTTGTTTCTGGGAAGTGGGAACTGGGATCGGAAAAAGCATTTCTGGCTTTTGCTCTTCTGAGGGCCTTCGGTCACTTGGACTTTAAAATTAGGTTCTGAAAGCAATTATCCTTCGATTAAAAAAGTAAATTTTAAAAATAGATACATTTATTTTTTTAAAACAAATGAAAATATTAAGTATATATAAAGCATATATATATTTTTTTAAGCTGGTTTTGAAACGCATTTGGGAGTAAAAGATATGTAAATACTGCAGATAAGAGTGTAAAATCGTAAAATCGTTCCAGGTGACAGGTGGGTAATATGGATCAAAAATTTCAATGTGTGGAACATTTAGTCCAGCATTTTCACTCTTGGAATTTGTCTTGAGGAAGTAATTGGACAACCATTGCTTCGAGTATAAAATAGAAAAATTGGAAACTATCTACACGCCCTACACCAGAATTTTGATTTGAACAAGTGATGGCTCCTCCAAACAGTGAAATGATATGCAAATACTTTAAACGATGCATTGCACAGGTCCCAGACGCTCAAAAATTCTAAAAGCCTGAAAGCAACAAGAGTGCTGGGCATGTGAAACCGCAAAATGTTGATATAGTACCTATGAGTGTGCACCGGTAGAGTCTTTGAAGAAAAAGCAAAAATTGGCATTACATAAATGAGAAGTTAAATATACACGTTGATCAGCAATTCTCATAGGGAGTCTAAAGTGACTCCCATGAACTATACACTGCATGGAATTCTCCAGGCCAGAATACAGGAATGGGTAGCTGTTGTCTTCTCAACAGGATCTTCCCGTCCCAGGAATTGAACCCAGGTCTCCTGCATGGAAGGTGGATTCTTTACCAGCTGTGCTACCAGTAAAACCTGAGACCTTCTATGGATTTTTACAAATATTACATCCTAGGGTGGGAAGGGTGAGAACAGAATGAACACATCTACCTACATAGGTTTACTAACTACCTCCATAAGTTTATGAACCAAGAAAACGAACCTATATGAAGAATGCAAATATGAAAGTTGACTACCATTAAATCCAGTAGTAATAACTGTGGATGACAAAAAAACAATGGTGGCTCACATGGTAAACAATTCGCCTGCAATGCAGGAGACTCGGGTTTGACCTCTGGATCGAGAAGAGTCCCTGGACAAGGGGATGGAAACTCACTCCAGTTACTCTGGCCTGGAGAATTCCACGGACAGAGAAGTCTGGCAGGTTACAGTCCACAGTGTGGCTAAGAGTCCCACAGGACTGAGTGAGTGACACTACAGAAAACAAAGCACAGCCCAAAAGACAGTTACACCTGCGACAGAAACGCGGGATCACGCAGAAAGAGTTCTCCTTTTCCCAGGTGGCTCTCTCTCTCTGAAAGTCGCTCAGTCATGTCTGACCAGAGCCTGTCTGGCTCCTCTGTCCATGGGATTCCCCAGGCAAGAATACTGCAGTGGGTAACCATTCCCTTCTCCAGGAGAACTTTCCCCAGGAACTGAGCCTGGGTCTACTGCATTGAAAGTACGCTAAGTCACCAGGGAAACTCTAATCAGCAAAAGGAAAAACAAAACAAAACAAAAACAAAAACCTGTCTGCCAATATCCAAGGCCTGGGTTCCGTCCATCGGGAGCGAAAAATCTGGCCAGTTTATTTGCCCAATCGGCCATCCTGTCTTTGCTTGAAAAACCCCATTGTGGTTTTATGGATATTGGGCTTCCCTTGTGGCTCAGCTGGAAAAGAATTCGGCAGCAATGCGGGAACCCTGAGTTCCATCCCTGGGTTGGGAAGATTCCAGCAAAAGGGGAAGGCTAGCCACTCCAATAGTCTGGCCTGGAAAATTCCATGGAATGCCCAGTACATGGGGTCACAAAAAGTCGGACACGACTAAGCGACTTTCACTTTCAACACACCAAAGACAAAAGCCGCAATCTGAAATGGTAAACACAGAAAAAGAGATGCTTTTCTGGAACTCTCTTGCTTTTTCCATGATCCAGCAGATGTTGGCAATTTGATCTCTGGTTCCTCTGCCTTTTCTAAAACCAGCTTGAACATCAGGGAGTTCATGGTTCACGTATTGCTGAAGCCTGGCTTGGAGAATTTTGAGCATTACTTTACTAGCATGTGAGATGAGTGCAATTGTGCGGTAGTGTGAGCATTCTTTGGCACTGCCTTTCTTTGGGATTGGAATGAAAACTGACCTTTTCCAGTCCTGTGGCCACTGCTGAGTTTTCCAAATTTGCTGGCATATTGAGTGTAGCACTTTCACAGCATCATCTTTCAGGATTTGAAACAGCTCAACTGGAATTTCATCTTGAGAAATCTGTATGCAGGTCAGGAAGCAACAGTTAGAACTGGACATGGAACAACAGACTGGTTCCAATAGAAAAAGGAGTACGTCAAGGCTGTATATGGTCACCCTGCTTATTTAACTTATATGCAGAGTACATCATGAGAAACGCTGGACTGGAAGAAACACAAGCTGAAATCAAGATTGCCAGGAGAAATATCCATAACCTCAGATATGCAGATGACACCGGCCTTATGGCAGAAAGTGAAGAGGAGCTAAAAAGCCTCTTGATGAAAGTGAAAGAGGAGAGCGAAAAAGTTGGCTTAAAGCTCAACATTCAGAAAACGAAGATCATGGCATCTGGTCCCATCACTTCATGGGAAATAGATGGGGAAACAGTGGAAACAGTGCCAGACTTTATTTTGGGGGGCTCCAAAATCACTGCAGATGGNTCCTTACTCCAGTCAATCCTCCCTGCTCCCACCAAGGTTATGTCCTAAAATACAAATTCATTCATCACCATGGGTACACAGCCATGTCCTTCACAAGATGCCAGCAACATTCCATAGTCACCAGTTGCTGGCCCCAGCTCTGATCCAAGCTGCTCGATCCACAGCCTCACAGCGAACTATTCACATTTCCTGATCTTCACTTTGAAAAAATTGTTCCCCTTCTCTGTGAAGTACAAAGCTGATTAGTTCTTCAAAGTCACTCTCAAATATCAGCCTCCTCAGTGAAGATATGCTCAACTTATCCATCACTTACATGCTCTCAAAAACTTCTATTTTAATTCAGCACTTTTAACTTCACATATCATTTTCTTATTGATATGTATATATCTCCTAATTAGGAAATTTTTTGAAAGTAAGGTCTTTAAATTGTCATAAGTAGAGCATGATACTTGCTTAACTTAGCACTCATTCATTCATTCTCCCATTAATCCATTTATCTTACCTACTGGATATGTCAGAGGGCGTCTCTGGTGGCCCAGATGGTAAAGAATCCACCTGCAATACCAGAGCCCTGGGTTCAATACCTGGGTTGGGAAGATGCTCTGGAGGAGTACATGTCAATCACTCTAGTATTCTTGCCTGGAGAATCCCCATGGACAGAGGAGCCTGGTGTGCTACAGTCCATGGGGTCACAAAGATTCGGACATGGCTGAGCACCTAAACACATATACATCAGACCTTCTTCTGGGCATTAAGGATAAAACTTATACCTGATTCACAGTAAACATTATTGGAATGAATGAGTAAATTTTCCTTTGATTTTGTCTTAAAGACAACTTTACTTAGGTTCCTTTGTGTCGTTATCATAGAGCTGACAGAATATTTTATCTTATATTCAAAGGAACAGCTGTGATATAAAATTAGGACTGAACTGGGATCAAAAGACCTGGGTTTAAGTTTCTGGGCTATATTTAATGGCTGGGGATATTGAGCATGTAAATATCTTTGGTAACAAATTTTTTTCTCTTTAAAATGAAGAGAACATTTCATACCTCACTGATATACTCTAAGAATTCAGTGCTACAACATAGGTGGAAGTGCTTTGTCAATGATTGTTTTACACAAATGTTAAGACATTATTGCTTTCACTTGAAAGGTGTTATTGCTCTTCTGCGTCTGGAAATATCTTTCATTTACACTTTTGACTGTAAATTTCTGTATTTATTATTTACTGCCTACCTAGAATGAAAACCTACCTAGAATGAAAACCTACCTAGAATGAAAAAATATCACTTGCCAAATTAAACCGCAATAACACTCAAGTCTCAGAGATAATAAAATTGAACTGAATCTAAGTGGGAATATGTTTTGCTAAGTCACAGTCCTAAAGTGAGTGTCAAATGAAATTATAACTCTGGATATGTATGATATTCTAACAGACACACTGGAGTTTATTATTCATCAAGTAGAAGGTAGTATTTTCTATTTTACCTCACAATTTTAGAACTGAAGCTGATTATACAGAGTGAAGTAAGCCAGAAAGAAAAACACCAATACAGTATACCAACACATATATATGGAATTTAGAAAGATGGTAATGATAACCCTGTATGCGAGACAGCAAAAGAGACACAGATTTATAGAACAGACTTCTGGACTGTGTGGGAGAGGGAGAGGGTGGGATGATTTTGGAGAATGGCATTGAAACATGTATATTATCATATAAGAAACGAATCACCAGTCTAGATTCAATACAGGATACAGGATGTTTGGGGCTGGTGCACTGGGATGACCCAGAGAGATGATATGGGGAGGGCAGTGGGAGGGGGGTTCAGGATTGGGAACTCATGTACACCCGTGGCCGATTCATATCAATGTATGGCAAAACCAATACAGTATTGTAAAGTAAACTAAAACACACACACACACACACACACACACACACACACACACACACACACACAGTTAAAACATGCAATTTCTTAATCACATAAGAAAACAAACAAAAAAAGAAAGCATAGCATATGTTTAATATCTTTTCTCCTTTTCTCTTTAGAACTGTTAGTCTATTTTAGAACAAGACCTGAGAAGCTGAAGCCACACTGCATGATACCTCTATTCATCTAAGGTAAGGCTGGATCTGCTCCCATTACCATCTTTGAATGATACAGTTCTACTCTGTAGTTAACAAGCTATAATCCAGTTTAATAAAGGGATTTCCCTTGAAATTTGGAATAACTTACGACTTGCTTAATTGACTTGCTATTTATTGAGAATTAATCTAAAATTTTAGAAAAAGATGTCAAGCCATGTCTTCTAACCAATAAGACGTTATTGTAGATCATTTTTTAAAGCATGTGCTATGCTGTGCATAGTTGCTCAGTCATGTCTGACTCTTTGTGGCCCCATGGACTGCAACCTGCCTGGCTCCTCTGTCCATGGGGATTCTCTAGGCAAGAATACTGGAGTGAGCTGCCATGCCTTCCTCCAGGGATCTTCCCAACCCAAGGTTCGAAACCAGGGCTCCTGCATTTCAGGCAGATTCTTCATCAGCTGAGCCACCAGGGAAGCCCAAGATACTGGAGTGGGTTCCCTATCTCTTCTCCCAGGTATCTTCCCAATCTAGGAATCGAACAGGGTCTTCCGCATTGCAGATGGATTCTTTACCAGCTGAGTTACCAGGGAAGCCTTTTTTTAAGCACAGAAAATGTAAGTAGAATCTTGCATGGCAGAAGAATACGTATCTTTTTTTTTTTTTTTTTCATTTGACTCGTACTTTTCCATCATTCAGCTAAGAAATCTCTTTTTCTTTTAGGGAAATGGTTGAACATGTTCTCAGGCACATGTCACAATGCAAGTAAAAACCTCACTACATGTTTTTTTTCTGACATGGTCATATGCCCAGAAAATGTCAATAGTCTTTATTTAGGATATTTCAAATAGAGAATTTAAAAAATAGAGTCCCTTCCTCTTTAGTTATGAAGCTAAAAAGGTGTGAACTTTGGAGGCACTGGTGACCATAATTACAGCCTAATCAATAAATCCCCACAGAGCGGTTAAAGGCAATAAACATAATACAGAGAGAAACAGACGAAATATTAGAGAAACTGGGAGGTACTAGAAATCAAACTCTCCTCGCTAGTCAGACGGAGAAGGCAATGGCACCCCACTCCAGTACTCTTGCCNTAGTTATGAAGCTAAAAAAGGTGTGAACTTTGGAGGCACTGGTGACCATAATTACAGCCTAATCAAGAAATCCCCACAGAGCGGTTAAAGGCAATAAACATAATACAGAGAGAAACAGACGAAATATTAGAGAAACTGGGAGATACTAGAAATCAAACTCTCCTCGCTAGTCAGACGGAGAAGGCAATGGCACCCCACTCCAGTACTCTTGCCTGGAAAATCCCATGTACAGAGGAGCTTGGTAGGCTGCAGTCCAGGGGGTCGCTAAGAGTCGGGACAGGACTGAGTGACTTCACTTTCACTTTTCACTTTCATGCATTGGAGAAGGAAATGGCAACCCACTCTGGTGGGTGTTCTTGCCTGGAGAATCCCAGGGACAGAGGAGCCTGGTGGGCTATACTCCATGCTGTTGCACAGAGTTGGACACGACTGAAGCAACTTAGCAGGAGCAGCAGCAGCAGCTAGTCAGAAAGTAAATTTCAGAATGTGATATAATCAGATACTAACACAATGAGAATAGAGGATAAACCTGAGCAGAATAAATCAACAGAAGTTGGATACTAAGGGTAATTTAATCTCTATCATTTCAATTCAATCATTCAGCCGTGTCTGATTCTTTATAATCCCATGGACTGCAGCATGCAGGGCTTCCCTGTCTATCACCAACCGCTGGAGTTTACTCAAACTCACGTCCATTGAGTCAGTGCTACCATTCAACTATCTCATCCTTTGCCATCCCCTTCTCCTACTGCCTTCAATCTTTCCCAGCATCAGAGTCTTTTCATATAAGTCAGTTCTTCATAACAGGTGGACAAAATATTGGAGTTTCAGCTTCAACATCAGTCCTTACAGTGAATATTCAGGGCTGATTTCCTTTATAATGGACTGGTTGGATCTCCTGGCAGTTCAAGGGATTCTCAAGAGTCTTCTCCAACACCACAGTTCAAAAGCATCGATTCCTTGGCACTCAGCTTTCTTTATAGTCCAACACTTACACCAGTACTTGACTACTGGACAAATCATAACTTTGACTGGACAGACCTGTGTTGGCAAAATATCGTCTCTGCTTTTTAATAGACTGTCTACTTGGTCATAGATTTTCTTCCAGAAAGCATCTTTGAACTTCATGGTTGCAGTCACCATCTGCAGTGATTTTGGAGCCCAAGAAAATTAAGTGTGTCACTGTTTCCACTGTTTCCCCATGTATTTCCCATGAAGCTATGGGAATAGATGCCATAACCTTAGTTTTCTGAATGTTGAGTTTTAAGCCAACTATTTCACTCTCTTCTTTCACTTTCATCAAGAAGTTCTTTAATTCTTCACTTTCTGCCATAAGGGTGGTGTTATCTGCATATCTGAGGTTATTGATATTTCTCCCAGCAATCTTGATTCCAGTTTGTGCTTCATCCAGCCCAACATTTCTCATGATGTATTCTGCATATAAGTTAAATAAGCAGGGTAACAATATGTAGCCTTGATGTATTCCTTTCCATATTTGGAACCAGTCTTTTGTTCTATGTCCAGTTCTAACTGTTGCTTCTTGACCTGCATACAGATTTCTCAGGAGGCAAGTCAGGTGGTCTGATATTGCCATCACTTTAAGAATTCTCCACAGTTTGTTGTGATCCACACAGTCAAAGGCTTTAGCGTGGTCGATAAAGCAGATGTTTTTCTGGAACTCTCTTGCTTTTTTAAAGATCCAACAGATGTTGGCAATTTGATCTCTTGTTCCTCTACTTTTTCTAAATCCACCTTGAACATCTGGAAGTTCATAATTCACGTACTGTTGACACCTGGTTTAGAGAATGTTGAGCATTAATTTGCTAGCATGTAAGATGAGTACAATTGTGAAGTATTTGAGCATTCTGTGGGATTGCCTTTCTTTGGGACTGGAATGAAATCTGACCCTTTTTAGACCTGTGGACACTGCTGTGTTTTCCAAGTTTGCTGGCATATTGAGTGAAGCATTTTCACAGCATCATCTTTTAGGAATTGAAACAGCTCAACTGGAATTCCATCATCTCCACTAGCTTTGCCCATAGTGATGCTTCATAAGGCCCACTTGACTTCTCATTTCGGGATGTCTGGCTCTAGGTGAGTCATCACACCATCCTGGTTATCTGGGTCATTAAGATCTTTTTTTGTATAGTTTTTCTGTGTATTCTTACCACCTCTCAATATCTTCTGCTTCTGTTAGGTCCATACCATTTATGTCCTTTATTGCTCCCATCTTTACATGAAATGTTCCCTTGGTATCTCTAATTTTCTTGAAGAGATCCCTAGTCTTTCCCATTCTATTGTTTTCCTTTATTTATTTGTGTTGATCACTGAGGAAGGCTTTATTATTTCTCCTTGCTATTCTTTGGAACACTGCATTCAGATGCTTATATCTTTCCTTTTCTTCTTTGCTTTTCACTCTCTTCTGTTCACAGCTATTTCTGAGGACACCTCAGGCAACCATTTTGCCTTGTTGCATTTCTTTTTCTTGGGTATGGTCTTAATCACTGCCTTTTGTACAATGTCATGAACCTCCATCCATAGTTCTTCCGGAACTCTATCACATCTAATCCCTTGAATGATTTTCTCACTTCCACTGTATAATAACAAGGGATTTGATTTAGGTCATACCTGAATGGTCTAGTGGTTTTCCCCACCTTCTTCAGTTTGAGTCTGAATTTGGCAATAAAGAGTTCATGATCTGAGCCATAGTCAGCTCCCAGTCTTGTTTTTTCTGACTGTATAGAGGTTCTCCATCTTTGGCTATGAGGAATAAAATCAACCTGATTTCAGTGTTGACCATCTGATAATGTCTGTGTAGAGTCTTCTCTTGTGTTGTTGGAAGAGGGTGTAGTGCGTTCTTTTGGCAAAACTTGTTAGTCTTTGACCTGCTTCATTTTGTATTCCAAGGGCAAATTTGCCTGTTACTCCAGGTATCTCTTGACTTCCTGCTTTTACATTCCAGTCCCCTATAATGAAAAGGACATCTTTTTTGGGTGTTAGTTCTAGAAGGTCTTGTAGGTCTTCATAGAACTGTTAATCTCTTTAGATTCTAATAAGTAACTGTTGGACCAGAAGATAGTTCCAAGGAAATAAAGCATATTTAGAAGATGGGGAAATTTTCTGTAATCTTATTATGCAAAATACAGCATATTCAGGGGCACTAAGGTCAACTCAGCAGTCCTTAAGATCAGTTCACTCTGAATCTATCTCCTGGCATGCTTGCTAAGTCACTTCATTTGTGTCCAACTCTATGTAATCTTGTGAACTGTAGCCCACCAGGCTCCTCTGTCCATGGGATTCTCCAGGCAAGAATACTAGAATTGATTGCAATGGCTTCCCCCAGGGGATCTTCCCCGCCCAGTAACTGAACCAGTCTCTGTTATGTCTCCTGCGTTGGAAGGTGGGTTCTTTACCACTAGTGCCACATCAAAACCCATGGACTGTAGGCCACCAGGCACCTCTGTCCATGGAATTCTCCATGCCAGAATACAAGGTAGCATTCTCTTCTCTAGTGAATCTTCCCAACCCAGGGATTGACCCCATATCTCTCACATTACAGGCAGATTCTTTACTGTCTCAGCCACCAGGGAAGCCGCATAATCTGACAGTATCATCTACATCCTCAGTGGTGTACTCCATGCTTTGGCTCTATTCAAAATCAAACAATTTTAGTCTTTCCTCTGCAGAAGTGGCATACATGCTACATGCCAGCTGTCATGATCTTTGACTTTGTGACAGCCAAGTATGGCCACACCTCCCCATGTGGCCAATAAGATGTAAGTGGATCTTCCTGGAGAGTGGGGTAGGTGGTTTTTAATAGAGACAGCCTTGGCTTACACACCTCTTCAGTTGCTTGCTCTTTTTCCTTTCATCTTTTCATCTTTTTCTACCTGGATAATGAATACAAAGATTAAAGACACAACAGCTGTTTTTAGACAAAGGATGGTAGTGACATATTAAACATGGAAGAGCAGGAAGATAGGAGGAGATTTGACCCTTGTTGTTATCTTTGATCCATCATGTGAGCCATAGAGAACCTATCGCAGACAATTGGTTATGTAAAGTGAAAAATATCCTAGGTATTTAAGCCCTTGTGCATCTGGTGGGCTATTGCTTATGACCAGATGTACTCCTGTTATAACAAAGGGTTTAATCTCCCTGAAGATTCGTTGATCTATACAGGTCTTTCTCCATTTTTTACCCATAGGAGCTTCAATATTAATAGATATTCCTACAAAATTCCAAGAGAAAGAAGTCCTCTATATTCCAGGACCCACTCTATTTTTCCTGGAACTTTTAAGTGGAGGTGGAGGTTTATGTCTGGTTACACTTCCCCACCTTAGAGTGGCAGATTTGGCCTTTTCTTAACATTGTAAATGTTCACACTTTGTCACCAGTTAGTGAAATATTAAGAATTAAGTATAAGATTTAAATGGACTTATTTGATTGCTATTATATAATGAAGAGATTTTAAGCTATTTCATCACAATATGGAGAAATTCAATTTTCCACATCTTTAATTCTTATTATCTTGGCTTATTTAAAATCAGGTAACAACTATTTCAGAATTAATTTGATTTTATGTCAGTGTAGTATAAAAGTATTCTTAAAAGTTGACTTTGCCTTCCTTCTGTTATAATCAATCTAATATCAAGTATGATTAGAGTCTAAAAATGACATGACATTTTCAGAAATAAATTATAATTTATTTTTAGAGGGAAATAGTTTCTAGGTCATGTAATAATTACATAGTTTGTTTTTAATTTTTTAAAAAGCATATATCATAAGGAAATTTTGTAATTATTTTTTCCTCTGTCAGGTATTTTTTAAAATGTGTATGTCACCTTAGTCATTCAGTCAGAGTGATTCTGACATTAATTAATTTATTTTTGAGGTACTCCCATGGCTTTCTTTAACCTTCATTTATCTTTACTATTTACATACACTAATGAGCATGGAAGGAGAAGGCAATGGCACCCCACTCCAATACTCTTGCCTGGAAAATCCTATGGACAGAGGAGCCTGGTAGGCTGCAGTCCATGGGGTCGCTAAGACTGAGACATGACTGAATGACTTCATTTTCACTTTTCACTTTCATGCACTGGAGAAGGAAATGGCAACCCACTCCAGTGTTCTTGCCTGGAGAATCCCAGGGATGGGGGAGTCTCGTGGGCTGCCGTCTATGGGGTCGCACAGAGTCGGACACAACTGAAGTGACTTAGCAGCAGCAATGAGCATGGAATTATATAGATACTGAACTAGTTGATTTTCTTTTTTAAATGTAAGTATAATTGACTTACAATATTATATTAGTTCCAACTACACAGCATAGTTTTTTTGTTTTTGTTTTANTGTGACAGCCAAGTATGGCCACACCTCCCCATGTGGCCAATAAGATGTAAGTGGATCTTCCTGGAGAGTGGGGTAGGTGGTTTTTAATAGAGACAGCCTTGGCTTACACACCTCTTCAGTTGCTTGCTCTTTTTCCTTTCATCTTTTCATCTTTTTCTACCTGGATAATGAATACAAAGATTAAAGACACAACAGCTGTTTTTAGACAAAGGATGGTAGTGACATATTAAACATGGAAGAGCAGGAAGATAGGAGGAGATTTGACCCTTGTTGTTATCTTTGATCCATCATGTGAGCCATAGAGAACCTATCGCAGACAATTGGTTATGTAAAGTGAAAAATATCCTAGGTATTTAAGCCCTTGTGCATCTGGTGGGCTATTGCTTATGACCAGATGTACTCCTGTTATAACAAAGGGTTTAATCTCCCTGAAGATTCGTTGATCTATACAGGTCTTTCTCCATTTTTTACCCATAGGAGCTTCAATATTAATAGATATTCCTACAAAATTCCAAGAGAAAGAAGTCCTCTATATTCCAGGACCCACTCTATTTTTCCTGGAACTTTTAAGTGGAGGTGGAGGTTTATGTCTGGTTACACTTCCCCACCTTAGAGTGGCAGATTTGGCCTTTTCTTAACATTGTAAATGTTCACACTTTGTCACCAGTTAGTGAAATATTAAGAATTAAGTATAAGATTTAAATGGACTTATTTGATTGCTATTATATAATGAAGAGATTTTAAGCTATTTCATCACAATATGGAGAAATTCAATTTTCCACATCTTTAATTCTTATTATCTTGGCTTATTTAAAATCAGGTAACAACTATTTCAGAATTAATTTGATTTTATGTCAGTGTAGTATAAAAGTATTCTTAAAAGTTGACTTTGCCTTCCTTCTGTTATAATCAATCTAATATCAAGTATGATTAGAGTCTAAAAATGACATGACATTTTCAGAAATAAATTATAATTTATTTTTAGAGGGAAATAGTTTCTAGGTCATGTAATAATTACATAGTTTGTTTTTAATTTTTTAAAAAGCATATATCATAAGGAAATTTTGTAATTATTTTTTCCTCTGTCAGGTATTTTTTAAAATGTGTATGTCACCTTAGTCATTCAGTCAGAGTGATTCTGACATTAATTAATTTATTTTTGAGGTACTCCCATGGCTTTCTTTAACCTTCATTTATCTTTACTATTTACATACACTAATGAGCATGGAAGGAGAAGGCAATGGCACCCCACTCCAATACTCTTGCCTGGAAAATCCTATGGACAGAGGAGCCTGGTAGGCTGCAGTCCATGGGGTCGCTAAGACTGAGACATGACTGAATGACTTCATTTTCACTTTTCACTTTCATGCACTGGAGAAGGAAATGGCAACCCACTCCAGTGTTCTTGCCTGGAGAATCCCAGGGATGGGGGAGTCTCGTGGGCTGCCGTCTATGGGGTCGCACAGAGTCGGACACAACTGAAGTGACTTAGCAGCAGCAATGAGCATGGAATTATATAGATACTGAACTAGTTGATTTTCTTTTTTAAATGTAAGTATAATTGACTTACAATATTATATTAGTTCCAACTACACAGCATAGTTTTTTTGTTTTTGTTTTTGTTTTAGATTTTATAGATTACATTCCCCATTTAGTTATTAGAAAATTTTGGCTGTTTCCTGTGATATACATTATGTCCTTATGACATTTATATTATACCTGAAAGTTTGTACCTCTTAATCCTCTTTATCTTGCTTCTCTCACCACTCCTTTCTCTTCTGGTAACCACAAATTTTTTCATTATATCTATGAGTCTGGTCCTGTTTTATATGTTTTATTTTTTAGATTCCACAAGTAAGTGAAAATATAGAATATGTTTTTCTATGTCTGACTTACTTCAGTAAGCTTAATACCCTCCAAGTCTACTCACATTGTTGCAAATGGCAAATTTCCATTCTTTTTATGGCTGTAGTATTTTATTATGAACATATACCACATCTTGCCAGGAGAAATATCAATAACTCAGATATGCAGATGACACCACTCTTATGGCAGAAAATGAAGAGGAACTAAAAAGCTTCTTGATGAAAGTGAAAGAGGAAAGTGAAAAAGTTGGCTTAAAGCTCAACATTCAGAAAACAAAGATCATGGGATCTGGTCCCATCACTTCATGGCCAATAGATGGAGAAATAGTGGAAACAGTGTCAGACTTTATTTGGGGGGAGGGGGAGGTGCTCCAAAATCACTGCAGATGGTGACTGCAGCCATGAAATTAAAAGATGCCTGCTCCTTGGAAGAAAAGTTATGACCAACCTAGACAGCATATTCAAAAGTAGAGACATTACTTTGCCAACAAAGATCCATCTAGTCAAGGCTATGGTTTTTCCAGTGGCCATGTATGGATGTGAGAGTTGGACTGTGAAGAGAGCTGAGCACCAAAGAATTGATACTTTTGAACTGTGGTGCTGGAGAAGACTCTTGAGAATCCCTTGGACTGCAAGGAGATCCAACCAGTCCATCCTAAAGGAGATCAGCCCTGGGTGTTCTTTGGAAGGAATGATGCTGAAGCTGAAACTCCAGTACTTTGGCCACCTCATGTGAAGAGTTGACCAATTGGAAAAGACTCTGATGCTGGGAGGGATTGAGGGCAGGAGGAAAAGGGGATGACAGAGGATGAGAAGGCTGGATGACATCACCGATTCAATGGATGTGAGTTTGAGTGAACTCCAGGAAATGCTGATGGACAGGGAGGCCTGGCATGCTGCGAATCATTGGGTTGCAAAGAGTGAGACACGACTGAGCAACTGAACTGAACTGGGATTTCCAGATGGCTCAGTGGTAAAGAATTCCCCTGCCAACACGGGAGATGCAGAAGACACAATTTCAATCACTGGGTCAGGGAGATCCCCTGGAAAAGAGAATGGCCCCCCACTCCAGTATTCTTGCCTGGAAAATCCCATGGACAGAGGTCCCTGGCAGGCTGCAATCCATAGGGTTGCAAAGACTCAGACATGACTGAGTAACTGGCCATATATACCACATCTTATATTTCCATTCATCTATGGATATATCGATGGGCACTTAGGTTGCTTCCATATCTTGGCTTTTGTAAATGATGCTGCCATAAACATAGGGATGCAAATATCTTTTGAGAAGAGTATATTCAGATATATTCCCAGAAGTGGAATTGCTGCATCATATAGTACTTCTATTTTTAATTTTCTAAGGCTCCTTCATAGTATTTTCCATAGTAATTGTACCA
This sequence comes from Raphicerus campestris, assembly GCA_006410735.1. Lineage (NCBI taxonomy): Eukaryota > Metazoa > Chordata > Mammalia > Artiodactyla > Bovidae > Raphicerus > Raphicerus campestris. The sequence continues at coordinate 121,816 of SJYW01003525.1, forward strand.
GTTTACAATCTTGTCAACAGTGTACCAGAACTCTCTTTTACAACATTCTCATCTTAAGTTGTACCACTTGTCTTTTTATGATGGCCATTCTAATAGGCATGAAGTAATATCTCATTGCAATTTTGATTTGTATGTCCCTCTTGATTAACATGTTGAACATCTTTTCATGTTCTTATTGACCATCTGAATATCTTATTTGGAAAAATGCTATGCAGGTTTTCTGCCCATTTTCTAATTGGGTTATTTGTTTTGTTAATATTAAGTTATATGAGTTCTTCATATGCTTTGGATACTAATCTCTTAATAGACATATTGTTACAAGAAATTTTGACTCACTAAATTGCCTTTTTGTTTTGTTGACAGTTTCCTTCATTGTGCAAAAGCTTTTACATTTCATTAAGTCCTGTTGGGTTTGTGTGTGTGTGTGTGTGTGTGTGTGTGTGTGTGTGTGTGGTTTTTTTTTCTTTTGCCTTTGTTCCCCTTGCCTGAAAAGACAGACCCAAAAAAATAGATTGCTAAGACCAATGTCAGACAACATAAAGCTTATATTTTCTTCTAGGAGTTTTATGATTTTCAGTCTTACATTTAAATCGTCAATCCATTTTGAGTTTATTTTTGTACATGGTGAGAGAAAATATTCTTATCTCATTGTTTCACGTGAAGATGTACAGCTTTCCCCGTGCCATTTGTAAAAGAGACTATCTTTTCTCCATTGGATATTCTTGCCTCCTTTGTTGTAGATTAATTGAGCAAATGTGAATGGGTTAATTCTAAGCTCTATACTATGTTCCATTGATCTGTGTGTCTCTTTCAATGCACATATCTTATTCTTTTGATTACTGTAGATTTGCAGTATAGTTGGAAGTCAGGGAGTGTGACTGATTTTTAATATTAGCAGCTCAAATTCCACTTTTACGTTGAAACAGGCTAAATTTTGTATTCAGTTCACTTCAGTCACTCAGTTATGTCCTACTCTTTGACCTCATGAACCGCAGCACACCAGGCCTTCCTGTCCATCACCAACAGCCAGATTCTACACAAACCCGTGTCCACTGAGTCTGTGAAGCCATCCAACCATCCCATCCCATCCTCTGTTGTTACTTTCTTAACCCCCAAATTTCCCAGCATCAGGGTCTTTTCAAATGAGTCAGCTCTTCCCATCAGGTGGCCAAAGTATTGGAGTTTCAGCTTCAACATCAGTCTTTCCAATGAACACCCAGAACTAATTTCCCTTAGGATGGACTGGCTGGATATCCTTGCAGTCCAAGGGACTCTCAAAAGTCTTCTCTATCACCACAGTTTAAAAGGATCAATTATTTAGTGCTCAGCTTTCTTTATACTCCAACTCTCACATTCATACATGACTACTGGAAAAACCATAGCCTTGACTAGATGGACATTTGTTGATAAAGTAATCACTGCTTTTTAATATGGTGTCTATGTTGATCATAACTTTCCTTCCAAGTAGTAAGCATCTTCTAATTTCATGGCTGCAATCACCATCTGCAGTGATTTTAAGCCCCCAAAATAAAGTTAGCCACTGTTTCCGCATCTATTTGCCATGAAGTGATGGGACCAGATCCCATGATCTTCATTTTCTGAATGTTGAGCTTTAAGCCAACCTTTTCACTCTCCTCTTTCACTTTCATCAAGAGGCTTTTTAGTTCCTCTTCACTTTCTGCCATAAGGGTGGTGTCATCTGCATATCTGAGATTATTGATATTTCTCCTGGCAATCTTGATTCCAGCTTGTGCTGGAATAATATACAGCCTTGGTGTACTCCCTTCCCTAATTGGAACTAGTCTGTTGTTCTATGTCCAGTTCTAACTGTTGTTCATGACCTACATACAGATTTCTCAAGAGGCAGGTTAGGTGGTCTGGTATTCACATCTCTTTCAGAATTTTCCACAGTTTATTGTGATACACACAGTCAAAGGCTTTGGCATAGTCAATAAAGCAGAAATAATGTTTTGGGGTTTTTTTTGTTTTTTTTGTTTTTTTTTTGAACTCTCTTGCTTTTTCAATGATCCAGTGGATGTTGGCAATTTGATCTCTGGTTCCTCTGCCTTTTCTAAATCCAGCTTGAACAACAGAGAGTTCACGGTTCACGTATTGCTGAAGCCTGGCTTGGATAATTTTGAGCATTAATTTACTAGCATGTGAGATGAGTGCAATTGTGCGGTAGTTTGAGCATTCTTTGGCATTGCCTTTCTTTGGAATTGGAATGAAAACTGACCTTTTCCAGTCCTGTGGCCACTGCTGANTTTTTGTACAATTTTAAAGGTTACTTTCCATTTACAATTATTATAAAATATTGACTATATTTCCCATGCTGTGCAATACATTCTTTCTACTTTACACCCATTAGTTTGTACCCTCCTCCTTTACTCATACCCCTACTGGTAGCTACTAGTTTGTTCTCTGTCTGTGAGTCTGCTTCTTTTTTGTTATATTCACTAGTTTGCTGAACTTTTTTAGATTCCACATATAAAGATATCATACAGTATTTGCTTTTCTTTGTCTGACTTATTTCATTAGCATAATGCCCTCTAAGTCTTCTTTTCTATGGCTGAGTAATATTTCATTTACCATATCTTTAACCTTTCATCTGTTGATAGACACTTAGGTCATTTTCCATATTTTGGCTATTGTAAATAATGCTGCTTCAACATTGGAGTATATGTATCTTCAAATTACTGCTTTTGTTTTTTCAAATATATATCCAGGAGTGGCATTGCTGAGTCATATGGTGGTTCTATTTTTAGTTTTTTGAGAACTCTCCATACTGTTTTCCACAGTAGCTACACCAATTTACATTCCCACCAATAATGTAGGAGGATTCCCTTTTCTCCATATCGTTGCCAACAATTTTTATTTATGTTTTTTTTGGATGATAGCTTTCTGACAGGTGTGAGGTGACATGTCATGGTGGTTTTGATGTGCATTTCTCTGATGATTAGCAATGTTGAGCATCTTTTCATATGCCTGTTGGCCATTTGTATATCCTCTTTGGAAAAATGTCTATTCAGTTCTTCTGCCCATTTTTTAGTCCTATTGTTTTTTTTTAAATTTTGAGTTCTGTGAGCTGTTAATATCTGTCAGATATTAACCCTTATTAGTAATACCATTTGCAAATGTTTTCTCCCATTTAGTAGCTTGTCTTCTCATTTTGTCAATGACTTCCTTTACTGTGCAGAAACTTTCAAGTTTAAGTTCCATTTATTTACTTTTGCTTTCTTTAAGAGATGGATCCAAAAAAATATTGCTGTGATTTATGCCAAAAGTGTTATGCCTATGTTTTTCTCCAGGAGTTTTTGATGTTTCAATAGCTTAGAGTTGCTTACTCCACCATTTTGTGAAGTCAAGGTCCCTTGGTGGTTTTTTGGCTTATATTTTTCTCTGCAAATTGATTCCATTTTCCTCTTCTCCCTAAAGACTATTTCTTTCTTCTTGCTCATTATGGCAAATAGCTCCAAAATGACACTTCACCATGGTAGCCTCAACCCTCAGGGCTGGGTCACATCATTGTCCAGCACCCTAATTGACTATGTCAGTTTTTTAAGTCTCAAAAGCTGAGTGTCAGGACTTTGAACCTGATTTCTTCAGCTTGAGAGTCTTGGGCCAGTCAGCTAGGGGGCAGGGAGGAAGCTGCTGGACCCACTTCTTACTCAGCAGGGGTAGAAGGAGGGATTGTCTTGGAAAGGAGATAGGCTGGTTCCAAAAAGCTAGGTGTAGGGGCAGGAAGAGGGTTTTAGTATCTAATATAATCATGAAACACAACCTTTCCCTACAGGGCTTCCAAGGAGAAAAGCACAATGAGATGATCCAACCATATTTAACCAAAAAATCATTTTATTTTTTTCATGGAAGAATTTTAGTGTTTAGTAGAATATAAACTATACAGACATTGCTTCAGGAATTCAATAAAAATGTGTTGAATTTGAAAAGTGAAGATTCAGATGGCATCCATAATCTTCATCCCTGCCCTTCTGGCCCTGTGCCTGGTGCTTTGGTGGGTGGGACCCTGAGCTGAGCACAACCCTGGGCTGGGTGGGCTGCAGATGTTCATTTCTGAGTAAAGGCTGGATTTCTGAGAGATTGTGACAGACACCGTGCTACCTGCTATGCCAAAGAACAGGATTATTTCTCCACTCCTGTGTTTAACACAAGTGAAAGGAGGTCTGAGTCCTTGCTCCAAAAGGAAGAGACACATATGACACAAGTGAGAGGGATGAACAGAAACCAGGAGGAGGCTAGGCTCTGGCTTGGGTTTGCCACCTTCCAGCCAAGTAGCTACATGTAAACAGGCCACTCAGCAAGGCTGCTCAAGGCCTATGTTTCTTCACCGAGAAGTAAGGAACAGAGACACAATGGGTGATTTCCTAGGGTTTTGTTTCTTTGCTTTTCCAATTTTTGTTTTAAAAGTAGAAACTTTTCTTTTAAATAAAACATATATACAGCCCCAGTAGATAAAGTGAAAGTCACTCAGTCATGCCTGACTGACTCTTCATGACCCCATGAGCTGTATATACAGTCCATGAAATTCTCCAGCAGTGGGTTGCCTTTCCCTTCTCCAGGGGATCTTCCCAGCCCAGGGATTGAACCAAAGTCTCCCACATTGTAGGTAGATTCTTTACCAGCTGAGCCACAAGGGAAGACCCCCCCAGTATATAAAGAAAATGACAAAAGCAGAAGTGGCCTGATGGAGCAGGATGGGAGATCCAGCTGATCACCAGAGGTTCCCATGGACCAAGTGTCCTCTGACCTCTGAGGTGCTGTCCTTTTACATGAGAACCTGTCTCCCTACATCGTGAGCTCTTCCAGGGCAACATGTCCTCAGCAGCCTTATGTCCTTAGACCATAGATCCTTGAAGGCAAGGCTGTCTTAGAGGTTCTTGTGGCATCCAGTGGTAGGAGCTAATGATAATTAAAAATAATAGTGGGACTATCAGATAAACCTTTGCGGCAAGTGCTGCTTCAGCCACAGGCTGTCCCAGATTTCTAGATTTCAAATATTAGTCAGTGATCTGTTTTGCTAAAAATGTGTGTTTAAAAAAGATGGTTTTCACTGCTGCAATGACTCTGCAATTCTTCAAAGAAAGGACTTTTGAAAAATTTTTATGGGAGAAAATATTTACAAATGAAGCAACTGACAAGGGATTAATCTTAAACATGAAACACACACATACAAGGGATTAATCTTAAACACACACACATATATAAAACAAGCAACCCAATCAAAAAGTGGATGGAAGATTTAAATAGACATTTTTCCAAAGAAAAAAGAGCTTCTTAACAGTAATAAAATGACTGGTGCTAGGGAACCACAGCTCTAGAGAAGTTTCAGTCCTTGGCTTCACTTTGCCGTCTGCATGTCTTCAACAGCAACATGGCCTTTGACTGCTCTTACATCTGTAGGTGCTTCCAGCTGTGGCCTCTGGGTCCTTGGGCTTCCTGGTTGAACCATGTATGAGCAGAATCCCAAGGGCAGTTGGCCATGTGGGCTGACCCATCATTGGCACTGAATACATCTGCATTCAGGCCAAGGTCCTGAATACATGTTAGAGACATGTCACATGGGTCTTCACATCTGGAACAAAGGGTGCCTGAGGTTATTCAAAGTAAAATAGCCCCAATCCCTAGAAGCACCTGGGAGACTAAAGATAGAAGTGAACCAGTATGGTTCCTGTCCTCAGCTGGGCCAGGCAGGGAAACTGACCATGAAGGCAGCCTTCAATGTGTCCACAGAGGGCAAAGCACTGCAGGAACCCAGAGGTGGAGGGAACCCCTCCGTCTGAGGCCATGGAAGATGGTGGGAGTGTGAGGAGCCAAGGAAGCTGCTCACAGTGAGATGATTCTCAGGATGAGAAGTCAGCCAGGCTAAGGGCAGGGGATGCTGGAGGCAGAGGGATAGAGCAGCAGTGGCAAGAAAGCCAAACAGCCTGCAACTCAGGGAGACTGTGTCTGCAGCATCTTTTCAGCAAGACCATTTTCTTCAAAGTCAAGTTTGGAGAAGACACCACCTGTGTATGTACCTGCTCTCCACAAGGACCCTAACTCAGGACCAAGTCATCACCAAGAGCCACAGTTTGGGGCAGCTCGAGCTTTGCAGATGATCGGGCCCTGAGTCCAGCATTTGTGGTTAAGTAACCCAGCTCTATTGCAAGGACTTGTGTCCCCCAGAAAGCTCACCTTGGGGGTGACCCTGAAGGTAAGAAGAATTCTTGGTCAAGGTGTCTGAGTGATTTTATAGGGATAGAGATCCTTGGCTGATTAGGATGGTTCCTGGGTGAGTGGAATTGATTCCAGGCTGCATCTGAAGATTCAGGCCCAGGTTCTGGACTGTGTGGTCCTTCTGCATCAGAGAATCTCTGCCAGACGGGGCAGAAGCAAGGGGCCCAGAGGCCCCCACCCCATCCTCAGCTGGAATGGGACTTAGGCAGGGTTGATATCCTTCATGCATGGGCTCCAAAAGCAATGAAGACTCAGAGTCACATCCAGCTCATGGACTGAGAAAGACCCCAGAGATGACAGCTGAGTTATGAGTGTCAAGAAAGTTGAGAATGAGTACAGAAAGAGGGGGGTGGGGAGTGAATAATATAGATAAAGGTGCACCAACAGGAGAAGGATGAATTTCCAACCTCCTTCTGGAAATACTAAGTATTTTCTCACAAATGCTGGTAACTCTGGTGGTGGCTTGTGATGGTCTAACTCCCTCAGACTGTTTCCCATGCCCCTTAAGGTCAGATCCATCTGGGGCTCCAAATGATTAACCCATTATTGGTTTGGCACGAGCAAGCCAGGCAGGATGTCTTCAGAGTACACTGAAGAGGCTGCACAGGCCACCAGTGGCCAATGAATGAGCACTGAGAGTATGGGGTTTATAGAGAGGGGGGTTGTTGTGGGTTGAATTGTGTCCCCCTACCAAGATACTGAAGTGCCAGTACCCATGAACTTCAGGGGCTATTTGAAGATAGAGTCTATACAGATATCAAGCTAAGATGATTTCCTATAAATAGGGGAAATTTACATACTTTTCAGTTCAGTTCAGTTCAGTCGCTCAGTCGTGTCCAACTCTTTGCGACCCCATAAACCCCAGCACGCCAGGCCTCGCTGTCCATCACCAATTCCCAGAGTTCACTCAAATTCGTGTCCATCGAGTCAGTAATGCCATCCAACCATCTCATCCACTATTGTTCCCTTCTCCTCCTGCCCTCAATCTTTCCCAGCATCAGGATCTTTTCAAATGAGTCATCTCTTTGCATCAGGTGGCCAAAGTATTAGAGTTTCAGCTTCAACATCAGTCCTTCCAATGAACACCCAGGACTGATATCCTTTAGGATGGATTGGTTGGATCTGCTTGCAGTCCAAGGGACTCTCAATAGTCTTCTCCAACACCACATTTCAAATGCATCAATTCTTTGGTGCTCAGCCCTTTACAAAGTCCAACTCTCACATCCATACATGACCACAGGGAAAACCATAGCCTTGACTAGAAGGACCTTTGCTGGTAAAGCAATGTCTGTGCTTTTCAATATGCTGTCTAGGTTGGTCATAACTTTCCTTTTAGGAGTAAGTGTCTTTTAACTTCATGGCTGCAGTCACCATCTGCAGTGATTTTGGAGCCCAGAAAAATAGTCTGCCACTGTTTTGACTGTTTCCCCATCTATTTGCCATGAAGTGACAGGACCTGATGCCATGATATTACTTTTCTGAATGTTGGGCTTTAAGCCAGCTTTTTCACTTTCCTCTTTCACTTTCATCAAGAGGCCCTTTAGTTCTTCTTCACTTTCTGCCATAAGGGTGGTGTCATCTGCATATCTGAGGTTATTGATATTTCTCCCAGCAATCTTGATTCCAGCTTGTGCTTCTTCCAGCCCAGTGTTTCTCATGATGTACTCTGCATATAAGTTAAATAAGCAGGGTGACGATATACAGCCTTGATGTACTCCTTTTCCTATTCAGAACCAATCTGTTGTTCCATGTCCAGTTCTAACTGTTGCTTCCTGACCTGCACACAGGTTTCCCAAGAGGCAGGTCTGGTGGTCTGGTATTCCCATCTATGAAACAGATAAATCTCAAGGACCTACTGTATAACACAGAGATATATAATCAATATCTTGTAATAATCTATAATGGAAGGAATCAGACAAAGAATATATATATAACTGAATCACTTTACTGTACACCTGAAACTAATACAACATTGTAAATCAACTATACTTCAATTTTTGTTTAAATAAAGGGGAAAATTTGAACACAAAGAGAGAGAGAGGCTATTTGAAGTCACAGGAAGGATGCCATTCACATGTTTCTTTGATTTAACCTTTGCTTTTTGTTGTTTTTGTTATTATGATCTTACATCATAGCCTGTCTTGGGGAACCCTGCTCCTCTTCCTAACTATTAACTCAAGTGCTTATGTTCAGCTCACAGAGAGATTATCTGACACAGCTCACCTATGAATGATAGCAGAAAAGAAGAAATGAACACATCCCCTTCTATTTTGCAAGATAAATGTCTTTTTAGCTTTATTTCCTCACTTTTTCTCCCTCTCTGCTCTGTAAAAGAACCTGGCATCCAGACCCTGATAAGATGGTTGAGACATATCCGTCATCTGTCTTTCTGAATGAAGTCATATTCCTTACCTCAACAGCTCATTTCTCATTTCTCAGTTAATTTGCCTTGCATGCAGAGAGCAGAGCAAGCATCAAGTTGGTAACACAAAGACCAGCAGAAACTAGGAGACAGGCCTGGCACAGAGGCTCCCTTTCAGTCCTCAGAAGGAACCAGTCCTGTCAACCTGTTGACCTTGGATTCCAGCCTCCAGAACTGGGAGACCATAAATTTCTGTTGTTTAAACCACTCTGTGTGTGGCACTTTGTTACAGAAGCCTCAGAAAACTAGGGTGTTGGCTTATTATTTGAAAAAGTCTCCAGGCTGGTGATAAGTATAAATTATGAAGATTTAGAAATAGATTCTGTTCCTGAGATAACTACCAGGTTTCTCCCCCCATCAATCTGTGTTAGTTCTGTTTATGCAGGACACCACAGTGAGTAATTGGCCCTTCAGTCCACCCTGGCTCTCTTGGCCAATCAGACTCTAATGAATCCTCTCCCCAGAAAATTGCCTGTATACACACTCAAAACAGACACAGCTTTGTGAAGTAAGTCAGACAGAGAAAGACAAATACTGCATGATATCCCTTATATCTGAAATCTTAAAAATATGACAAACTAGTGAATATAACAGAAAAGAAGTAGACTCACAGATATAGAGAACAAACTCATGGTTCCCAGTGAGAGGCAGAAGAGGGGCAAGTGCAAACTATTGGATATATTGGACAAGCTCAAGGATATATTGTACAGCACAGGGAATGCAGCCTGCATTTTGCAATATCTGTAAATGAAAAGTATCCTTTAAAATTGTGTTCAGGTCAGTTCAGTCACTCAGTCGTGTCTGACTCTTTATGACCCCATGGACTGCAGCACACCAGGCTTCCCTGTCCATCACTAACTCCTGGAGCTTACTTAAACTCATGTCCATCGAGTCGGTGATGCCATCCAACCATCTCATCTGCTGTCGTTCCCTTCTCCTGCCCTCAATCTTTCCCAGCATCAGGGTCTTTTCAAATGAGTCAACTCTTTGCATCAGGTGGCCAAAGTATTGTAGTTTCGGCTTCAGCATCAGTCCTTCCAATGAATATTCAGGCTTGATTTCCTTTAGGATTGACTGATTTGATCTTGCATCCAAGGGACTCTCAAGAGTCTTNAATGATGCTAAAGCTGAAATTCCAGTACTTTGGCCACCTCATGCGAAGAGGTGACTCATTGGAAAAGACTCTGATGCTGCGAGTGATTGGGGGCAGGAAGAGAAGGGGACGACTGAAGATGAGATGGCTGGATGGCATCACGGACTCTATGGACGTGAGTCTGAGTGAACTCCGAGAGATGGGGATGAACAGGGAGGCCTGGCGTGCTGCAATTCATGGGGTCACAAAGAGTCATACACGACTGAGCGACTGAACTGAACTGAACTGAGATGAGTGTAATTGTGCAGTACTTTGAGCATTCTTTGACATTGCCTTTCTTTGGGATTGGAATGAAAACTGACCTTTTCCAGTCCTGTGGCCACTGCTGAGTTTTTTGCTGTCATATTGAAAGCAGCACTTTCACAGCATCATCTTTCAGTATTTGAAATAGCTCAACTGGAATTCCATCACTTCCACTAGCTTTGTTCATAGTGATGCTTCCTATGGCCCACTTGACTTTACATTCCAGGATGTCTGGCTCTAGGTGAGTGTGAGTGATCACACCATCATGATTATCTGGATCATTAAGATCTTTTTCATACAGTTCTTCTGTGCATTCTTTCCATCTCTTCTTAATATCTTCTGCTTCTGTAAGGACCATACCATTTATGTCCTTTATCGAGCCCATCTTTGCATGAAATGTTCCCTTGATATCTCTAATTTTCTTGAAGAGATCTCTAGTCTTTCCCATTCTATTGTTTTCTTCTATTTCTTTGCATTGATCATTGAGGAAGGCTTTCTTTTTCTCTCCTTGCCATTCTTTGGAATTCTGCATTCAAATAGGTATATGTTTCCTTTTCTCCTTTGCTTTTGGCTTCTCTTTCTTTCACAGCTACTTGTAAGGCCTTCTCAGATAGCCATATTGCTTTTTTGCATTTCTTCTTCTTGGAGATGGTCTTGTTTCTTGTCTCCTGTACAATGTCACGAACCTCTATCCATATTTCATCAGGCACTCTGTCTGTTAGATCTAGTCCCTTAAATCTATTTCTCACTTCCACTGTAAAATCAAAGGGATTTGATTTAGATCATACCTGAATGGTCTGGTGGTTTTTCCCACTTTCTCAGTTTTGTGTCCCTTCCCATTATTCATTTGTTGAAATTCTAAACCTCCAGTGAGATGGTATTAGGAGGTGGGCCTTTGGCAGGTAATTAGGTCATGAGGGCAACATTCTCATGAATAGGATTAGTGGCCTTATAAAAGAGATCCAGAGAGCACTCTAGTGATTTCCCCAGTTATGTGGATACACAATGAAAAGTCCATAGTCTGCATACCAGAAAAAGGAGTTCAACAGAACCAACAATGCTAATACCTTGATATTCTCACCTCCAAAACCATGAAAAATATATTTCTGTTGTTTATAAGCCAACGGTACTCTGTTATAGCAGCCTGATCTAAGGTATTAATTAAAATGACCTATAATGAGCTCCTTACCTCTCAGCATTCTCAAAATAAGAGTGTATGACTAGCTCCATAGGAAGAAAATCACATGGCATTTACCCAAGTGTATGATATGGCCTGAATTTATAT
>SJYW01003525.1:133619-226320 GCA_006410735.1 Raphicerus campestris
CCTGTGGCCACTGCTGAGTTTTCCAAATTTGCTGGCATATTGAGTGCAGCACTTTCACAGCATCATCTTTCAGGACTGAAATAGCTCAACTGGAATTCCATCACCTCCACTAGCTTTGTTCGTAGTGATGCTTTCTTCATGTTCCAGGATGTCTGGCTCTAAATGAGTGATCATACCATCGTGATTATCTGGGTCATGAAGATCTTTTTTGTACAGTTCTTCTGTGTATTCTTGCCACCTCTTCTTAATATCTTCTGCTTCTGTTAGGTCCATACCATTTCTGTCCTTTATCGAGCCCATCTTTGCATGAAATGTTCCCTTGATATCTCTAATTTTCTTGAAGAGATCTCTAGTCTTTCCCATTCTATTGTTTTCTTCTATTTCTTTGCATTGATCATTGAGGAAGGCTTTCTTTTTCTCTCCTTGCCATTCTTTGGAATTCTGCATTCAAATAGGTATATGTTTCCTTTTCTCCTTTGCTTTTGGCTTCTCTTTCTTTCACAGCTACTTGTAAGGCCTTCTCAGATAGCCATATTGCTTTTTTGCATTTCTTCTTCTTGGAGATGGTCTTGTTTCTTGTCTCCTGTACAATGTCACGAACCTCTATCCATATTTCATCAGGCACTCTGTCTGTTAGATCTAGTCCCTTAAATCTATTTCTCACTTCCACTGTAAAATCAAAGGGATTTGATTTAGATCATACCTGAATGGTCTGGTGGTTTTTCCCACTTTCTCAGTTTTGTGTCCCTTCCCATTATTCATTTGTTGAAATTCTAAACCTCCAGTGAGATGGTATTAGGAGGTGGGCCTTTGGCAGGTAATTAGGTCATGAGGGCAACATTCTCATGAATAGGATTAGTGGCCTTATAAAAGAGATCCAGAGAGCACTCTAGTGATTTCCCCAGTTATGTGGATACACAATGAAAAGTCCATAGTCTGCATACCAGAAAAAGGAGTTCAACAGAACCAACAATGCTAATACCTTGATATTCTCACCTCCAAAACCATGAAAAATATATTTCTGTTGTTTATAAGCCAACGGTACTCTGTTATAGCAGCCTGATCTAAGGTATTAATTAAAATGACCTATAATGAGCTCCTTACCTCTCAGCATTCTCAAAATAAGAGTGTATGACTAGCTCCATAGGAAGAAAATCACATGGCATTTACCCAAGTGTATGATATGGCCTGAATTTATATGTCACCTTTCTCTATGGCTGATCTTAATATCTAACATACTACTCCAGAAACAAAATTGCAATACATTTTATGTCATTTCCTCTTCCCACTTCTAAAGACTGCATCTCTGTATAGGCTTTCCTGATTATATGAACGCACAGATTTATATGGAAACTTGTGGTTTGCTCTTATCTTATTTTCCAAGTAGTCTACCAAATTCCTGCTTAACTCCCAAAGCCAACTCAATTACCACAGCGAGAATATAATGTACATATATAAAAAGAGAATTATCCATTGCTTCAGTAACCTTTTAAAACATTTCTGAGTATATCATCTACCCATTGTAATGGGATAATGTGTTTCATTTGTTGTTGTTCAGTTGCTAAGTTGTGTCAGACTCTTCAGGACCCCATGGACTGCAGCACACCAGGCCTTTCTGTCCTTCAGTGTCTCCCAGACTTTGCTCAGTGTGTTTGAATGTCTATTCCCTAATTAGGTGATGATATTTCTGCTCACCTCAGAAATTTATCTGGCAAACAAAAGCTTTTCAGTAAGTATATTTTGATTGAATTTGATATAATAGATGTGAGGGCTGTAAATAAGTTTTCTGCTTCCTTTATAATGCTATAAGAGTGCTAATAGTACTCAGAACATATTTAGCAAATGCTGAAAAAGACAGAAGATGAGGCAAGATAATATACGGCCTTAAAAATGCCAGGCATTAGTCTTTCTTTTTCATAAGAGTACATTTTTCCTTAATTTTCCTACTATTTACAACTAAAATCTTGGACAAAATAAATACCTGAGGAATCTGAAATCAGGGAAAAGAACTAGCTAGGAATTTTGTGACTTGAGGAATATGACCTAGAAGTGAATTCTAAATGTTTTGTTTGTTTTTGACTCCAATATATCCTAGGCTGGGTACTAGGGAAGCCTATTAACTGGAAATGCCAATGGTTGCATACTTTAAAAAACAAACAAACAAACAAATAAGTGAGTAAGAATAGTCTCCCTACACAGAGAGAGGGAAAAGTTATCTCCTGCAAGACAACTGTTTTGACCTTCCTCCAGATCTATAATAACAAAATAAAAGGTATGCCTCACTGCTTCACTGTAGTTTGCTCTGGGGACTGTGGACAGAACCCTGTCTTCCCTCCCAGCCCTACACTTATGAGGGAACGTCCCCTCCTCCTCCCCCCACCACACACTAGAGAGGCCTTGTGTCAGAGCCCTGTCAGCCATCCCCACACTACACCAGCGTGAGCACAGGCGCATCCCCTAGCTCCACACTGAACACTGTGCTATGGAACCGTGGAGTTAGCTATGAGGATAATCCCAATTTTATGCTAAGTGAGCATCAGCAAAGAAGAAGCACTCTTTTACCTCTCTATCATGTACTGTGGAGACTGTACAATGGATTCTTGCTTATTATACTAAGCTTGTTCTAACTGAATGACAGCAAAAATGAAGCACTTAACCTCCACCTAATTAAAATATGAAAGGTATGCTTAGCAATAGAAGGGTGCTTCAGAAAAGCATTCCATGTATAAAATCTAGGCAGACTCTAGAGAGGCCGATGCTTCAGAATGGTCATTCTGCACATGCACATTCATGCACATGAACAGAACAGACCAGAATAGCACTGCAAAGGTTTTGAATTCTCAACATTTAAACACCAGCCTCCCAGAGTGGGCCATCACATGCATTCTGAACTTTGGCAGGTAGATCACCAACTAAAACATAAGATACAAGCATAGCTAGTTTTATAATATAAGACAATATTTCTGGACTATATTCCATAATTATTCACCATAATAAGAACCAGACACACCAGTCTGAATAAGAAAAGAAAATCAACGGATAACAAAACCAACATATATCAAAGAAGTAATTATCTGGCAATGGTTACAGATACCATAAAAAATACTTTGACAAGGTATTAGAAACTCTTGAGTCAAATGAAAATAGAAATTTTGAAAGAAATAGAAGATATAAAGAAAAACCCAAGTTTTAGAACTGAAAAATATGGTAATCAAAACCAAAAGATAGATTCAATAGCAGAACAAATATGACAGAGGAAGTAATGAGTTAACTGGAAGACAGATCAAGACATTATACAGTTTGAACAACAAGAAAAGAAAATCTTCAAAAACCATAAACTATCAAAATGTCCAACAGAAAACAGAAAACTTAAATAGTCTTTAACAAACTTGGATGTCTAGATAAAATCTTCTGAAACAAATATATATATCAACATATAGATATATATAGATACCTACATATAAATATATATGTCAACCATCTCCCAATATATACTGATATATATCAACATATAGACATAGAAAGGTATAGATATAAATATATATATCAACAATCTCTCTCATGAAGAACTTACCTGATGGCTCAGATAGTAAAGAATCTGCATGCAAAGCAGGAGAACCCAGGTTCAGTCCCTGGGTCTGGTTCAATCCCTGGGTCAGGAAGATACCCTAGAGAAAGTAATGGCTACCCACTCTGGTATTCTTGCCTGGAGAACTTCAGGGACAGAGGAGCCTAGTGGACTATAGTCCATGGGGTCACAAAGAGTTGAACACAACTGAGCAAATTTTTCTTTTTCCCTCATGAAAATATATGCAAAAATCTCCAGTAAAATATTAGCAAATAGAATCCAGAAATATATGAAAAGAATTATGCACTATGATCAAGTGGGTTAATTCCAGGAATGCAAAGCTGATTCAGTATTTGAAAGTCAATGTAACTCACCATATTAGCAGCATAAAAATGAAAAGACACTTGCCAAAATGCAATATCCATTCATGTAAAAACTATCAGAAAACTTAGAATTCCATCAATCCAATAAAGAATATCTATGTACAGTTAACATCACACTTATTGATGTGAGACTAAATGCTTTCCAATGAAAACTAAGAATCAAGCAAAGATACTATACACTGTCACTCTTTTCCAATATAACATTGGCAGTCTAACAAAGAAATGAGGCCAAAAAAGGAAATTAAAGACATATGGATTGGAAAAGGAAGAAATATAATTGTCCCTATTCCTGGATGGTATGATTCTCTACACAGAAAATCCCAAAGACTCCATTAAGAAAAATTTTCAAGACCTAATATGTAAGCATAGCTAGTTCAAATAATATAAGACCATGACACAAAAATCAAACATATTTCAGTGTGTGTGTGTGTGTGTGTGTGTGTGTGTGTGTGTGTGTGTGTATGCAATGAACAGTTTGCAAAGAAATAGAGGACAACAATAGAATGGGAAAGACTAGAGATCTCTTCAAGAAAATTAGAGATACCAAGGGAACATTTCATGCAAAGATAGGCTCAAAGATGGACAGAAATGGTATGGACCTAATAGAAGCAAAAGATATTAAGAAGAGGTGGCAAGAATATACAGAACTGTACAAAAAAGATCTTCATGACCCAGATAATCACAGTGGTGTGATCACTCACCTAGAGCCAGACATCCTGGAATGTGAAGTCAAGTGGACCTTAGGAAGCATCACTATGAACAAAGCTAGTGGAGGTGATAGAATTGCAGTTGAGCCATTTGAAATCTTAAAGATGATGCTGTGAAACTGCTTCAATATGCCAGCTAATCTGGAAAACTCAGCAGTGGCCACAGAATTGGAAAAGGTCAATTTGTATTCCAATCCCAAAGAAAGTCAGTGTCAAAGAATGCTCAAACTACTGCTCAGCTACACTCATCTCACATGCTAGTAAAGTAATGCTCAAAATTCTCCAAGCCAGGCTTCAGAAGTACATGGACCATGAATTTCCAGATATTGAAGCAGGTTTTAGAAAAGGCAGAGGAACCAGGGATCAAATTGCCAACATCCATTGCATCATCGAAAAAGCAAGAGAGTTCCAGAAAAACATCTACTTCTGCTTTATTGACTATGCCAAAGCCTTTGACTGTGTGGATCACAATAAACTGTGGAAAATTCTGAAAGAGATGGGAATACCAGATCACCTGCCTCTTGAGAAACCTGTATGCAGATCAGAAAGCAACAGTTAGAACTGGACACGGAACAACAGACTGGTTCCAAATCAGGAAAGGAGTATGTCAGGGCTGTATATTGTCACCCTGCTTATTTAACTTATATGTAGAGAACATCACGAGAAATGCTGGGCTGGATGAAGAACAAGCTGGAATCAAGATTGCCAGGAGAAATATCAATAACCTCAGATATGCAGATAACACCACCCTTATTGCAGAAAGTGAAGAAGAACTAAAGAGCCTCTTGATGAAAGTGAAACAGGAGTGTGAAAAACCTGGCTTAAAACTCAGTATCAGAAAACAAAATCATGGCATCTGGTCCCATCACTTCATGGCAAATAGATGGGAAAACAGTGGAAACACTGAAAGACTTTATTTTTCTGGGCTCCAAAACCACTGCAGATGGTGACTGCAGCCATGAAATTCAAAGACTTTGCTCCTTGGAAGAAAATTTATGACCAACCTAGACAGCATATTTAAAAGTAGAGACATTACTTTGCTAACAAAGGTCTATCTAGTCAAGGCTATGGTTTTCTCACATATGTATATATGTGAGAGTTGGACTATTAAGAAAGCTGAGTGCCAAAGAATTGATGCTTTTGAACTGTGGTTTTGGAAAAGACTCTTGAGAGCCCCTTGAACAGCAAGGAGATCCAACCAGTCCATCCTAAAGGAAATGAGTCCTGAATATTCATTGGTAGGACTGATGTTGAAGCTGAAACTCCAAAACTTTGACCACCTTACATGAAGAACTGACTCTTTGGAAAAGACCCTGATGCTGGGAAAGATTGAAGGCAGGAGGAGAAGGGGACGACAGAGGATTAGATGGTTGGATAGCATCACCGACTTGATAGACATGAGTTTGAGTAAGCTCTAGGAGTTGATGATGGACAGGGAGGCCTCTTGTGCTGCAGTCCATAGGGTCACAAAAGGTCATACATGACTGAGTAACTGAACTGAATTGAACTGAATGAACAATTTGAATTTAAAATGTAAAAATTACTATGACAATACCTTCCCAAAATGAAACACTGAAGTATAACTCTTCTAAATCCAGCTAAAATAATCCTGAAAATGAAGAATAAAAATTGCTTTACCATATTTTAAGACTTTCTATGTACTTTACAGTAAGTATAACAGGGGTATGTGTAGGGGAACTGACACTAATACCAGTCGAGTAGGACAGAATCCATTAGTCGACTCTCACAAGTACTGCCAGCTTATTTTTGACAAAGAAGCAAAAGCACTTCAATGGAGCTAAGATAGTTTTTCCAACAAGTGGAATAATTGGACACTGCTAGGAAGAATATAAGCCTCAACTTAAATGTCAAAACCTATACAAAAAATTAACTCAAGATGGATCACCGATATAAATATAAAATCTAAATCTATACAATTTTCAGAATAAAACACAGGAAGAAATGAATGGATTACCGATATAAATATAAAATCTACATCTATACAATTTTCAGAATAAAACATAGGAGGAAANGAAGCACTTCAATGGAGCTAAGATAGTTTTTCCAACAAGTGGAATAATTGGACACTGCTAGGTAGAATATAAGCCTCAACTTAAACATCACAACCTATACAAAAAATTAACTCAAGATGGATCACCGATATAAATATAAAATCTACATCTATACAATTTTCAGAATAAAACATTGGAGGAAATGCTATTTTTCTATTTTGGATTAGACAATGAGTTCTTAGAAAAGGCAATGAATATATGATTCATATACACAAAATGAATATATGGATCACACATAAAAAATACTGATTAATTAAACTTTATTAAAATTATAACTCTTTTGGTCTGCAGAAGATAATTAAGAGGTTGAAAAGACAGCNCTATTTTGGGTTAAACAATGAGTTCTTAGAAAAGGCAATGAATATATGATTCATATACACAAAATGAATATATGGATCACACATAAAAAAATATTGATTAATTAAACTTTATTAAAATTATAACACTTTTGGTCTGCAGAAGATAATTAAGAGGTTGAAAAGACAGCCCGAAGCCAGGAGAAAATAGTGCATATTGTTTATGTTGTGCAGGGCCTGTGTCTGGAGTATATAAAGAACTCTCTAAACTCAACCAGAAAAACAGACTTTAATTGAAGAATGGGCAAAATTTCGGAATAGACACTTCATCAAAGAGAATATATGAATGGCAAAGGAAATCACATGAAAGAAATATAAGCCACTAAAGAAATATAAGTGAAAACCATGATGAGACATCACTTTGAATGTTTTAGAATGGCTAAATAAATAAAAACAAGAACAGAATCATGATTGCCAGGGTTAGGATTGGTGGGGAGGATGTGACAAGGAAGAGAGAGCACAAAAGAATTTCTTTGAGATTATGGAACCCTTCAGTACTCAATTTGTGATAGCAGCTATATGAATCCATATCTGTGATTGTTCATAAACTAAACCAAAAAAAATTACATGTAAAAATGTGGAATTCAAATAATTCCTGATTTTGATGTTGGTATGAGTAAGGAAGAACCACCGGAGAAGGGATAGGCTACCCACTCCAGTATTCTTGGGCTTCCCTCATGGCTCAGCTGGTAAAGAATCCACCTGCAATGTGGGAGGCCTGGGTTTGATCCCTGGGTTGGGAAGATCCCCTGGAGAAGGGAAAGGCTACCCACTCCAGTATTCTGGCCAGAGAATTCTAAGGGGTCGCATAGAGTGGGACACAACTGAGCAACTTTCACTTCACTTGATATTTTATAAGATGTTATCTTTAAGGGAACCTGGCTGGAGAGTGCACAGGAACTATCTGTTTATTCCTGCAGCTTTTGCTTGTATCTAAGGATTATTTCAAAATAAAAGTTTAAAATATTGACTCAGTATAGAAAATAAAGTGGTATTTGGTGTGAATTCCTAACTCTGAAGTCTTTTTTCTGCTTCTACCCTCTGTCATCTGTTGCCTAAAAACCTCATTCCTTATTAAGAAGCATTACAAATGGGAAAGTGCCACTGAATTACTTCCCACTGACTGTAAAGCAATCACATTATTGCTTGGCAACCAGCCCAGGGTGATGGACAAGCAGTTACTGAGAAAAAAGCTCAAGTGGAGCCTTTATTTGAAATTTGCCCCAAAACAGAAGGATGTTCATCAACTCAGGACAGGATCATGCATCATTTCACAGACTTTAAGTATATAAATAATTTTGCTGAACTTAATATATGAGATTTGTTGTCAAGCTTCCAGGAAAAGTATTAAAACAATAATACTCTGGATTATTTGATTCGTATTTAATCAACATAGTATAAACAGGTCAAGTTTAAACAAGTACTATAATATCATTCGCTAAGCAAGCAACTGTTTTATTTCAACCAAGGAACTGATTATATTTGGTAGGAGTATATTCTAACCATGATAAGTAAAACTCTGAATATTGCTGTATAAATAAAGCAAAATGAAAGACATGAAGTGTCACATTTAATAAATGAATGTTTCCTTCTAATTTAGTAAACCTAAAGCAGATGGTTTCCTATTCCTGCAAATTCTAGATTAATTTGTTTATGTTCCCATCAGATTAACTTCTCTATTAACTTTTTATATTCAAAAGTTTCCAAAATTTGAGTTGTGACACAATTTTTTAGAATAAGCAGCACCTGGGAAGAAGTGATGAAAATAAACTTATTTCTGTCAAGGACTTAGAATCCACATGTAGAAAACTGACAATATTAACATTGCCTGAGCCCCATTTCCCTAGAAAACAGTGATTGTTAAGAAATCTCTGCCCACTTCCATGTTTTGAAACCTTCCTGGCATTTTATATTCCAGGAAAGTTTACCATAAAGAACCACATTTCCCCACAAAAACTGACAATATTCACTGTCTAGTCTTTTACTTGGAGAAGGAAATGGCAACCCACTCCACTATTTTTGCCTGGGAAATCCCACCTGGAAAATCCCAGCCTGATAAGCTGCAGTCCATGGGGTCGCTAAGAGACTGAGTGATTTCGCTTTCACTTTTCACTTTCATGCATTGGAGAAGGAAATGGCAACCCACTCCAGTGTTCTTGCCTGGAGAATCCCAGGGATGGGGGAGCCTGGTGGGCTGCCGTCTATGGTGTCGCACAGAGTTGGAGACGACTGAAGTGATGCAGCAGCAGTCTTTTACTGACTCCCATAAGATTTGCAGATGACTCATGGATATTTGTGATAAGACTAAATGCAAACCCTCTGAATTCTTATTCTTTGCCTCAAGAATTTAGGTATATTAGAACTGTTTGTCCCTCTCTGAAGAGTTAGGCACAGAGGTAAATGTTACCCATTCTGCTGACAGAGATTTCCCCAACTGTAAAATGATTAGAGCTCTAAATCACTCCACCTGTAAATTACCTTCTTCCTATAAAAGTCTAAGCCAAAATCACTATTCCACAACATTCTGTAATCTTCATATCTGTAATGCTCTCCCTCTTGCATTCAATTCAGTTCAGTTCAGTCGCTCAGTCATGTCCAACTCTTTGTGACTCCATGAATCGCAGAACGCCAGGCCTCCCTTTCCATCACCAATTCCCAGAGTCCACCCAAGCCCATGTGCATCGAGTCAGTGATGCCATCCAGCCATCTCATCCTCTGCCATCCCCTTCTCCTCCTGCCCCCAATTTCTCCCAGCCTCAAGGTCTTTTCCAATGAGTCAACTCTTTGCATGAGGTGGCCAAAGTATTGAAGTTTCAGCTTCAGCATCAGTCCTTCCAATGACCACTCAGGACTGATCTCCTTTAGGATGGACTGGTTGGAGGCTGGATCTCCTTGCAGTCCAAGGGACTCTCAAGAGTCTTCTCCAACACCACAGTTCAAAAGCATCAATTCTTCGGCGCTCAGCTTTCTTCACTGTCCAACTCTCACATCCATACGTGACCATTGGAAAAACCATAGC
Source organism: Raphicerus campestris (assembly GCA_006410735.1). Lineage (NCBI taxonomy): Eukaryota > Metazoa > Chordata > Mammalia > Artiodactyla > Bovidae > Raphicerus > Raphicerus campestris. Next base: position 143,725 of record SJYW01003525.1, read on the forward strand.
CTTGACTAGACGGACCTTTAGGCTCAATAAAATCTTTCCTCAGCTGGTGTTGGTGCATTTTGTCTTTGATAACATAAACTACAATCAGATGTTCTGTTTTTNGTGACCACTGGAAAAACCATAGCCTTGACTAGACGGACCTTTAGGCTCAATAAAATCTTTCCTCAGCTGGTGTTGGTGCATTTTGTCTTTGATAACATAAACTACAATCAGATGTTCTGTTTTTGTTTAGCAATATACAATTGGGCATAGCAAATGATTTCTGTGATGGTAAATTTTTTGTCAATTGGGTGGAATGTCTAAATTAAATATTATTTCTGGATGTATCTCTGAAGGTGTTTATAGATGAGATTAGCATTTCAATTGGTGCATTTAGTCCCTCCCCAGTGTGAATGGGCAACATTCAATCTGTCCAAGGGCCTGAATAGAATGGAAGCGGAGGATATTTTTTCTGCCTGCCCTTACTGCCTACCCATTTGAGTTAGCAGTCGTTTGCCTTTGGACTAGGATTTAAACCATCAGCTTCTCTGGTTCTGTTCTAATTCATGCTGGAAATACACAACTAGGTTTCCTGGGTCTTCAGCTTGCAGACAGCAGATGGTGAGACTTCTCAGCCTCCATGATCATCTGAACCAATTCTCATCTATATTTAATGTCCTATTTGTTTTGTTTCTCTGGATAACTTTAATACAATTCCATTGCCAGAGTTACATTTTAATAAAATTCTAAACTAGTACCACCGTTTCTCATTAATATAGTTTAGAAAGATACTAGTTGGAAGCTAAGCTGCATAAGGTGACATATCATCTTGAAAGTAATAATGAAATCAACTGAAAGTAATTTAGATCTTAAGCCACACTTAGGCAATCAGGATAAGTCATCAGAGATTGGATCAGATATTAGGGAGGCGATTTTCCTGCCAATTTAAGCTTATACCATTAATAAATAAGAGAGCTTCCTGAAATTGAATTTGTGATTTTCATTAATTATTTCAAGCATATTTGGGGTTAAACTAAGTCCATCACATTAAAAAAAAGAAGAATTGGAAAAATAAAGTCTTTTTTATTCTTCCTCTTCAACATGCTGAGAAAATATGAAAGGTTCTGATACTAAAATGTATTATTTGTTCAATTTTTCCAAGGGAAAAGCAAATAGACAAAATGGGGTGTGTGTTGGGGTAACTGAAAAGAACTTAGTTCCGTTTTGTACCTAATACAAAAGAAAGAAAGACAAAAATCTCAGTCATTTTTGAGAGGAAAATGTACAAATGGCAAAGGATATAGTGGGAAGAGTAGGAATATGAAAGGGAGTCAGGTAGGTTGAAAATGGAAAAAAGGAAGCATGGACTGAATATAGTGATTTTTTCATAAACTATCAAGAGTGAAAAGATCATCTTTTCATTGGAAATTGAAGTTAATTTTATGGACTCTTCTTCCTTTTCATTATTCTATATCATTGGCCAAATCCTATTCCTTGCCTCAGTATCTTTTAAATCTAACTCCTTCTCTCCATTTCCACTGTAACAGTCAACATTAGTTCTCTCTTAAACCACTGCTACAACTCCAAGTAGGTCTCCTAGAGTTCACTCTTGCCCTTACTCTCAACCAAATCCCTTTTTTCCCATTATGGCAATTTTTTTTTTAATTTCAAATGTAATTGTTTAATATAATAAACACCCTAAATGTCTCACATTGTTCTTAGATTTAAGTCTCATTTTATTAACATATTCTATCTGACATTAAAATTCTTCACACTTCTCCCAACGTTATTTCTAACCACTTCCATCACTGTGATTTTTTGGTTTCTGTAACTGCTTTTTCACTGTTCCTCAAAGCCTTTGTACATCTTTTTCCCTCTGCTGAGAATGTATCTTTTTTCACTTCCTTTTTTTTCCCCCTTAAACCCTGGCTAATTACTTATCCTCAGCCTTCACTTTTAATTTCACCTTTCCATAGACGTTTTCCCTGTCATCCCTCATTTCAAAAATTAAATTGTTTACACTCATACAGCAATCATGCCATTCATAGTATTCTTCAAATTATAAATAAATAACTATATTTTTGCTAAAGCATGATGTGAAAGCAAGCTGGCAGAAGCCTTGTTTGCAAGACAAGTTTTTAGAATCAACTGTTAAATAATGAAGATGACTAGAGTACCAGGAAACAAAGATTAAGACCTTTCACTGAATCCATAGGAGGTTGTCAAAAGACAAGCACTTCATGTAGAGATATTAAGACTGAAAAAAGTGTCTGAATGACCACTCAAAAGTGTTTTTACTCAGCCCAGGGGAAATTGTCCCACATTATTAATTGGATAAAAGAGAGTTATAGAAAATCTAAAAGGACAAGTTAGCCTTTACAGAGCAAAATGAAATAGTTGTAAATATTGGCTGAGTGAGACAGTCTTTGGAAGCATTAGAGACAAGATTAGTATTTCAGGAAAAAATTAGCAATTCAGAAAAGCAATAAATTTCATAGCAAAACCAGCAACAGCACTCAGAAAGATTTTGCAACCAATTCTGGGAGCCATTCTTGATCATGCTTGAGTATTTTAGAACATTTGGAAACAATTATGTGAGTCATTAAATTCTTTTTCTTTAAAAAAAAAAATAAAACTTCAGTTGCATGTTGGAATTCTGTAAAATGTAATACTAATCAATACAAAAATTACTAAATAAAAGAATTACTCAGATAATTACAGATAATTGAGTTTTGCTTCCAGTATAGTATGTACACTGCTGCTAAGCCACTTCAGTCCTGTCTGACTCTGTGCGACCCCATAGACGGCAGCCCACCAGGCTCCCCTGTCCCCGGGATTCTCCAGGCAAGAACACTGGAGTGGGTTGCTATTTCCTTCTCCAATGCATGAAAGTGAAAAGTGAAAGTGACGTCGCTCAGTCCTGTCCGAATCTTAGCGACCCCATGGACTGCAGCCCACCAGGCTCCTCTGTCCATGGGATTTTCCAGGCAAGAGTACTGGAGTGGGGTGCCATTTCCTTCTCTGATAGTATGTATGCCCAGGACTTTATCAGTGTAGGAAAATGGACAGACCTTGGATAAAATATGAATTTGTTGTAATATTGAGTTTTGGAGGTGGAAGTAAACTTCCAAGGGAAAGGAGGTGACCCTGAAACCTGAGCTTGAATCAATAAGCACAGAAGAAACATACGTCATTCCTAAGGAATTTTCAATATCACGATTGCCTAAAGGAAGAGGAGGAAGGTAAATGGAAGTGTCTACTATAATGAGCCAGACAGTCTGAAAGGGGCCATGAGACTGATAATACTTTCTGGCTTAAAAAAAAAAAAAATAATGAATTGTCTCTAGATGAGAGCCTCTTCAGTTTAAGCCCCAGTTTTCACACATTATAAGATCAACCAAATATGAGCTTGTATTACAGAGAGTCAAATTTATAATAAAATAATCTTTTAAGACAGGTAGCAAAAACAAATATTGCCATTAATTTTCTATTTATAAGATATTTAAAGAAATAAAAGATACAATTATGTATGCAAAATATATAAAGAAATATGAGCTGTCATATTGACGTTAAAAAAATGACCAAAAAATGAAAAAGAGAAAAAATAAAACCAAGTGGAACTTTCAGAAACAAAAATAAATTGAGAGGCACCTGCAGTGGTGGCATAGAAGGAACCTGAACTCACCTACTCCCATGGGCAGAAAAAATTTACATCTACATATGGAGTAATTTTCCTTGGAAAAGAACCTGAAATCTAGATGAACAGTATCCCCACAACGGAAGACAAGAGAAATGCACTGACAAGGGTTGGAATGGCAGAGACACAGCCTCACCTTCAACCCACCTGACACAGTGACCCCACAGTCAGGAAAGTGAAAGTGAAGTTCGCTCAATTGTGTCCGACTCTCTACAACCCCATGGACTATACAATCCATGAAATTCTCCAGGCCAGAATGGGTAGGAGTAGGTAGCCTTTCCATTCTCCAGGGTATCTTCCCAACCCAGGGATCAAACCCAGGCCTCCCGTAATGCAGTCAGATTCTTTACCAGCTGAACCACAAGAGAAGCCCAAGGATACTGGAGTGGGTAGCCTATCTCTTCTCCAGTNAAATTCTCCAGGCCAGAATGGGTAGGAGTGGGTAGCCTTTCCATTCTCCAGGGTATCTTCCCAACCCAGGGATCAAACCCAGGCCTCCCGTAATGCAGTCAGTTTCTTTACCAGCTGAACCACAAGAGAAGCCCAAGGATACTGGAGTGGGTAGCCTATCCCTTCTCCAGTGGATCTTCCCGACCGAGGAGACAAACTGGTGTCTCCTGCATTGTAGGCAGATTCTTTATCAGCTGAGCCATGAGGAAAGCCACAGTCAGGTAGTATCCCCCAATACGAAACTTTCTTGAAGAGAGAAGGGCTTGTTCACATCAGGCATCCCAACCCCAGGTGCTAGCACTGAAAAGATGAGCCCCTACAGTGTCTGGTTTTGAAAATAAAGGGGATTCCAACCAGGAGAATCTGTATTGCAAAGAGCAGAGACTCCATTTTTAACTGTCTGAGCCACCAGGGAAGCCCCAGAGTCCACTCTTAAAGAGCTTGCAAGCAAACCCACTCAGGCTGAGATGCAGTATGAAAGCAACAGACTGAAAAAATGTCCCAACTATAAGTGAAGGAGACTCAATTACTAATTTCAAAGCAGCTGGCACAGAGGCAGGAACCGTAGGGATTTTATTCAGGAATGGAAGCACTATCAGATGCCATTTTTACAGTCTCATGACCCAGCCTATGGGCGCCATTTTTGCTAGCCCTACCCTCCTCACACAACAATCACGCCATGATCAGCCTGAGGGAGTGCCTCAAACCTAGTCTTCTCACACAGAGACTTAGCCACACCTGGCACAGATGAGCACCCCGAATCCTGCCCTCCCTACACAGCAGACAAGCCACGTCTCAGCGAGACAAACACTCCAAGCCCTGACCACTCTAGACAGACGTGAAGCCATAGCCCCATAACTGGGATAGGCAAGTGACTCCAAGCCTACAGTGGCTAAGCTGTAATAAACTGGCCAGGCTAGCACTCTGAACCCCATTTTCTCCATGCAGCAGCCACAGCTCTATTTCAGCAGGCACACACAGCCCAAGTGAGTGGCTGGCTTTGGTGGCCGGGGGAGATTGAACTTCTGGGCCACACAAGACAACTACAATGAAACCACTCCTTCAAGACTGAGGGAGGTTGTCATTTCACCTAATGCATGTGCATAAACCCATGGAGAAGAAATAGCAACCCACTCCAGTATTCTTGCCTGGAAAATCCCATGGACAAAGGACCCTGGTAGGCTACAGTCCGTGGAGTCACAAAGAGTCAGGCATGACTGAGCAATTTTCACATGTAGATAAACACAGGGAGACAGAGGAATACATTCCCAAACAAACAAATGGTAACAACAAAAAATAAACAGGCAAATCCTCAGAAAAAGATTTTTATGGAGCAGAGATAAGCAATCTACCTGATAAAGAGTTCAAGCAAATGGTCATAAAGAAGCTCCCCAGTCTCAGGAGATGAATAGATGGACATAGTAAGAACTTCAACAGAGAGACTACATTCTCCAAGAAAAGACATTGGGTGGCTAAGAAAACAAGTAAGCTCTCCCAGAAGAGATAGTAGAGCAGAGGTCAAAATGGAGTGAGGCAATGAGCTATCCAGATATTGGTGTAAGAGATTTTCAGGCATATAGAGTAAGCAAAGAGGCTGGAGAGGATTTGGTGTACTCAAAGACCAGCAGAGTCCAGAATGGATGAGGCCCAAGGAACAAAGGGCATAGAGTTGAAATGAATTCAGAGAGATAGGCAGAGGCCATGTCTTATATGTCTTGGTTGGGACTTTCGGTAAAGTGAGAAGGAAAACCACTTGAAGGTTTAGAGCAGAAGAATGACTTGATATGATGGATGTATTAAAAGGATCTTATCTACTGTGAAAGAATAGATTATACGGTGCTGGAGATCTCCAGAACTGGAAGAGGGAAGACCAGGGAGAACGTTACTACATATAGTAGTCCATGCAGAAACGGTGGGAGTAGTGGGGATGGTGAGAGCTTCAGGATATAATTTGAAGGTATAGAATGCAAAACATGTATTGGATATGCATGAAGAGAGAGGAGTGATCCAAAGGTTATTTTCAAGGATTTTGGCTTTAGCACACAGGCAGACTGTTGTGGTTGTTTGCTGAACTATGAAAACATTGTGATAGGAATAGATTTGGTGGATATGCTTGGGGAGGGTGGTTAGGAATCAATAATCCAGCATTGAATGTGCTAGATCTGAGATGTCTGCTAAACTTCCAAGTGGGGAGGTTTAAGTCATATAGTATATTTATAGAGTTCAGGAGAAAATGTAGGGCTACTCAAAAATTGATCATTATAAGAACATAGAGGCAGTCAGAAGCTATGGAACTTAAAATTCCATGTAGGGCATGAAAGAAGAAGAAAACCAAAGTCTAAGATATTATGATATTCAGAGACATAAAAGATCAGGATGCAGAAAATGAGACAGATTAAATGGTAGTCACTGAAGAATGCAGAAATTTTTTAGTATGAGACACAAGGATAAAACAATAAAATAAATAACCAAGTCATGTAATGAGAAGGACTAGTATTAGGGAATATTCCCAAAATTAAAAGAGACATTTTGAAGTGATTTTGATTTTTATTTATATTTTCAAATTTTCAATTTAACTTATTTAAAATTTAAAAGAAAAATAAACAGTTTGCCAATTCCTCTTTATCCTCCACCTCTAATCTGTGGTGAAGTGACTTCATTTATATCTTTACTTACCTTCACTGATAGCAATCTGATAAATTCTGACAGAGACTGATACTTTCACAAAACTGGAATTGTAGAATGACCCAAGTAATCTGAAAGAAAAATATATATGAAAAATTATACTGCTGGTCAGTATTGCCGTTCTTATACAAATGAATGGGCTTCCCTGGTGGCTCAGAGGTTAAAGCGTCTGCCTCCAATGCAGGAGACCTGGGTTCGATCCCTGGGTTGGGAAGATCCCCTGGAGAAGGAAATGGCAACCCACTCCAGTATTCTTGCCTGGAGAATCCCATGAACAGAAGAGCCTGGTAGTCCACGGGGTTGCAAAGAGTCAGACACAACTGATCGACTTCACTCATTCACTCACTCACTCATACAAAAGGATGGATAGAATAATAGGAACAATAACTTCTGTAAAAATGCTTTTAAAAGCAAATCAAATCCAAAAATCTTAGAGACTTCCATTTCATGTAACCAAACATTTCAAACAGTCATCAATTTAATTGTATCCTTGGAAAAGTGTTCAAAGTCCAGACTTAACCAGAACAAGTAATAAAACTCCAACACTATTCTTAGAAGTTATTATACAGAATTATAACCATATGAAAAAATAAAGCAGTAAGGTAAAAAATTTTTATTACCTGTTCCAAGTCAAAATTTGACTAGAAGAATGAGAGTAACAAAAGCAGGTAGGTAAGTGAAATGCTTGTTTCCTTTACTGAAATAACTCAATTGTAGTTCTCTAAACAAATCAAGGAGATAATCAGAGGTGCCTGAAATGTGCTCAATGTACCTGGCCACTTTTAGTGTCCATTCATAGAAGAGAAAGGAGCAGTTCANTTTTCAGGCATATAGAGTAAGCAAAGAGGCTGGAGAGGATTTGGTGTACTCAAAGACCAGCAGAGTCCAGAATGGATGAGGCCCAAGGAACAAAGGGCATAGAGTTGAAATGAATTCAGAGAGATAGGCAGAGGCCATGTCTTATATGTCTTGGTTGGGACTTTCGGTAAAGTGAGAAGGAAAACCACTTGAAGGTTTAGAGCAGAAGAATGACTTGATATGATGGATGTATTAAAAGGATCTTATCTACTGTGAAAGAATAGATTATACGGTGCTGGGGATCTCCAGAACTGGAAGAGGGAAGACCAGGGAGAACGTTACTACATATAGTAGTCCATGCAGAAACGGTGGGAGTAGTGGGGATGGTGAGAGCTTCAGGATATAATTTGAAGGTATAGAATGCAAAACATGTATTGGATATGCATGAAGAGAGAGGAGTGATCCAAAGGTTATTTTCAAGGATTTTGGCTTTAGCACACAGGCAGACTGTTGTGGTTGTTTGCTGAACTATGAAAACATTGTGATAGGAATAGATTTGGTGGATATGCTTGGGGAGGGTGGTTAGGAATCAATAATCCAGCATTGAATGTGCTAGATCTGAGATGTCTGCTAAACTTCCAAGTGGGGAGGTTTAAGTCATATAGTATATTTATAGAGTTCAGGAGAAAATGTAGGGCTACTCAAAAATTGATCATTATAAGAACATAGAGGCAGTCAGAAGCTATGGAACTTAAAATTCCATGTAGGGCATGAAAGAAGAAGAAAACCAAAGTCTAAGATATTATGATATTCAGAGACATAAAAGATCCGGATGCAGAAAATGAGACAGATTAAATGGTAGTCACTGAAGAATGCAGAAATTTTTTAGTATGAGACACAAGGATAAAACAATAAAATAAATAACCAAGTCATGTAATGAGAAGGACTAGTATTAGGGAATATTCCCAAAATTAAAAGAGACATTTTGAAGTGATTTTGATTTTTATTTATATTTTCAAATTTTCAATTTAACTTATTTAAAATTTAAAAGAAAAATAAACAGTTTGCCAATTCCTCTTTATCCCCCACCTCTAATCTGTGGTGAAGTGACTTCATTTATATCTTTACTTACCTTCACTGATAGCAATCTGATAAATTCTGACAGAGACTGATACTTTCACAAAACTGGAATTGTAGAATGACCCAAGTAATCTGAAAGAAAAATATATATGAAAAATTATACTGCTGGTCAGTATTGCCGTTCTTATACAAATGAATGGGCTTCCCTGGTGGCTCAGAGGTTAAAGCGTCTGCCTCCAATGCAGGAGACCTGGGTTCGATCCCTGGGTTGGGAAGATCCCCTGGAGAAGGAAATGGCAACCCACTCCAGTATTCTTGCCTGGAGAACCCCATGAACAGAAGAGCCTGGTAGTCCACGGGGTTGCAAAGAGTCAGACACAACTGATCGACTTCACTCATTCACTCACTCACTCATACAAAAGGATGGATAGAATAATAGGAACAATAACTTCTGTAAAAATGCTTTTAAAAGCAAATCAAATCCAAAAATCTTAGAGACTTCCATTTCATGTAACCAAACATTTCAAACAGTCATCAATTTAATTGTATCCTTGGAAAAGTGTTCAAAGTCCAGACTTAACCAGAACAAGTAATAAAACTCCAACACTATTCTTAGAAGTTATTATACAGAATTATAACCATATGAAAAAATAAAGCAGTAAGGTAAAAAATTTTTATTACCTGTTCCAAGTCAAAATTTGACTAGAAGAATGAGAGTAACAAAAGCAGGTAGGTAAGTGAAATGCTTGTTTCCTTTACTGAAATAACTCAATTGTAGTTCTCTAAACAAATCAAGGAGATAATCAGAGGTGCCTGAAATGTGCTCAATGTACCTGGCCACTTTTAGTGTCCATTCATAGAAGAGAAAGGAGCAGTTCAGAAAACATCTTTGTTTCCCCATTTAATCTACAGAGGATTTACATGACTACTTCAACTTAATATATCTCTCAACCAGACAAACAGTTCAGACAAAATGGGAATGGGACTTCTTCAGTGGCTTCTGACAATTCTTTTCCCTGCAGTACAAACCAGATGGTCCAGGAAATGTGTCAGCGCTTGGCAGTCTTCTGTCGTTGTTGTTCGGTAGCTAAGTCTCTAAGTCCTTCCTGACTCTTTGCTACCCATATGTCTTTATAAGAAGTCAATGTTCCCCAACAACAGCTGGGCACTAGCCTGTCTTTTCAGAGCCTTGCTATCTGGGAGACTCCCTGTGAAATATGCAACATAGGAGAAGTAGGATACCAAATCATGGAGATAGCAGATTCTAAGAATGCTATACAGTTGAATTAACATAAAACATGATTTGTGTTCTAGTAAGTTAGCAATCTATCCATGTGTGCATATTCTTAGTTGTTTCCATCACATCGGACTCTTTGCAGTCCTGTGAACTGTAGCCTGCCAGGTTCCTCTGTCCGTGAATTTCCCCCAGCAAGAATACTTGAGTGGCTTGCCATGCCCTCCTCCAGGGGATCATACCAACTCAGGGGTCGACTCCAGGTCTCTTATGTTTCCTGAATTGGGCAGTGAGTTCTTTACCACTAGCACTACCTCGGAAGCCATATGGAACCCATCCATATATCTAGTCAGAAATGCTCATTTTGAAATTTAAAAATCATTGCCTGTACCTTTAGGCACATTATGTTTTTAAAAGAAAACTCATTTGTTTACATGCTTTCCAGAGATACTGCTTGAGATAATATGGGCATTCAAGGTGAATTTCAGACACCAGTATGGACTTATTACCTTAATTCCCATGGTTGAAATTGTGTGAATGAAAATGATTCTGCTCTTGCTGATGCTTACTCTTATAGCATACTGAGGTGAATCCCAGTCCTTTCTCTGTCCAACAAGCACTGACAGCTTCAAACAAGGCTGGTGATACCTACCCTAAGGAGACTCCTTTTTGAGTTGCAAACTGTGTAACAGGTAACAAAGGAATGCTGTTAAAGACCCACGTTTTAGATAGATGGTTGGTTGGGTACAGATGCATCTGGTTCATAATACCTGGAGCGATTCTTTAACTTGAGATTTCACAAAGCAGCGGTGATTAAGAGCACACAGCTTCTGGACATAAACTGCTTGCTTCAAATTGGGCTCTACTGCTTTCAGGCTATGGAGAAAGCAAGTTACCTCCTCTCTGCTTCCTGTTCTCATCTTTAAAAAGAGAATAACAGCAGTGCCTAGCTAATATGGCACTTGTAATGACTGAATGGATTATTGTAAAGCAAAGAAAACATTGTTTAGCACAGTGGCTCAACAAATGCTATTGGTTACTTGAGAGAAAAACAAAATGTCAATATTATGTAGGTTTATGAAAGAATTAACTTTGCCACATGTGTAACAATTTAATTTTTATATAGCCCACTTCATCCTCACTTAANTTGTTTAGAACAGTGGCTCAACAAATGCTATTGGTTACTTGAGAGAAAAACAAAATGTCAATATTATGTAGGTTTATGAAAGAATTAACTTTGCCACATGTGTAACAATTTAATTTTTATATAGCCCACTTCATCCTCACTTAACTCTCAATTCTTAAAAATTTTGAGCTTGGGTTTGCTTAAGCCATATTCTCCTTGTTTCCATCCTTGCCATCACAAGATAATTATATTTATGCTATATATAACTATTTCTCTGGAGATAAACTGACAACAAGGAGCACTCAGACATCTTCTGAATTCACTTGGTTTGACTGAAAAGTATAAGATTTTCTACTTCAATCTATGGACATTTTGTTTCTGATAAGCTGTGTTCTGTTTTGATTGGATCTATGTCTAGCTACGCTTTGCCACAGAACTGAATGAGAAACTTCTGGGTTTTAGTAATAATCTAAGCCTCTTCTATTCATCTTTAACTTGATTCTTGGAACACACAGAAATGTGTAATGTTGATAGATTTAATTTCTCCCCGGGCAAGGTTCATCTATTATCCCTTCTTTCTCTTCCTATTTCCCTATACTTCTCAGGAAGCTTCTTGCCTACTAAGTGAATTTGCAGGGCTCCTAATGGTATGAGGAAACTTTTGTGGTGGGAAGATTTAAGATGACACACTAGTGATTTTCTACCTCTTGGTGTTCATTTCTAATTCTCTAGGGCTAGATTTAGTCACCCATATTTAATGAANATTTGCAGGGCTCCTAATGGTATGAGGAAACTTTTGTGGTGGGAAGATTTAAGATGACACACTAGTGATTTTCTACCTCTTGGTGTTCATTTCTAATTCTCTAGGGCTAGATTTAGTCACCCATATTTAATGAATGACATATGTTCAGTTTAGTTTAGTTGCCCAGTCATGTCTGACTCTTTGCGACCCCTTGAAACAGCACACCAGGACTCCCTGTCCATCACCAACTCCCAGAGTCCACCCAAACCCATGTCCATCGAGTTGGTGATGCCATCCAGCCATCTCATCCTCTGTCATTCCCTTCTCCTCCTGCCTTCAATCTTTCCCAGCATCAAGGTCTTTTCCAATGAGTCAGCTCTTCGCATCAGGTGGCCAAAGTATTGGAGTTNATTAGTCCTTAAACTGCAATATATTACAAACTCCTTGAGCATATTTTCTTTTTTACTTATTAAATCTTCCCCCTACATTTTGCATGTGTGTGTGTATGTGTGTGTGTGTGCTCAGTCATGTCTGGCTCTTTGTGACCCCATGTACTGTAGCACTCCAGGCTTCCCTGTCTTTCACTATCTCCTGGACTTTGCTCAAATTCATGTCTGTGGAATTGGTGATGCCATCCAACCATCTCATCCTCTGTTGCCCTCTTCTTTGTCTTCAGTCTTTCCTTTTCCACTGAGCTTTTTCCAGTGAGTCCAGTGATTTTTTCTAGTTACTTGGCTTTTCACATCAGGTATTCCAAGTATTGGAACTTTAGGTTTAGCATCAGTCCTTCCAATTAATATTCAGGATTGATTTCCTTTAGGATTGGCTGGCTTGATCTCCTTGCTGTTCAAGGGACTCTCCAGAGTCTTCCCCAGCAACACAGTTCAAAAGCATTTGTTAAATTCTTACATCAATTTCATTCTTATAGAACAAGCAAAGCAAGATTTTTAAGGGAGAAAAAAAAAACATAAATTGAAAAATATACTGAGATGTTAACTCATTATATGTCAATGAATACCTATCATTTACCTTGACATGTAAAGCTATTAACATCAATAATAACGATTAATTAATGCCACCACATATTGAGGACTTAATGATTAGGCATTGTTCTCTGTCCTTCAGCTATGTTAACAATTCATTTAATACTTCCAATAGCCCTATGAGACACACATTATAATTGGATGTATTTAAGATAATAAAACTAAATGTGTTAAGTTTCTAAACAGAATTATTTAAGACTCTTGACATAGGTGTACACAACTAGTGAGTGTCCGTGCCAGCACTGGAACCATGGTGGTCCAATAAATGCCATAAAATCCGGGAGCACACACCATTTTATCCTATAGGAAGTACAAAAGACTGCAAAAAAGAGGATGTGAGACTGCTTAAATGCACTCTTGCAAAATGCATTCTATACTGTACTGTCTTCCTCCTCTCCATGTCTATTCTCTGCCAGTTCCTAAGCCCAGCAACATTTGCTCCACTTGTTTTTCCCCTGAAAACTTGTCTATGTCATCTCTAGTTGTGTGTGTTTCTGTTTTATACTCTACTTTCTTGAATCCTATTTGTGGGTTTTTCCTCTTCCTGGCACAGCATAAATGCATGGGAGAGTCCTGAAGATCTGATTTCTATACTCTGGCTTTGCGATTCTGGATCTTTGGCAAGTTTTATAAAAGTAACATCATCAGTCACCTAAGAGGCCTCTACATTCCAAATTACAGGATTGAGTTGGCTCCAGTTTCTAGTGCTCTTGACTTATGGGATCTTAAACATGCCACGTGGGTACTAACTGTCTAGAAAAGTTTCAGGGGAGCGGTAATTTAAGATAGTGCGTCACCTTTCCAGAGCTAATTAGCCCTTATAATAAGTTTTGCCCAGTTCTTCACAGGACTTTCCAGACTTACCTCAGTATTTTTAATTGAGATCTTAGAATGGGCGGAGTTTGAACCAAAGTATATCTTAAGTCAAGGCTTAACTAGCAAACATATCCCAGCTGTATACCAGAACCTTGAAAATCAACTCCTTCCCCGAAGGACTGGTGTTGCAACATATTTGTTATAGCAGCAATTTGAAAGGGAATAGAAATCTTTAAGTTTATATTTCACCTATTTGAAAATCCAATATAATTATGTTTTTCTAAAGTTTACAAAAAATGATTTTTACTGAATTGTTTTAGGAAAATTTTTGCTGACTATAATTGTATGGCTACATTGCAATGTTATCCAGCTACTTGGCTGCAAATTCTGGAATGATTTGAACGGAAAACAAATGACCTAACTGAGAGCAGAACTGAATTTATTTGGCCGATGATCAGGGCCTTATTTTTTATGGCTGTTAGAATTCCCTTGTCAATATGTTTATCAAGTAACTGTGCTTTTAACACCTAGAAGTATATGATCATGCATGTGTCTTTAAAAGGAAAGATTCTGTTAAGATTGCCATTAAAATGACTATCAACTTTTAAAATGATTGATGTTTAGTAGATGCCTTAATTCTTTATCTCAGAACTTCTAAAAATGTAAAATGACAAGATCCTTAATACCAGACTACAATCTCACTGCTATTGCCATGTGGAATGATAATCAGAGTCAGTCAAAAATGATCTATTATTGTGGTAACTAAAATACATCCTTGGTGCCAACTTGCAAAATAGAAAAAACAGGAAAGAAAGAAAATAACCAAGACAAACTTTGGGTTTAAAAACATTAAAAAAGAAATTCTATTTGCTCAAATCTTTCCTTTGAATTTGTAATTGCTATTATTAACATTATTTTGGGGGGAAAAAAAGTCAAGACATTTTTTTCTTCCTACATACTTTCACCCACACTTCTTTGATTATATGCTCTAAAATAACCATAGCTGCCAGTAGAGATTTAGGGATTTTATAAATATCAATCAATGTCACAGCTAGAAGGAGATGAATCAAAGGATACAGCAATAAATCCTGAAATGTCTTTTCTATGACACTAGTCAGCAGGCAATGGCACCCCACTCCAGTACTCTTGCCTGGAAACTCCCATGGATGGAGGAGCCTGGTAGGCTGCAGTCCATGGGGTTGCGAAGAGTCGGACACGACAGAGCAACTTCACTTTCACTTTTCACTTTCATGCATTGGAGAAGGAAATGGCAACCCACTCCAGTGTTCTTGCTTGGAGAATCCCAGGGACGGGGGAACCTGGTGGGCTGCCGTCTCTGGGGTCGCACAGAGTTGGACACGACTGAAGCGACTTAGCAGCAGCAGTAGCAGTCAGTTATTCAATTAAGGAAGTTTACATCTTTAAAAAGATTACATCATAATTTAAAAGATTACACCTTTTTGAGGGTAGACGAGGGTTATAGAGATGAGGAAAGGAAGGGGGAAAATAGATTCTTCCAATATCTTATTTGAAAAGACATTTAGGTATGACCCTAACTTTGATTTTTCACCTTCAGATCAAACCAGCACAACTCTTGAATTCTAGAAATTTTAGTGAACTGAAACAGAAATAGCTGAGAGTGTTTATGCTTGCAGATTGGAAGCAGATGGAGCAATTTGTTCAAATAATCTGCTAGTCTGTGGTCTCCACTTAATTCTCACATGCTTTAATGTGTGGGGGTAAGTTTGATAATTGGGGTTTCTGATATCTTCCCCTCTTTAAGAAGCATTATTTAGTATAGGAACCAAGGGATGTGGAAGAGTATCCAAACAAGTTGCAAGTAGCTGTTTCAAAAGAGGCAATCCAAAGAGGGAGGGAGTGAGGATATTAGTGCTTTTAAATTATTTGTCCTTTTCACTCCAGGTCTGAAATGGTAACATCATGGGGGGTTGTTTCCTGACTCACAACAGAAATGGAATAAGCAAAGGACCCTTGAGTTCTCGTAGTGAATAAAGTGTTGTTGAAAGTGAAAGTGTTAGTCGCTCAGTCGTGTCTGATTCTTTGCAACCCCCTGAACTATAGCCTACCATGCTCCTCTGTCCATGGGATTGTCTAGGCTAGAATACTGGAGTGGATTGCCATTTCCTTTTCCAGGGGCTCTTCCAGATCCAGGGATTGAACCCGAGTCTCCTGCATTGAAGGCAGATTCTTTTCCATCTGAAGCACTAATTGTTTGCCCCTAGAGTGTTATTAAAGTTTCCTGTATCTAGAGCACTGAGCCTAGACAGCATAGAAGTCTATTCTTGAAAGTTGCCAACACACTGTAATTTCTGGCAGTAAAATAACACTTCCTGCAGACACTTCAGATGACCTTAAATGCCTCCCATGAAATGCTGTATATCTTGGAATCTATACAGGGCAGTGTTACTTCTACTAATTGCCTCAAGAAGGGAAACTGAAGAGAACTAATAGGTTATCTCTAGAATGGTTTCTCAAAATTGCTTTAGTTTTAAGCTTTCAATAGTTGATTCAAGAAAGCAAGCCAGTGTCTCACTATAGGATCTTGTATACCTAGCTCACACATGTGCCAGGAGTTTGATGTACAAACTCTTAGCACAGTGTGGACTTTTATATTCCACAGGGCCCCCTGTGGAATGTTTTTAATATCATCTTTGCCTAAAACTGAGATTATCATGGAGACACGATCATTTTCTGCCACCAGTACTTGAAATATGTGAAGTCCCTTGATAAAACTAGCAAATCCTTTTCACACATTTTATCTCCTCAACAGGTAAAATTATGTCATGTGGTTTGAGACATCCAAGAGCAATCAACACAGAGAGAGAGAGATCTGGAAAGTTACAGTATAGCTATATTACCCGGACATCGGTTCCTCTTTTACTCTGGAAGAGTCAACAGCCCTCTGTAAATGAAGTGAAGATCTCAAATTTACCTAGGTAGTATTGAATTAGATACTTCCATATGATATGGTTAATCCCCAGAGGTATCCATATTTCATTAAATTCCAACCTACCTAACCTTCATGAAATAAATAAAGTTTAAACATTAGGAAGAAAATATAAATTTATGTAACCAAATAAAGTGATTTAGAGATAATTCTTAGAATTTTTGTAAGCAATTCAAAATAATTAAAACAGATTCTTTCATAACAGATTTCAAAGGGAGCCTTTGGATTTAGCCTCCCAGAGCCAATATTCTATTTGGAAAGCCTCTAAGTCAAAACGAAAACTGCTGTATTGATGATTAGGTGAAGTATTTCATTTGAATTGATAGTTTTGGAAGATCTCTCTGTATTTTTTTTTATGGTTCTGGGATTTCTATCATTTTATCTACTATAAAATGCATAATTTCCTTAAGTTGAAAAAGCCAAATTGGGCAATTCTTACAACTATAATTTTTCTTCNTCTTGATCCCTGCCTCCTGTACAATGTCACGAAACTCTGTCCATAGTTCTTTGGGCACTCTATCATATCTAATCCTTGAATCTATTTCATTTCTACTGTATAATTGTAAGGGATTT
This sequence comes from Raphicerus campestris, assembly GCA_006410735.1. Classification (NCBI taxonomy): domain Eukaryota; kingdom Metazoa; phylum Chordata; class Mammalia; order Artiodactyla; family Bovidae; genus Raphicerus; species Raphicerus campestris. The sequence goes on from SJYW01003525.1 coordinate 160,916, forward strand.
ATTTGATTTAGGTCATACCTGAATAGTCTAGCGGTTTTCCCTACTTTTTTCAATTTAAGTTGGATTAGGCAATAAGGAGTTCATGATTTGAGCCACAGTCAGCTCCTGGTCTTGTTTTTGCTGACTGTATAGAGCTTCTCCATCTTTGGCTGCAAAGAATATTATATAATCAATCTGATTTCAGTATTGATCATCTGGTGATGGTCAAGACCTTACTTATATTTGTGAGTCTAATCTCTCCTTAATGTATCCACCTACCTCTTAAGGGATCACTACAACTGGATCAAATATAAATCTTGAATGCTATTAAAAACAGGCCAGTGTAAATTAAGAAAATCTGTACATTTTTGAGACTATATGATTCTAGTCTTGAAACTTGCTTTTCTAATATCATATTACCTGAAATACAGTTTTGTTGTATTTACCTCATAGAGAAATTCTCATTAATACTTTCTGACTAAAATAATAATAATTAGTCCTTAAACTGCAATATATTACAAACTCCTTGAGCATATTTTCTTTTTTACTTATTAAATCTTCCCCCTACATTTTGCATGTGTGTGTGTATGTGTGTGTGTGTGCTCAGTTATGTCTGGCTCTTTGTGACCCCATGTACTGTAGCACTCCAGCCTTCCCTGTCTTTCACTATCTCCTGGACTTTGCTCAAATTCATGTCTGTTGAATTGGTGATGCCATCCAACCATCTCATCCTCTGTTGCCCTCTTCTTTGTCTTCAGTCTTTCCTTTTCCACTGAGCTTTTTCCAGTGAGTCCAGTGATTTTTTCTAGTTACTTGGCTTTTCACATCAGGTATTCCAAGTATTGGAACTTTAGGTTTAGCATCAGTCCTTCCAATTAATATTCAGGATTGATTTCCTTTAGGATTGGCTGGCTTGATCTCCTTGCTGTTCAAGGGACTCTCCAGAGTCTTCCCCAGCAACACAGTTCAAAAGCATTTGTTAAATTCTTACATCAATTTCATTCTTATAGAACAAGCAAAGCAAGATTTTTAAGGGAGGAAAAAAAAAACATAAATTGAAAAATATACTGAGATGTTAACTCATTATATGTCAATGAATACCTATCATTTACCTTGACATGTAAAGCTATTAACATCAATAATAACGATTAATTAATGCCACCACATATTGAGGACTTAATGATTAGGCATTGTTCTCTGTCCTTCAGCTATGTTAACAATTCATTTAATACTTCCAATAGCCCTATGAGACACACATTATAATTGGATGTATTTAAGATAATAAAACTAAATGTGTTAAGTTTCTAAACAGAATTATTTAAGACTCTTGACATAGGTGTACACAACTAGTGAGTGTCCGTGCCAGCACTGGAACCATGGTGGTCCAATAAATGCCATAAAATCCGGGAGCACACACCATTTTATCCTATAGGAAGTACAAAAGACTGCAAAAAAGAGGATGTGAGACTGCTTAAATGCACTCTTGCAAAATGCATTCTATACTGTACTGTCTTCCTCCTCTCCATGTCTATTCTCTGCCAGTTCCTAAGCCCAGCAACATTTGCTCCACTTGTTTTTCCCCTGAAAACTTGTCTATGTCATCTCTAGTTGTGTGTGTTTCTGTTTTATACTCTACTTTCTTGAATCCTATTTGTGGGTTTTTCCTCTTCCTGGCACAGCATAAATGCATGGGAGAGTCCTGAAGATCTGATTTCTATACTCTGGCTTTGCGATTCTGGATCTTTGGCAAGTTTTATAAAAGTAACATCATCAGTCACCTAAGAGGCCTCTACATTCCAAATTACAGGATTGAGTTGGCTCCAGTTTCTAGTGCTCTTGACTTATGGGATCTTAAACATGCCGCGTGGGTACTAACTGTCTAGAAAAGTTCCAGGGGAGCGGTAATTTAAGATAGTGCGTCACATTTCCAGAGCTAATTAGCCCTTATAATAAGTTTTGCCCAGTTCTTCACAGGACTTTCCAGACTTACCTCAGTATTTTTAATTGAGATCTTAGAATGGGCGGAGTTTGAACCAAAGTATATCTTAAGTCAAGGCTTAACTAGCAAACATATCCCAGCTGTATACCAGAACCTTGAAAATCAACTCCTTCCCCGAAGGACTGGTGTTGCAACATATTTGTTATAGCAGCAATTTGAAAGGGAATAGAAATCTCTAAGTTTATATTTCACCTATTTGAAAATCCAATATAATTATGTTTTTCTAAAGTTTACAAAAAATGATTTTTACTGAATTGTTTTAGGAAAATTTTTGCTGACTATAATTGTATGGCTACATTGCAATGTTATCCAGCTACTTGGCTGCAAATTCTGGAATGATTTGAACGGAAAACAAATGACCTAACTGAGAGCAGAACTGAATTTATTTGGCTGATGATCAGGGCCTTATTTTTTATGGCTGTTAGAATTCCCTTGTCAATATGTTTATCAAGTAACTGTGCTTTTAACACCTAGAAGTATATGATCATGCATGTGTCTTTAAAAGGAAAGATTCTGTTAAGATTGCCATTAAAATGACTATCAACTTTTAAAATGATTGATGTTTAGTAGATGCCTTAATTCTTTATCTCAGAACTTCTAAAAATGTAAAATGACAAGATCCTTAATACCAGACTACAATCTCACTGCTATTGCCATGTGGAATGATAATCAGAGTCAGTCAAAAATGATCTATTATTGTGGTAACTAAAATACATCCTTGGTGCCAACTTGCAAAATAGAAAAAACAGGAAAGAAAGAAAATAACCAAGACAAACTTTGGGTTTAAAAACATTAAAAAAGAAATTCTATTTGCTCAAATCTTTCCTTTGAATTTGTAATTGCTATTATTAACATTATTTTGGGGGGAAAAAAAGTCAAGACATTTTTTTCTTCCTACATACTTTCACCCACACTTCTTTGATTATATGCTCTAAAATAACCATAGCTGCCAGTAGAGATTTAGGGATTTTATAAATATCAATCAATGTCACAGCTAGAAGGAGATGAATCAAAGGATACAGCAATAAATCCTGAAATGTCTTTTCTATGACACTAGTCAGCANAGAGGCCTCTACATTCCAAATTACAGGATTGAGTTGGCTCCAGTTTCTAGTGCTCTTGACTTATGGGATCTTAAACATGCCGCGTGGGTACTAACTGTCTAGAAAAGTTCCAGGGGAGCGGTAATTTAAGATAGTGCGTCACATTTCCAGAGCTAATTAGCCCTTATAATAAGTTTTGCCCAGTTCTTCACAGGACTTTCCAGACTTACCTCAGTATTTTTAATTGAGATCTTAGAATGGGCGGAGTTTGAACCAAAGTATATCTTAAGTCAAGGCTTAACTAGCAAACATATCCCAGCTGTATACCAGAACCTTGAAAATCAACTCCTTCCCCGAAGGACTGGTGTTGCAACATATTTGTTATAGCAGCAATTTGAAAGGGAATAGAAATCTCTAAGTTTATATTTCACCTATTTGAAAATCCAATATAATTATGTTTTTCTAAAGTTTACAAAAAATGATTTTTACTGAATTGTTTTAGGAAAATTTTTGCTGACTATAATTGTATGGCTACATTGCAATGTTATCCAGCTACTTGGCTGCAAATTCTGGAATGATTTGAACGGAAAACAAATGACCTAACTGAGAGCAGAACTGAATTTATTTGGCTGATGATCAGGGCCTTATTTTTTATGGCTGTTAGAATTCCCTTGTCAATATGTTTATCAAGTAACTGTGCTTTTAACACCTAGAAGTATATGATCATGCATGTGTCTTTAAAAGGAAAGATTCTGTTAAGATTGCCATTAAAATGACTATCAACTTTTAAAATGATTGATGTTTAGTAGATGCCTTAATTCTTTATCTCAGAACTTCTAAAAATGTAAAATGACAAGATCCTTAATACCAGACTACAATCTCACTGCTATTGCCATGTGGAATGATAATCAGAGTCAGTCAAAAATGATCTATTATTGTGGTAACTAAAATACATCCTTGGTGCCAACTTGCAAAATAGAAAAAACAGGAAAGAAAGAAAATAACCAAGACAAACTTTGGGTTTAAAAACATTAAAAAAGAAATTCTATTTGCTCAAATCTTTCCTTTGAATTTGTAATTGCTATTATTAACATTATTTTGGGGGGAAAAAAAGTCAAGACATTTTTTTCTTCCTACATACTTTCACCCACACTTCTTTGATTATATGCTCTAAAATAACCATAGCTGCCAGTAGAGATTTAGGGATTTTATAAATATCAATCAATGTCACAGCTAGAAGGAGATGAATCAAAGGATACAGCAATAAATCCTGAAATGTCTTTTCTATGACACTAGTCAGCAGGCAATGGCACCCCACTCCAGTACTCTTGCCTGGAAACTCCCATGGATGGAGGAGCCTGGTAGGCTGCAGTCCATGGGGTTGCGAAGAGTCGGACACGACAGAGCAACTTCACTTTCACTTTTCACTTTCATGCATTGGAGAAGGAAATGGCAACCCACTCCACTGTTCTTGCTTGGAGAATCCCAGGGACGGGGGAACCTGGTGGGCTGCCGTCTCTGGGGTCGCACAGAGTTGGACACGACTGAAGCGACTTAGCAGCAGCAGTAGCAGTCAGTTATTCAATTAAGGAAGTTTACATCTTTAAAAAGATTACATCATAATTTAAAAGATTACACCTTTTTGAGGGTAGACGAGGGTTATAGAGATGAGGAAAGGAAGGGGGAAAATAGATTCTTCCAATATCTTATTTGAAAAGACATTTAGGTATGACCCTAACTTTGATTTTTCACCTTCAGATCAAACCAGCACAACTCTTGAATTCTAGAAATTCTAGTGAACTGAAACAGAAATAGCTGAGAGTGTTTATGCTTGCAGATTGGAAGCAGATGGAGCAATTTGTTCAAATAATCTGCTAGTCTGTGGTCTCCACTTAATTCTCACATGCTTTAATGTGTGGGGGTAAGTTTGATAATTGGGGTTTCTGATATCTTCCCCTCTTTAAGAAGCATTATTTAGTATAGGAACCAAGGGATGTGGAAGAGTATCCAAACAAGTTGCAAGTAGCTGTTTCAAAAGAGGCAATCCAAAGAGGGAGGGAGTGAGGATATTAGTGCTTTTAAATTATTTGTCCTTTTCACTCCAGGTCTGAAATGGTAACATCATGGGGGGTTGTTTCCTGACTCACAACAGAAATGGAATAAGCAAAGGACCCTTGAGTTCTCGTAGTGAATAAAGTGTTGTTGAAAGTGAAAGTGTTAGTCGCTCAGTCGTGTCTGATTCTTTGCAACCCCCTGAACTATAGCCTACCATGCTCCTCTGTCCATGGGATTGTCTAGGCTAGAATACTGGAGTGGATTGCCATTTCCTTTTCCAGGGGCTCTTCCAGATCCAGGGATTGAACCCGAGTCTCCTGCATTGAAGGCAGATTCTTTTCCATCTGAAGCACTAATTGTTTGCCCCTAGAGTGTTATTAAAGTTTCCTGTAACTAGAGCACTGAGCCTAGACAGCATAGAAGTCTATTCTTGAAAGTTGCCAACACACTGTAATTTCTGGCAGTAAAATAACACTTCCTGCAGACACTTCAGATGACCTTAAATGCCTCCCATGAAATGCTGTATATCTTGGAATCTATACAGGGCAGTGTTACTTCTACTAATTGCCTCAAGAAGGGAAACTGAAGAGAACTAATAGGTTATCTCTAGAATGGTTTCTCAAAATTGCTTTAGTTTTAAGCTTTCAATAGTTGATTCAAGAAAGCAAGCCAGTGTCTCACTATAGGATCTTGTATACCTAGCTCACACATGTGCCAGGAGTTTGATGTACAAACTCTTAGCACAGTGTGGACTTTTATATTCCACAGGGCCCCCTGTGGAATGTTTTTAATATCATCTTTGCCTAAAACTGAGATTATCATGGAGACACGATCATTTTCTGCCACCAGTACTTGAAATATGTGAAGTCCCTTGATAAAACTAGCAAATCCTTTTCACACATTTTATCTCCTCAACAGGTAAAATTATGTCATGTGGTTTGAGACATCCAAGAGCAATCAACACAGAGAGAGAGAGATCTGGAAAGTTACAGTATAGCTATATTACCCGGACATCGGTTCCTCTTTTACTCTGGAAGAGTCAACAGCCCTCTGTAAATGAAGTGAAGATCTCAAATTTACCTAGGTAGTATTGAATTAGCTACTTCCATATGATATGGTTAATCCCCAGAGGTATCCATATTTCATTAAATTCCAACCTACCTAACCTTCATGAAATAAATAAAGTTTAAACATTAGGAAGAAAATATAAATTTATGTAACCAAATAAAGTGATTTAGAGATAATTCTTAGAATTTTTGTAAGCAATTCAAAATAATTAAAACAGATTCTTTCATAACAGATTTCAAAGGGAGCCTTTGGATTTAGCCTCCCAGAGCCAATATTCTATTTGGAAAGCCTCTAAGTCAAAATGAAAACTGCTGTATTGGTGATTAGGTGAAGTATTTCATTTGAATTGATAGTTTTGGAAGATCTCTCTGTATTTTTTTTTATGGTTCTGGGATTTCTATCATTTTATCTACTATAAAATGCATAATTTCCTTAAGTTGAAAAAGCCAAATTGGGCAATTCTTACAACTATAATTTTTCTTCTTCCCCTGAAAGGTAAATTCAGTCCTTCTAAGCTATTTGTTCTAGAAGCTTTTAAGGTAGTCTCAAAATACAATCTAATTTACTGTCATGAAGAGAAGTCCTTATCCTATCCCAGGTTATAAATATTCCTTTTATATGTTGAATATCACCTTAATATTATACTAAGCTTCTTTCTCAACAGGTTATAAGAATGAATAATTCAATTTAATATCTTTCAAGGGAAGTAAGATTTTAGACACAATTATGCGACAACTGTGTTTAACCTCACTCCCATCAAGAAAATGGCTAATAATGGAATAAGCTCTTCACTGTGCTCATTGATCTTGCCTTGATTCCATAAATAGATTCTGACTGTGTTCCAGCATGAACAGTCTTGTAATAGATCCTATGATGTTAATGCATCAACAAAGCATGTTCCATAATATTATTCTAAAACTCAAATGCAAAAGAATTTTCTGGCAGTTAAATTTCCCTCACAATATGTCATAATCCCTCAATTAGCCCCATCCTTGTATTTTTATAACATCTAAATAATTTACAAGCTATTTTAGATTAATACTTATATCAAGTAGACAAAACAGGTGTCCTCTTAAATATTAGTGGCTTTCATTACTTTAAAAAATGACAAGGTTCAGTATAAAAAAAGAAAATTAAATTGTTGTCTAATTTTCACCAGGAAGAACAATTTTGTATCAATAAAATTTTAAAAATGATTTTTTACTGAATTACCAAAGTTTAATATTAAATTTCTCTTCTATCAGATTAACTAATTCTACAATTTGGGGATGTTTTGCTATAATTCAGTGTAAAAGATTCACTGGGCTCCTCCCCTACCAAAAGCAAAGTGGAGGAGTTAGGAACTTGCAGATGTTANTGATTAGGTGAAGTATTTCATTTGAATTGATAGTTTTGGAAGATCTCTCTGTATTTTTTTTTATGGTTCTGGGATTTCTATCATTTTATCTACTATAAAATGCATAATTTCCTTAAGTTGAAAAAGCCAAATTGGGCAATTCTTACAACTATAATTTTTCTTCTTCCCCTGAAAGGTAAATTCAGTCCTTCTAAGCTATTTGTTCTAGAAGCTTTTAAGGTAGTCTCAAAATACAATCTAATTTACTGTCATGAAGAGAAGTCCTTATCCTATCCCAGGTTATAAATATTCCTTTTATATGTTGAATATCACCTTAATATTATACTAAGCTTCTTTCTCAACAGGTTATAAGAATGAATAATTCAATTTAATATCTTTCAAGGGAAGTAAGATTTTAGACACAATTATGTGACAACTGTGTCTAACCTCACTCCCATCAAGAAAATGGCTAATAATGGAATAAGCTCTTCACTGTGCTCATTGATCTTGCCTTGATTCCATAAATAGATTCTGACTGTGTTCCAGCATGAACAGTCTTGTAATAGATCCTATGATGTTAATGCATCAACAAAGCATGTTCCATAATATTATTCTAAAACTCAAATGCAAAAGAATTTTCTGGCAGTTAAATTTCCCTCACAATATGTCATAATCCCTCAATTAGCCCCATCCTTGTATTTTTATAACATCTAAATAATTTACAAGCTATTTTAGATTAATACTTATATCAAGTAGACAAAACAGGTGTCCTCTTAAATATTAGTGGCTTTCATTACTTAAAAAAATGACAAGGTTCAGTATAAAAAAAGAAAATTAAATTGTTGTCTAATTTTCACCAGGAAGAACAATTTTGTATCAATAAAATTTTAAAAATGATTTTTTACTGAATTATCAAAGTTTAATATTAAATTTCTCTTCTATCAGATTAACTAATTCTACAATTTGGGGATGTTTTGCTATAATTCAGTGTAAAAGATTCACTGGGCTCCTCCCCTACCAAAAGCAAAGTGGAGGAGTTAGGAACTTGCAGATGTTAATGAACAAGAAGGTCAAATAATAGTGGTATATCTTAAAAAGAAAATTATGACAAAATGCGCTCTTCCATGTTTTATGTTGCAATATATTGAAAATTTTCCAAAGAATTTGGCAGTGAAAATATTCTCTTTTGAAAATGAAAATGGCCCTGTCTCCAACTTCTGCTATAACTCATTTCTGCTTGGAAATAAGATAGTTTTTGGCCACTTGATTTTAATTCTTTATAATTCGGTTCAGTTCAGTTCAATTCAGTCGCTCATCGTGTCTGACTCTTTGTGACCCCATGAATCAGAACACGCCAGGCTTCCCAGTCCATCACCAACTCCCGGAGTTCACCCAAACCCATGTCCATCGAGTCAGTGATGGCATCCAGCAATCTCATCCTCTGTCGTCCCCTTCTCCTCCTGGCACCAATCCCTTCCAGCATCAGGGCCTTTTCCAATGATTCAACTCTTCACATGAGGTGGCCGAAGTATTGGAGTTTCAGCTTCAGCATCAGTCCTTCCAATGAACACCCAGGACTGATCTCCTTTAGGATGGACTGGTTGGAGCCCAAGAAAATAAAGTCTGTCACTGTTTCCACTGTTTTCCCATCTATTTGCCATAAAGTGATGGGACTGGATGCCAAGATCTTAGTTCTCTGAATGTTGAGTTTTGAGCCAACTTTTTCAGTCTCTTTCACTCTCATCAAGAGACTCTTTAGTTTTTTTTCAATTTATGCCATAAGAGTGGTATTATCTGTGTATCTAAGGTCATTGATATTTTTTCCCAGCAATCTTGATTTCAGCTTGTGCTTCAACCAGTCCAGCATTTCTCATGATGCACACTGCATATAAGTTAAATAAACAGGTTGACAACATACAACTTTGGTACTCTTTTCCCTATTTGGAACCAGTCTGTTTTTCCATATCCAGTTCTAACTGTTGCTTCCTGAACACCATACAGATTTCTCAGGATTCAGGTGAGGTGGTCCAGTATTCCCATTTCTTTAATAATGTTCCACAGTTTGTTGTGATCCACACACTCAAAGACCTTTTCATAGTCAATAAGGCAGAACTAGATATTTTTCTGGAACTCTCTTGCTTTTTCGATGATCCAGCGGATGTTGGCAATTTGATCTCTGGTTCCTCTGCCTTTTCTAAATCCAGCTTGAACATCTGGAACTTCATGGTTCACATATTATTGAAGTCTGGTTTGTAGAACTTTGAGTATTACTTTACTGGTGTGTGAGATAAGTACAATTGTGATGTAGTCTGAGCATTCTTTTTCATTGCCTTTGTTCAGGATTGAAATGAACACTGACCTTTTCCAGTCCTTTGGCAACTGCTGAGTTTTCTAAATTCACTGCCACATTGAGTGCAACACTTTCACAGCATTATCTTTAGGATTTGAAATAGCTTAACTGAAATTCCATCACCTCCACTAGCTTTGTTTATAGTGATGCTTTCTAAGGTCCACCTGAATTTGTATTCCAGGATGTCTGTCTCTAGGTGAGTGATCACATATTGTGGTTATCTGGGTAATTAAGATTTTTTTTTTTGTATAGTTTCTGTGTATTCTTGCCACCTCTTTTTAGAATCATCTGTTTCTGTTAGGTCCATACTATTTCTGTCCTTTATCGAGCCCATCTTTGCATGAAATGTTCCCTTGGTATCTCTAATTTTCTTGAAGAGATTTTTAGTGTTTCCATTCTGTTGTTTTCCTCTTTTTCTTTGCATTGATCACCAAGAAAGTCTTTCTCATCTCCCTTGCTATTCTTGTAACTCTACATTCAAATGGGTATATCTTTCTTTTTCCCTTTTGCCTTTTCTTCTCTTCTTTTCTCAGCTATTTTCAAATAGCTCATCAGACAGCCATTTTGCCTTTTTACATTTATTTTACTTGGGAATGGTCTTGTTCTGTGCCTTCTGTACAATGTCATGAACCTCCATCCACAGTTCTTTAGGAACTCTGTCTATCACATCTAATCCCTTGAATCTATTTGTCACTCCCACTGTATAATCGTAAGTGATTTGATTTATGTCATACCTGAATGGTCCAGTGGTTTTCCCTACTTTCTTCAATTTAGTCTCAATTTGGCAATAAGGAATTCATGATCTGAGCCTGGTCTTGTTTTTGCTGATTGTATAGAGCTTCTCCATCTTTGGCTCCTAAAAATAAAATCAATCTGATTTCAGTATTGACTATATCGTGATATCCATGTGTAGAGTCTTTTCTTGTATTGTTGGAAGAGAATGTTTGCTATGACCAGTGTGTTCTCTTGGCAAAACTCTTATTAGCCTTTGCCCTGCTTCATTCCGCATTCCAAGGCCAAATTTGTCTGTTTACTCCAGATATTTCTTGACTTCTTACTTTTGCATTCCAGTCCCCTATAACGAAAAAGACATCATTTTGGGGTGTTAGTTCTAGAAGGTTTTGTAGGTCTTCATAGAACCATTTAATTTCAGCTTCTTCATCATTACTAGTCGGGACATAGATTTGGATTATTGTGATATTGAATAGCTTGCCTCGGAAATGAACAGAGATCATTCTGTCATTTTTGAGATTGCATCCAAGTACTGCATTTCAGACTCTTTCGTTGACTAGGAAGGCTACTCCATTTCCTCTAAGGGAGTCCTACCTGCAGTAGTAGATATAATGGTCGTCTGAGTTAAATTCACCCATTCCAGTCCATTTTAGTTCACTGATTCTTAAAATGTCAGCATTCACTCTTTTCATTTCCTGTTTGAACATCCAATTTGCCTTGATTCAGGGACCTAACATTCCAAGTTCCTATGCAATATTGCTCTTTACAGCATTGGATTTTACTTCCATCACCAGTCACATCCACAGCTGGGTGTTGCTTTTGCTTTGGCTCCATCTCTTCGTTCTTTCTGGAGTTATTTCTCCACTGGTCTCCAGAAGCACACTGAGGACCTACAGACCTGGGGAGTTCATCGTTCAGTGTGCTGTATTTTTCTCTTTTCATCCTGTTCATTGGGTTCTCAAGTCAAGAATACTGAAGTGGTTTGCCATTCCCTTCTCCAGTGGACCATGTAACAAAATGTGGACAAATGTAAACAGCATATTTAAAAGGAGGTATTACTTTGTTGACAAAGTTCTTTCTAGTCAAAGCTATGGTTTTTCCAGTAGTCATGTATGAATGTGAAAGTTGGACCATGCTGCTACTGCTAAGCCTCTTCAGTCATGTCCGACTCTGTGCAACCCCATAGACGGCAGCCCACCAGCCTCCACCATCCCTGAGATTCTCCAAGCAAGAACACTGGAGTGGGTTGCCATTTCCTTCTTTAATGCATGAAAGGGAAAAGTGAAAGGGAAGTCATTCAGTCATGTCAGACTCTTTGCGATCCCCTGGACTGCAGCCTCCCAGGCTCCTCCATCCATGGGATTTTCCAGTCAAGAGTACTGGAGTGGTGGCCATTGCCTTTGTTCCTTTTGTACTGTGTGGTTGGAGAAGACTCTTGAGAGTCCCTTGGACTGCAAGGAGATCAAACCAGTCAATCCTAAAAGAAATCAATCCTGAATATTCATTGGAAGGACTGACATAGAAGCTGAAGCTCCAATAATTTGATCACCTGATGTGAAGAACTGACTCATTTGAAAAGACCCTGATGCTGGGAAAGATTGAAGGCAGGGGAAGAAGGGGATGACAGAGGATGAGTTGGTTGGTTAGCATCATCAACTCAATGGACATGAGTTTGAGCAAGCTCCGGGAGTTGTTTTTGGTGTGGAAGACTGGTATGCTGCAGTTCATAATGTCTCAAAGCGTCGGACACGACTGAGCGACTAAACTAACAGAAAGTAAAAATAGATGTGCCTTTGAAATCTAGGATGAATATATACATGTAAAAATAAAGAATTTCTTGAACTTAGTGAGATAAGTATATGTAATGTATATGTATATCTAATATACATTTTGTACATATTTTTTGGTTGGTAACATTTGAAAGAACAAAAATGGGAGGCCAAAGAGCTAGTCCCTGCCCAAGTTAGACAACTGCATGTGAAGGGCAAGGGCTGAATACATTTGAAAATTTATCATACAACAAAAGGTTTTACAAGATGTCTTTCAAAATAGTATTAATTATTATACCACTTTATGTGATACAGAGTTTTAAAATAATTAGTTTCCTGTATATTTTGAGACAACATAAAATGAGTTAAATAGCTTAACTTCATGTGAATAATATCTATCTATAATTATTAAGATTGATCATATTTTCACAGGCTCTCTTTCCTATTTCCTTTATGGAATCATAATCTTGAAGATCATTGATCTGCCTCTCAGTCTTTATTGTTTTCCATTTGCATTATTATAGAAATTAAATGAAAAAAGTATTAGGTAGTAAGGCATATTAAGTGCAGTATGCCTTAGGACACAACATTGAGCACAGCCTCTGCTATTACTTTAGAAATGAATACTAAAATAACAATGTTACTTTAGTAGGAAGGTGAGCATTTTCTAATAGGCTTGTCATAAAATGAGAAATAATTATAGTGACCTCATAAGATGTCTGTGGAGGATGGCTAATAAACTGCTAAAACTCTATTCAAATATAAATCTCTTTAAGACTTTATTATAATCAGGATTATTGTTAAAAACTGTAAAAGTGAATATGCATTCTTAACAAAATTAGCAGTGAGAAAAATAGATAATCTAACTCACATTATTTGGCTTCTCAAATAATGACCCTGCTCACTTGATAAAAAATCTCAGACCACATCCCCTCTGTGAGACTAGTAATAAATAGATGTAATGTCAGAGTCTGGATCAACAAAACAACTGTAGTAATTATCATTATTTCACCATCATCATTATTTTTGAAAAAATTTGAAGAATTAAGCATTAAAAATACCAGGTATTGAGAATATCAAAAGTTCTATGACTGGAAATGTCTATTAGCCTTAAAGGATGTAATTAGCATGGCTCTTTCCAACCCCAGGAGGCTTGTCAACATCTTATTTTGTCCACTAAACTGTAAGAGTAAGAAAGAGATCATTAGTCAAATTGATGTCATGCATATGTATGTAAAAATGACAAATATATGTTCAGGGAAATTTCAAATGGATGGTCAGGTAAGATTTAGATGACACATGTGGAGAAAACCCTAAAGCTGTATTGAATATTTTAGACCTTTAAAAATTCAAAGGATGACCTTTAAAAAAGATGGCACCCATATAGTTTTTAGAGGATATAAATTCGAGCATTAAAATTTAGTCATGTTTAGTACTTATAAAACAAAACTATAGATTCCAGACATGATTATCTTAATCAAAGATATAGGTAGAAAACTTATACAATCTGTTCAATAAAGAACATGATAATGCCTTAAAGTTCTGACATTATCATGTTCTTCAAAATTTTTATTTCAGATAACCCTGATCTTGAAATTAAACCATTTTTATTTCAATTTTTCTGAGTACTTCCATTTTTAAAAATCCACTGCCCATTTCTTTTTACCACCTCTAACAGTCCGGGACACAACCTCTGTGTCTCTTAGTCAGTTATACACAGGCATACTATCAGTGAAACTGAAGCAGCTGATTATTAACTAGCTCTAGAATTTTCGCTTGAGTGACCCTTACCAGTGTCACTTTGTTTTATTTGTTTCTGGTTTTTCACATTACCCATTTGAATGTGGTTTTGTTTAAGGAGTTTAACACCACAGTTTCAATAAAATGTACTTTCTTTACGTTTTCTTCTTGATTCTCTACATTACCTCCAAAATGCATGCTTCACTATCAATCATTTCCAAAAACTAGATTCTATATTTATTACTTAAAACAATGACTGTCACCTGTACTTAAAAGTAAAACTACCTTTATTCCCTTTTTGGTGTTAAAGAGTATGCTCAAACAGTTATACACATGGTAGTGAGCACATGTATGTTTGTTTGTGTACATGTTTGGGAGGATGGAGTATTACTAAAACTCTTCAGATGAGAATATTTCAAAGCTAAGGCCATTATCATCATCAAATAACCAGCATTTCTGTAAGAATGGATCATGGCATGCAGCTGAAAGGTGATGACTTTGTTGTCCTATGATGCTAGTTTCCAAGTTTGGGAATGTTAACTGGGACAAGATCTTCTTTCTATCAAGATCAAAATGTATCTCCCAATTTTGGAAATGAGTAACATTTGGAAGTGCTTTGGCAGGTACTCTGGTAGCATGGACTATTTGACAACAGTAGCCATGAGAGCAGAAGCAAAGCAGCTAAGCAAAGACGCAAAGACAGAAGCAGCAGGAAGACCCAGAGTAGCCTCAGGGGAGGCTTTAGGTCTGAAGTGAAAAGTCCCAGCAGAGACTAGAATCTCTAAGGAGAACACGTTGTGTTTTGTTGGCCAAACTGCCGTCTCTCTGCTAGCAGGTAACAAAGCCTTTAAAGCACTAGAACTTTGCTGAGAAAGTGAAAAAGTGAAGGAACCAGATGAACACCAACACTGAAGAAGGGAAGAATTCTCATCATGACTAACCATCAGAATCTTATTCAAAATAAAACCCCAGGCTCCATCTCCAAAAGAGTCTGCTTCATTAGAGCTTAGGAAGCCAGGAGCAAACTATACAGGAACTTATAAACCAAGATAATTTGGGTTTTAATCAGAAAACAAGAGGAAGCTATTTTAATCACTTGAAGCAAGGAAGGAACATAATTCCATTTATATTTTTAAAATGTCATTCTGGCTATCTTGTAGAGAAGAATTTGTGATAGACGAGACCAACCTAAAAGATAACCCTGGAGTCTAGGAGACAAATGATTATGGCTGGAGCTGGGATAGTGTCAAAAAGGTGAAAGTTTATCAATGGATTTCAAATTTACTTGTCTAGAGAAGGAAGTATTTTCTGATTAAAATCTGGGGATTAGGAAAGGAGTCAATGAGAGATAACTCCTAAATTTAAAAGAATTAGCCTATGTTTAAATATCCTAAATAAACCAAACTATCATTGTCCCTATTAAAATTATGAATGAAGCAGTCAAGTTCCAAGATAATGGCTTTACTTGTCATCTTGGCCCTGGGAACACTGGGGACCTCTTAAATTATGAGAATTAAGTTTATTTTAAAGTATAAGGAATACTGTGTAGTACAGAGAACTATATTCAATATCCTATGATAAACCATAATGGGAAAGGTATATTAAAAAGAATATATAAATACACATCACTGATTCACTTTGCTGTAGAGCAGTAATTAGTACAATGTTGTAAGTTAACTACACATCAAAAATTAAAATTTTAGATAATAAAAATCAAATCTATTTGAAAACAAAGACAGGTATAATGAGTAGCTACTTATGCAGTATAATTTGGGGGACATCACAGGATTACCTACTCTGAACGAGTAACATAGCACTGTAAGAAATATCCAGCACATGCGAGTTCTCACCAGCAGATCATCTAGGTTGCACTCAGTTGTTATTGACTCTGGACAATAGAAGTGAGTTAAGAGAAGGAAAGTGACATCTGAAACTGGGAAAAAACAAGGAAGCAGATTCTCTCCTTGAGCATGTAGAAAGGAACTGTCCACAAATTGCCCAGCAGGTCACCTTTTGGATGCATCCTGTAGAACTGTGAGAGAATCGATTTGTTGTAGCAACAAAAGAGAACTAATAAATTTTCTACTGAAAAAAAAAGAAGCAAAAAAAATGTCTATCATAGAAAGAATAATAGCTCATTCACCCCTAAGTTATTTAGCATGAAATACATACTGGGGAAAAAATACATGTTATCTTTAGAAGATTAAAAATATGTGTTACTTTCAATAGGTAAGAGGCTGGAAAACATCCGTAGTGTCTGCCTTTACTGCAATATTTCCCAAGGTGTTGTCTGCAACATGTTAATATATTGCATAAATAAGGTTATCAAATAAGTTTGAAAAGTAATTTAATCAGTTTCTTTACTATGGACTTTTTAATGTTTTCCTGTGTTGATGTACTATTCCGAAGAATAGCAAGGAGAGATAAAAAAGCCTTCCTCAGTGATCAGTGCAAAGAAATAGAAGAAAATAACAGAATGGGAAAGACTAGAGATTGCTTCAAGAAAATTAGAGATACCAAGGGAACATTTCATACAAATATTGGCTCAATAAATGACAGAAATGGTAAGGACCTAATAGAAGCAGACAATATTAAGAAGAGGTGGCAAGAATACATGGAAGAACTGTACAAAAAAAAGATCTTCATGACCCAGATAATCACGATGGTGTGATCACTCATCTAGAGCCAGACATCCTGGAATGTGAAATCGAGTGGGCCTTAGGAAATATCACTATGAACAAAGCTAGTGGAGGGGATGGAATTCCAGTGGAGCTATTTCAAATCCTGAAAGATGATGCTGTGAAAGTGCTGCACTCAGTATACCAGCAAATTTGGAAAACTCAGCAGTGGCCACAGGACTGGAAAAGGTCAGTTTTCATTCCAATTCCAAAGAAAGGCAATGCCAAAGAATGCTCAAACTACCATACAATTGTACTCATCTCACATGCTAGTACAGTAATGCTCAAAATTCTCCAAGCCAGGCAGCAACATTTAGAACGGGACATGGAAAAACAGACTAGTTCCAAATCGGAAAATGTGTGCGTCAAGACTGTATATTGTTACCCTGCTTATTTAACGTATATGCAGAGTACATCATGAGAAATGCTGGGCTGGATGAAGCACAAGCTGGAATCAAGATTGCCAGGAGAAATAGCAACAACCTCAGATATGCAGATAACACTACCCTTATGGCAGAAAGTGAAGAACTAAAGGGCCTCTTGATGAAAGTGAAAGAGGAGAGTGAAGAGGTTGGCTTAAAGCGCCACATTCAGGAAACTAAGATCATAGCCTTCAGTCCCATCACTTCATGGCAAATAGATGGGGAAATAGTGGAAACAGTGAATGACTCTTTTTGGAGGGGAGAGGGCTCCAAATTCACTGCAGATTATATTACAGCCACGAAATTAAAAGACTTTTAATTTGGAAGGAATTAACTCTTTTAATTTCCTTCCTACTCTTTGGAAGGAAAGTTATGACCAACCTAGATAACATATTAAAAAGCAGAGACATCACTTTGTCAATGAAGGTCTGACTAGTCAAGGCAATGGTTTTTCCAGTGTCATGTACAGTTGTGAGAGTTGGAGTATAAAGAAAGCTAAACGCCAAAGAACTAATGCTTTTGAACTGTGATGTTGGAGAAGACTCTTGAGAATCCCTTGGACTACAAGAAGATCCAACCAGTCCATCCTAAAGGAAATCAGTCCTGGGTGTTCATTGGAAGGACTGATTTGAAGCTGAAACTCCAATACTTTGGCCACCTGATACTAAGAGCTGACTCTTTGGAAAAGACCCTGATGCTGGGAAAGATTGAGGGCAGGAGGAAAAGGGGACAACAGAGGAGGAGATGGTTGGATGGCATCACCAACTCAATTGACATAGGACTAGGTGGACTCTGGGAGTTGGCGATGGACAGGCTGGCCTGGTTGCTGCAGTTCATGGGGTCGCACGGAGTCAGACACGACTGAGTGACTGAAATGAACTGTGTTAATGTGCAGGGGAATCTTGAAGAGGCATGTAATACTTTCCAAAGTTATTAAAAAATTATTGTCAGGTAGTTAGAATAGGAAAAAGGAGTCCAAAATGGCAGTGGCTAAAAGACAAAGAAAGGAAAAGCACACAAATGGAACAAAAGAAAATCCAAGGACAGGATTGAGAATCTCAGGTGAAACAAACAGCCCACCTGGCTAGCCCAGTTTACATAAAGCAGGCTCAGGGGGAGGAGAAAACCATCTTCTCCCTCTCTTCTTTTGGGTCAGCCAGCCCTCACTCCTCACGGATGTATTTTCCTTTGTTGGCCAAATAAAACTGGGCTTAACTAAGCTGTAACACCAGTCCACCATTTCATATTTTTGCTGCAGTGAGACAGAACCAAGGAAATTGCACACTCCTTTGACATTATTATTTTTGTGATGCGTGTCATTCTTTAATGCCAGAAATGTAAGGCATTTCTTAGAGGCAGGAAAGGCCAGAGCGAGACAGGACTCCATTCTCCAAAGGGAGAAGCAACATTGCCCAGTGTTGCTTCCTCTGAGATAAGTTTTCATCTCTATCAGTCTCTTTGGTTCTTATCCATTTAAGGCTAGTCTTGTCTCCAGGGACTAGAACATCGCATTGTACTTCTCATTGGTCCCCATTTTGACTCCCTTTGGGCTCTCTCTTCCACTTAAATGGTGAGATGAGACAGGCAGGGCTGTGACCCCACCTTGGAGGCACCCTTGACTAAGAAGAGCTAGCATGAGAGGCTTTTGGTTTTGGAGAAAATTATCTGGCATCTTGTTCTAATCCTTATGATCATTTGCTTGTTTTCTGTCAACTAAATTGACTTTTGTCATTAGAGGATAGGATTAATGGATTTGAGGACAACATGTCATTTACCTTCTTGAATTCAGTACTAATCACTCAGTCATGTCTTATTCTTTGTGACCCCATGGACTGTAGACTGCCAGGCTCCTCTGTCCATGGAATTCTCCAGGAAAGAATACTGGAATGGATAGCCATTCCTTTCTCCAGGGGATCTTCCTGACCCAGAGATCAAATCTGTGTCTCCCACGTTGCAGGCAGATTCTTTACTCTGAGCCACCAGAAAGCCCCAAGAACACTTGAAGTGGGTAGCTATTCCCTTCTCCAGGGGATCTCCCTGACCCAGGGATCAAACTCAGTCTTCCTGCCTTGCAGAAATGAGATCTACCTTTAATGAGGCCAGAGTGTTTTTCATGTGATTCTTCCAGCTAACAGGCCTTTGAAAGTTATTTTGATCTCATAAGTTTGTTAATTAGACCATCAAATCTATGGTACAATTTTCTCAGGTGTTTCATAGGGCAATAGAAGACAAATTAAAGGTATATTATTCCTGGTCCAGGTCACCTATCTCTCTCCTCTCAACCAGTTTTCACATTGATTCCCAGAAAGCAGTTCTTGATAAATCAGTCTCATGTTGTCTTCTATTTCTTATTATCAGCATTGTCCTCATAGTCATCAAATTTCAAAATCTTAGACATTTCCTTCCTTATCTCCAGCCTCTAATTCAATGTCATTTCTTTTAAAAAGTTTCCCTGATTTTCTTAGTTTAAATATAATGTTTCAGATCATGTGTTGTTTGAGAATGGTATATATATCTTAACTAGTCAATGAGCTCACTGAGGAAAAGGACTGGGTTGTTCACTTTAGTGTTTCCAGAAATGCATATAGGAGTCAATGAATGTTGGCAAAAAAATAAGGATCAAAGGTACAAATTATTAATTAATTTGCATATGAAAGAAGCCAATGCTAACTTCATAATAATTTCCTGATCCATTCTTAATGATATTGCTCTTTTACCTCAACTATAGCCATCATCTTCTGCAATGAATATCTTTTTTTCTAGTCATTTTATTTATTTATTTTACTTTATTATTGTACTGGTTTTGCCATACATCAACATGAATCTGCCACAGGTATACACATAATCTCCATCCTGCACTCCCCAGATCCCTCCCTGTATCATCCTTCTGGGTCATCCCAGTGCACCAGCCCCAAACATCATGTATCCTACATCGAACCTGGACTGGCGATTCTTTTCTTATATGGTATTATACATGTTTCAATGCCATTCTCCCAAATTATCCCACCTTCTCCCTCTCCCACAGAGTCCAAAAGACTGTTCTATACATCTGTGTTTCTTTTGCTGTCTCACATACGGGGTTATCCTTACCATCTTTCTAAATTCCATATATATGCATTAGTATACTGTATCTGTGTTTTTCTTTCTGGCTTACTTCACTCTGTATAATAGGCTCCAGTTTCATNAAACTCTTCAGATGAGAATATTTCAAAGCTAAGGCCATTATCATCATCAAATAACCAGCATTTCTGTAAGAATGGATCATGGCATGCAGCTGAAAGGTGATGACTTTGTTGTCCTATGATGCTAGTTTCCAAGTTTGGGAATGTTAACTGGGACAAGATCTTCTTTCTATCAAGATCAAAATGTATCCCCCAATTCTGGAAATAAGTAACATTTGGAAGTGCTTTGGCAGGTACTCTGGTAGCATGGACTATTTAACAACAGCAGCCATGAGAGCAGAAGCAAAGCAGCTAAGCAAAGACGCAAAGACAGAAGCAGCAGGAAGACCCAGAGTAGCCTCAGGGGAGGCTTTAGGTCTGAAGTGAAAAGTCCCAGCAGAGACTAGAATCTCTAAGGAGAACACGTTGTTTTATTGGCCAAACTGCCGTCTCTCTGCTAACAGGTAACAAAGCCTTTAAAGCACTAGAATTTTGCTGAGAAAGTGAAAAGTGAAGGAACCAGATAACACCAACACTGAAGAAGGGAAGAATTCTCATCATAACTAACCATCAGAATCTTATTCAAAATAAAACCCCAAGCTCCATCTTCAAAAGAGTCTGCTTCATTAGAGCTTAGGAAGCCAGGAGCAAACTATACAGGAACTTATAAACCAAGATAATTTGGGTTTTAATCAGAAAGCAAGAGGAAGCTATTTTAATCACTTGAAGCAAGGAAGGAACATAATTCCATTTATATTTTAAAAATGTCATTCTGGCTATCTTGTAGAGAAGAATTTGTGATAGACGAGACCAATCTAAAAGATAACCCTGGAGTCTAGGAGACAAATGATTATGGCTGGAGCTGGGGTAGTGTCAAAAAGGTGAAAGTTTATCAATGGATTTCAAATTTACTTGTCTAGAGAAGAAAGTATTTTCTGATTAAAATCTGGGGTTTAGGAAAAGAGTCAATGAGAGATAACTCCTAAATTTAAAAGAATTAGCCTATGTTTAAATATCCTAAATAAACCAAACTATCATTGTCCCTATTAAAATTATGAATGAAGCAGTCAAGTTCCAAGATAATGGCTTTACTTGTCATCTTGGCCCTGGGAACACTGGGGACCTCTTAAATTATGAGAATTAAGTTTATTTTAAAGTATAAGGAATACTGTGTAGTACAGAGAACTATATTCAATATCCTATGATAAACCATAATGGGAAAGATACATTAAAAAGAATATATAAATACACATCACTGAATCACTTTGCTGTAGAGCAGTAATTAGTACAATGCTGCAAGTTAACTACACATCAAAAATTAAATTTTTAGATAATAAAAATCAGATCTATTTGAAAAACAAAGACAGGTATAATGAGTAGCTACTTATGCAGTATAATTTGGGGGATATCACAGGATTACCTACTCTGAACGAGTAACATAGCACTGTAAGAAATATCCAGCACATGCGAGTTCTCACCAGCAGATCATCTAGGTTGCACTCAGTTGTTATTGACTCTGGACAATAGAAGTGAGTTAAGAGAAGGAAAGTGACATCTGAAACTGGGAAAAAACAAGGAAGCAGATTCTCTCCTTGAGCATGTAGAAAGGAACTGTCCACAAATTGCCCAGCAGGTCACCTTTTGGATGCATCCTGTAGAACTGTGAGAGAATCGATTTGTTGTAGCAACAAAAGAGAACTAATAAATTTTCTACTGAAAAAAAAAGAAGCAAAAAAAATGTCTATCATAGAAAGAATAATAGCTCATTCACCCCTAAGTTATTTAGCATGAAATACATACTGGGGAAAAAATACATGTTATCTTTAGAAGATTAAAAATATGTGTTACTTTCAATAGGTAAGAGGCTGGAAAACATCTGTAGTGTCTGCCTTTACTGCAATATTTCCCAAGGTGTTGTCTGCAACATGTTAATATATTGCATAAATAAGGTTATCAAATAAGTTTGAAAAGTAATTTAATCAGTTTCTTTACTATGGACTTTTTAATGTTTTCCTGTGTTGATGTACTATTCCGAAGAATAGCAAGGAGAGATAAAAAAGCCTTCCTCAGTGATCAGTGCAAAGAAATAGAAGAAAATAACAGAATGGGAAAGACTAGAGATTGCTTCAAGAAAATTAGAGATACCAAGGGAACATTTCATACAAATATTGGCTCAATAAATGACAGAAATGGTAAGGACCTAATAGAAGCAGACAATATTAAGAAGAGGTGGCAAGAATACATGGAAGAACTGTACAAAAAAAAGATCTTCATGACCCAGATAATCACGATGGTGTGATCACTCATCTAGAGCCAGACATCCTGGAATGTGAAATCGAGTGGGCCTTAGGAAATATCACTATGAACAAAGCTAGTGGAGGGGATGGAATTCCAGTGGAGCTATTTCAAATCCTGAAAGATGATGCTGTGAAAGTGCTGCACTCAGTATACCAGCAAATTTGGAAAACTCAGCAGTGGCCACAGGACTGGAAAAGGTCAGTTTTCATTCCAATTCCAAAGAAAGGCAATGCCAAAGAATGCTCAAACTACCATACAATTGTACTCATCTCACATGCTAGTACAGTAATGCTCAAAATTCTCCAAGCCAGGCAGCAACATTTAGAACGGGACATGGAAAAACAGACTAGTTCCAAATCGGAAAATGTGTGCGTCAAGACTGTATATTGTTACCCTGCTTATTTAACGTATATGCAGAGTACATCATGAGAAATGCTGGGCTGGATGAAGCACAAGCTGGAATCAAGATTGCCAGGAGAAATAGCAACAACCTCAGATATGCAGATAACACTACCCTTATGGCAGAAAGTGAAGAACTAAAGGGCCTCTTGATGAAAGTGAAAGAGGAGAGTGAAGAGGTTGGCTTAAAGCGCCACATTCAGGAAACTAAGATCATAGCCTTCAGTCCCATCACTTCATGGCAAATAGATGGGGAAATAGTGGAAACAGTGAATGACTCTTTTTGGAGGGGAGAGGGCTCCAAATTCACTGCAGATTATATTACAGCCACGAAATTAAAAGACTTTTAATTTGGAAGGAATTAACTCTTTTAATTTCCTTCCTACTCTTTGGAAGGAAAGTTATGACCAACCTAGATAACATATTAAAAAGCAGAGACATCACTTTGTCAATGAAGGTCTGACTAGTCAAGGCAATGGTTTTTCCAGTGTCATGTACAGTTGTGAGAGTTGGAGTATAAAGAAAGCTAAACGCCAAAGAACTAATGCTTTTGAACTGTGATGTTGGAGAAGACTCTTGAGAATCCCTTGGACTACAAGAAGATCCAACCAGTCCATCCTAAAGGAAATCAGTCCTGGGTGTTCATTGGAAGGACTGATTTGAAGCTGAAACTCCAATACTTTGGCCACCTGATACTAAGAGCTGACTCTTTGGAAAAGACCCTGATGCTGGGAAAGATTGAGGGCAGGAGGAAAAGGGGACAACAGAGGAGGAGATGGTTGGATGGCATCACCAACTCAATTGACATAGGACTAGGTGGACTCTGGGAGTTGGCGATGGACAGGCTGGCCTGGTTGCTGCAGTTCATGGGGTCGCACGGAGTCAGACACGACTGAGTGACTGAAATGAACTGTGTTAATGTGCAGGGGAATCTTGAAGAGGCATGTAATACTTTCCAAAGTTATTAAAAAATTATTGTCAGGTAGTTAGAATAGGAAAAAGGAGTCCAAAATGGCAGTGGCTAAAAGACAAAGAAAGGAAAAGCACACAAATGGAACAAAAGAAAATCCAAGGACAGGATTGAGAATCTCAGGTGAAACAAACAGCCCACCTGGCTAGCCCAGTTTACATAAAGCAGGCTCAGGGGGAGGAGAAAANGTTACATGCTGCTTAAGTTCAAGTATTAATAATAAAGACTGAGAATTGGCCACTAGATTTAACAACGTGGAGGTAATTATTCACCTTGACAAGATCATGCTCAGATGTTAGCTGAGGTGAAACTTAATTAAGGTTGTAATAATTGACATACTTTTCAATGATTATTTCTGTGAAAAGGGTAGAAATAAGTCAGGATCTGGCAAGAAGAGTCAAGAAATATCTGTCTTTGTGGGTGGGAGAATTAAGAGCACCTTCGTATGCTTATGGAAAAAATCTAGGAGATATGGAGAACTGCTGAATAGCTCATGCTGCTGCTAAGTCGCTTCAGTCGTNGAGTCAAGAAATATCTGTCTTTGTGGGTGGGAGAATTAAGAGCATCTTCGTATGCTTATGGAAAAAATCTAGGAGATATGGAGAACTGCTGAATAGCTCATGCTGCTGCTAAGTCGCTTCAGTCGTGTCCGACTCTGTGCTACCCCAGAGACGGCAGCCCACCAGGCTCCCCCATCCCTGGGATTCTCCAGGCAAGAACACTGGAGTGGGTTGCCATTTCCTTCTCCGATGCATGAAAATGAAAAGTGAAAGTGAAGTCTCTCAGTTGTGTACGACTCTTAGCGACCCCATAGACTGCAGCCTACCAGACTCCTCCATCCATGGGATTTTCCAGGCAAGAGTACTGGAGTGGGGTGCCATAAGATGACTTATATTTTAACATTTCCACTCTAGCATTTGGGTGGAGAATATATTTTAGGGGGACAGAATTGAACTTGGACTAAGTAGCTTGAACTTGAATTAAGTAACTTGAACTAAGTAGCAAGCATGGAAGTGATGAGAAGTAATTAGATTCAAGATAGATTTTGAAGCTAAAGGGGAAAAAATGATAAATTAATTTATTTCCTTGAGTAAGTGATAGGTGATGAAGTCTAATGAATAAGTGGATAAAGTTAGCTTTATGAAAATGAAAGCATAGAAGTGTAGCCATAAAAACAAGGGACTGTGTACATGGAGGAGCTAAGTGTACAGATGGGATGGAGCACTGTGAATGTTCTTGTCCTTTTTCTTTTTTTTCAGTAACACAGGAGAATAATTGTAAAATTAGGGTATGGGACATCTAGGAGTGGGTTAAGGAAAGAGGAGAATGTGGGAAATTACCATTAGGAGGATAGAAAATAGAATAAGGAAATTTTTCTGGGTACATTTAAGTGTTCATTTGAGGTACATGATTATGAATTTAAAGTCAGACTCGCTGGAAGGTTTTGTTTTCCTTCAGTTGTTTTCAGCTACATGAGAATAAGCTCAGATTTGGGTTTAGCCAGCATGTAGCTTAGCCAGATAAGTACAAGCAAGACAGGGGCGGGAAATTGACAGAGTGTTCAGGGATATATTCAACTTCTGTAACAACCATAGCAAATCACCACAAATTTAGTGGCTGAAAACAACACAAATGTATAATCTTAGAGTTCTATAGTTCAAAACTCTGACAGGGGTCTCACTAGGTTAAAATCAAGGTGTCAACAGGGCTGCATTCCTTTCTGGAGATGCCCAGAAGTTTACATTTCTTGGCATATTCTAAAGGTGGCCCATATTTCTTGCCTCATGGTCCTATTCTTGCATCTTCTTATCCAATAATGATTTTTGCATGTCTTCAATGCCTTTTTTTTTGCATTATGGTCTCTCTCTCAGACCAGAGGAGGAAAATATTCTCCTCTTTAAGGACTCATGTGATTATGTTGTATAATTTCTTCATTTTAATGCTCTTACCTTAATGACATTCACAAATGTTCTTTTCCATGGTTTTCTTTCAACTCAGAGTCCTGATTTTCCCAATTTTGCCAGTATTTTCATTGCATTTATGAAGTGGATTTATGGAGGTCCTCCCCCACTCCAACATTCAAGAAATCCTTCCCCTACTGCTATTTGGAGAATGGGCTAGAAGGCCTTGTAGATGAAGGAAGTTTCCAATTAGTTGGCTATCGGAAACTTCCCTGATGGCTCAGCAGGTAAAGAATCTGCCTGCAAGGCAGGAGGCACAGAAGACACAGGTTTTGATCCCTGGTTCGGGAAGATCACTGGAGAAAGAAGTGACAACCCACTCCAGTATTCTTACCTGGAAAAATACCAAGGACAGAGGAACCTGGTGGGCTACAGTCCATGGGGTTGCAAAGACTCAGACACGGCTGAGCAGCAGCAGCGCCCTGAAGAAGACTGGGGAGGCTTTGGGCTGGGTAGTTCCATGCTTGTAAAGGGGAGAACTGAAAGGACTGAGGTATATTTTTCCTTCTAAATTTTGCACTACTTATTTTCTCTTTCATTCAAAGATATAAGAGAAAACAGTAAAGTTTTCATGCTTTTACTTTGCCTGTATCACCAATTCATAGGAGAAAAAGTCCTAATTCCCATAAATATTTCCTAAAAAGCCCTAGCTTTTAAAATTCTTTGTCTGTAAGCAATAGACTCTTTCTTACATGGACAGCAGGCCTTCATGTAGGTCTATCCAGATTTATAGTTGAATTTCTTCTTACTTAAGCACAAGCTTTCAGTTGTATAATTCCCAGGCATTTGTTATAGCTACACCTTTCTCTCTTCAGCTCAGGTGTACACACACATGAAGTCTGACTGCTTCATTGAGGGTACAGTTTAGTACCTTCTGTCTAAACCTTAGGGCTTTCTGGATTAGGAAGTCCCTGTTTCATACAGTTGGCTATATTTCTTTTGTTCTATTTATGCCTCCTAAAAATGAAACAAATAGGTTTTGATTCAGTTTAAGTCAAAGTATTAGTCACAAAAACGTTTTTTTCCTAAATATAGAAGGACCAAGAATTTTTAAATTTTATTCTAGAAACACATTTTGGTAAACATTCTATTCAAAACATAAGCCAAAGACTAACATATTCTTTTTTCATCTATTCCCTTCAGTTGTAATCTATGTCTCATAATACACTAATAAAAAAGTAAACACACTTTTTCTCCAAAGAACCAATGCCTATTCATGCATTATGTCATCTATCCCTTTTTCTACCAGATAAAATCAAATGTTGATGACTCCATTCAATCTTAGAGATTGACACTATTTAGAGGGTAGAATTAGTAGTAGGAATGGCATGTATTTCACCGTTGTTGTTGTTCAGTCATGTACAAGTATTTGCAACCTCATGGACTGTAGCACAACAGGCTTCTCTTTCCTCCACTATATCCAGAATTTGCACAAATTCATACCCATTGAATTGGTGATGCCATCTAACCATTTCATCATCTCCCATCCCCTTCTCCTTTTGCCTTCAAGTCTTTCCCATTATCAGGGTCTTTTCCAGTGAGTGCTGGAGTGCTACAGTCCATGGTGTTACAAATAGTGGGACATGACTGAGTGACTGAACAGCAACCTTCATATTAGGTGGGCAACTTATTGGAGCTTCAGCTTCAGCTTCAGCATCAGTACTTTCAATGAGTATTCAGGTTTTATTTCCTTTAGGATTGACTGGCTTGGTCTCCTTGTAGCTCAGTTCAGTTCTGTCACTCAGTCATGTCCGACTCTTTGCAACCCCATGAACTGCAGCACGCCAGGCCTCCCTGTCCATCACCAGCTCCTGGAGTTCACCAAAACTCAATTGCATCAAGTCAGTGATGCCATCTAACCATCTCATTCTCTGTCGTCCCCTTTTCCTCCTGCCCCCAATCCCTCCCAGCATCAGCTCTGTTCCAATGAGTCAACTCTTCGCATGAAGTAGCCAAAGTATTGGAGTTTCAGCTTCAGCATCAGTCCTTCCAATGAACACTCAGGATGTTTCTCCTTTAGAATGGACTGGTTGGATCTCCTTGCAGTCCAAGGGACTCTCAAGAGTCTTCTCCAACACCACAGTTCAAAAGCATCAGTTCTTTGGTGCTCAGCTTTCTTCACAGTCCAAATCTCACATCCATACATGACCACTGGAAAAACCATAGCCTTGACTAAACGGACCTTTTTTGGCAAAGTAATATCTCTGCTTTTTAATATGCTATCTAGGTTGGTCATCACTTTTATTCCAACGAGAAAGTGTCTTTTAATTTCGTGGTTGCAATCACCATCTGCAGTGATTTTGGAGCCGAAAAAAATAAAGTCTGACGCTGTTTCCCCATCTATCTGCCATGAAGTGATGCGACCAGATGCCGTGATCTTAGTTTTCTGAATGTTGAGCTTTAAGCCAACTTTTTCACTCTCCTCTTTCACCTTCATCAAGAAGCTTTTTAGTTCCTCTTCACTTTCTGCAAAAAGGGTGGTGTCATCTGCATATCTGAGGTTATTGTTATTTCTCCCGGCAATCTTGATTCCAGTCTGTGCTTCTTCCAGCCCAGCTTTTCTCGTGATGTACTCTGCATATAAGTTAAAAAAGCACGGTGACAATATACAGCCTTGACGTACTCCTTTTGCTACTTGGAACCAGTCTGTTGTTCCATGTCGAGTTCTAACTGTTGCTTCCTGACCTGCATATATATAGGTTTCTCAAGAGGCAGGTCAGGTGGTCTGGTATTCACTCTTAAACTCTTTCAGAATTTTCCACAGCTTATTGTGATCCACACAGTCAAAGGCTTTGGCATAGTCAATAAAGCAGAAATAGATGATTTTCTGGAACTCTCTTGCTTTTTCAGTGATCCAGCAGATGTTGGCAATTTGATCTCTGGTTCCTCTGCCGTTACTAAAACCAGCTTGAACATCAGGAAGTTCACGGTCCATGTATTGCTGAAGCCTGGCTTGGAGAATTTTGAGCATTACTTTACTAGCATGTGAGATGAGTGCAATTGTATGGTACTTTGAGCATTCTTTGGCATTGCCTTTCTTTGGTATTGGAATGAAAACTGACGTTTTCCAGTCCTGTGGCCACTGCTGAGTTTTCCAAATTTGCTGGCATATTGAGTGCAGTACTTTCACCGCATCATCTTTCAGGGTTTGAAATAGCTCAACTGGAATTCCATCACCTCCACTACCTTTCATTTCAGTCCAAGGAAGTCTCAAAAGTTTTCTCTAGCACTATAATTTTAATGCATCAAAACCATCAGTTCTTCAGCACTCAGTCTTCTTTATGGTCCAACTCTCACATCCATACATGACTACTGTAAAAATCACAGCTTTGACTATATGAACCTTTGTTGGCAAAGTAATATCTCTGCTTTTTAATATTATGTCTAGGTTTGTCATGCTTCCCTGGTTGCTCAAATGGTAAAGAATCAGCCTACGATGCAGGAGACCTGAGTTTTATCCCTGAGTCAGGGAGATACCCTGGAGGAGAAAATGGTAGCTGACTCCAGTGTTCCTGCCTGGAGAATTGCATGGACAGAGGAGCCCAGCAGGCTACAGTCCATGGGGTCACAAAAAGTCAGACACAACTGAGCAACTGTTTCAGGTTGTCACATCTTTCCTTCCAAGGAGCAAGTGTCTTTTAATTTCATGACAGCAGTCACCATCTGTAATGATTCTGGAGCCTAAGAACATAAAATCTGTCACTGCTTCCACTTTTTCCCCTTCTATTTGCTGCTGCTAAGTCGCTTCAGTCATGTCCAACTCTGTGCAACCCCATAGACGGCAGCCCACCAGGCTCCCCGTCCCTGGGATTCTCCAGGCAAGAACACTGGAGTGGGTTGCCATTTCCTTCTCCAATGCATGAAAGTGAAAGGGAAGTTGCTCAGTCGTGTCCGATTCTTCGTGACCCCATGGATGGCAGCCCACCAGGCTCCTCCTCCATCCATGGAATTTTCCAGGCAAGAATACTGGAGTGGGGTGCCATTGCCTTCTCAGTTCTATTTGCTAGATGCCATGATCTTTGTTTTTTGAATGTTGAATTTTAAGCCAGCTTTTTCATTCTCTTCTTTCATCTTCATCAAGAATCTCTTTAATTCTTTTTCACTTTCTGCCATTAGAGTAGCATCAGCTGCATATCTGAGGTTATTGATATTCCTCCCAACCCTCTTGATTCCAGCTTGTAGCTCATCCGGCCCAGATTTTGCATGATGTACTCTGCATAAAAGTTATATAAGTAGCATGACAATATACAATCTTGTCATACTCCTTTCCCAATTTGGAATCGTTGGTTGTTCCATGTGCAGTTCTAACTGTTGCTTGTTGACCCAGATACAGATTTCTCAGGAGATAGGTAAGGTGGTCTTGTATTCCCATCTTTTTAAGAATTTTCCACAGTCTCTTGTTATCGACAGTCAAAGGCTTTAGTGTAGTCAGTGATGCAGAATTTCTGCTTCACTGGAATTCCATTGCTTTCTCTATGATACAACAAATGTTGGCAACTTGATCTCTGGTTCCTTGGCTGTTTCTAAATTCAACTTTTATATCTGGAAATTCTGGGTTCACGTACTGCTGATACCTAGCTTGAAGGATATTGAGCATATCCTTACTAGTATGTGAAATGAGCACAGTTGTACAGTAGTTTGAACATTCTTGGCATTGCCTTTCTTTGAAATTGGAATGAAACTGACCTTTTCCAGTTCTGTGACCACTGCTGAGTTTTCCAAGTTTGCTGACATATTGACTGCAGCACTTTAACAGCATCATCTTTTAGGATTTTAAATAGCTCAGCTATAATTCCACCATTTCCACTAGCTTCATTTGTGATGTGTTTCATTATGTTTCTCCTAATTAGGGATGTCTGCATGTCCATGTTCAGTCATGTCCAACTCTTTGTGACCCTTTAGACTATGGCGCACCAAGCTTCTCTGTCCACGGGATTTTTCAGGCAAGAATACTGAAGTAAGTTGTCATTTCCTCTTCCAGGGGAACTTCCCAACCCAGGAATCAAACCCATGTCTACCATGTCTCCTGCATTGCAAGTAGATTCTTTCCCTGCTGAGCCATTGGGAAAACCCTAATGTGGCTCAGACAGTTAAGCGTCTATCCACAGTGCGGGAAACTCAGGTTTGATCCCTGGGTCAAGAAGATTCCCTGGAGAGGGAAATGGCAACCCACTCCAGTACTCTTGCCTGGAGAATCCCATGGAGGGAGGAGCCTGGTAGGCTACAGTCTATGGGGTCGCAAAGAGTCAGACACGACTGAGTGACTTCACTTTCACTTTCACGTTCGCTAGACCTATAAAAGTTTTAGTGAAATTGTGTATTTTTTGAATTTATATCACAATCTGTTCTAAGTCACACTAAGTAAAATCTATTAGTGTAAATTTTCTGTCTATAAATTACTGTAATTAAGCTTAAGATAACTTATACAAAAGTAAATAATTTTCTTCCTTTCTTATTCACACTTACATGTGATGATTATTGGATTAATTTTCATGAAAAAGAGGACTTCATCCTTACATTTGAAGGTTTTCTTCAGACAGATATAAGGACTCTCTAAGAAATTATTTGGTATAGTGCAACTTTTAAACCAAATAGCTTTAAATTTAATACCTACTACCAATATTTATTAATATTTAGTAGTATGCTCATTCATTTTTATAATTTGAATAAAATATTTACATTTGTCTTCTAATTTGGCATCAAGAGGTAAACATAATACTCACATTTTAAGTTTCCAATAAATACTTTATATTTATATATATATGAGCTTTTCAAAGTCAAGAACTTACTGAATTTCTAATAATAAGGCTTAGAACAGTCTGAAAGACTCAAAACACTAAACAAGGAGTCTTTTAATTTATTTCCCTTCTTTATATTTATATCCAGCATCACCATTGTGTCTTCTCCATTACCCATGCCTTTAATAAATTTCAGAGTTCTTTAGATGTCATCTTTTTAGGAACTCTACTGATACTTCTGCCCAATACCTCATGATTTGCCATACAACATCATGATGTTGTTTATAATAGAATTTAGGATATATTTTTGCTATAGAAAGATAGCTTAGAAATAGATGATCCAGGTTCTTCTCTTTTGTAAAAATTCTGAAATTTAGAAAATGTGAATACTTGTTCAAGTTTAGACACTGTGTTGAGACAGAAGCAAGAATTAACCTAATGTCTTCTTTACAGCAGTTCAGAGTTTGTTAGGTTCCATGTCATTCAAAAACTTTTATTCCAATGTCTATTTTTAAATGAACATATCAATCAAAGTCATACCAAAGAATACCAGGAAAGCATGCAATGTATAGTGCAAACCTGAGCCAGTTCCACCACGGCAGATTGCATACCACATGCATACAGCAAACGTAAGTGGAATGAGAGCAATGTCAATATAACATACATGTCTGTCATAAAACCTGTGTGCAGCAAATAAGACATTCCTCTAACTATGACACACTGAATAATGGTATTAAGAATAATATCTACCACGTGCAATGAGCTCTTCATGGAAATGAGCCCCCGAAACAGTAGAGAGAAAATAGATGAAGAAAAAGCTTTCATCTGAGTGACTATGGCAGTCTCAGCTATCCACTTTTTAGTCTACTCATAATAACAAATGATTCTGTAGCTTAATCTAATCTAGAAATTGATGGAGTTTATCATAAACATAATCAGTTCTACTGAGACTTATCTGAAGGGGAAAAAAAAGCTCAATGAAAGGAGCTTTATCAAAATGCCAGTATTTATTTGTTTCTAGTAAACTCTCAAAAGCCATTCCTTTGCCCTCACTCTTCTACATAGTCTTCTCTGTTAACATACCTGTCACCTTCTTTGAATGCATAGTCACCTAGAGGATAACGATCCAGTATTAATTAGGAAAATGGAGTCAGGGATTGGAGAATCTGCCAGTTTTTAACCTGTGTACATACAAACACAAAATATGAACACAATCATTCTAGAATTAAAGGAGAATTTTCTGATCTGAGGCAGATACATTATTTAAGATTTATTTGTTGTTTGGATAAAATATACCTTATAACTAGTCAGCTCTCTTTTCTCTCTTTCCATATTCACTGTTCATTCACCTCCTTGCTGGTTTGGCCTCTGAGATGCTCTGCTATTGGGAGAGCAGTGATTTGGAGGTGAGAGAATAGCTTGTATTCTGATGGATGCAAAGAATGCTCCCTTGGTGAGTTAATAGGCATTCTGTCTTAGGTTTGCTAGAGTTAGTAACTCTGTCAGCCTTGTCAATATTCTGAACTTACAAATCTGAAGTACAGCCCACAAAATATATTTATTTCCCTCCATGTATCTTCACATGTGATGTCCTGCCTAACAAAAACCACCTTCCTTGTGTCCTTTCAACTCTTTATAAATGTTATCATTAAATGGATGCAGAATTTTTTAAATAAAGAAGTTGCAAGATAAACATGCAATCTTAAAATACGAGAAGAAAGGAGCATTAAAATAAAGCCAGCTCTACTTGTTTCTCCTGAATGCTCTCAAAACCAAAATCCTCTCCTTTGGCTTCATTCTCCTGCATCAGACTTCATTGGTAATGTATTAATACTTTCCAGCTTCTTTGAGAGGCTAAGCTAATAGAAAACAGGAATTTAGTATTATTCTATTTGTATCCCTGGAATCTGCCATATCAGCTGTACAGTTCAGTTCAGTTCAGTCTCTCAGTCATGTCCGACTCTTTGCAACCTCCTGAACCGCAGCACGCCAAGCCTTCCTGTCCAACACCAACTCCCAGAGTCCACCCAAACTCATGTCCATTGAGTTGGTGATGCCATCTAACCATCTACTCCTCTGTCATCCCCTTCTCCTCTTGCCCTCAATCTTTCCCAGCATCACTGTCTTTTCCAATGAGTCAGCTCTTTGCATCAGGTGGCCACAGTATTGGAGTTTCAGCTTCAAGATCTGCCCTTCCAATGAAAGCCCAGGACTGATCTCCTTTAGAATGGACTGTTTGGATCTCCTTGCAGTCCAAGGGACTCTCAAGAGTCTTCTCCAACACCACAGTTCAAAAGCAGCAATTCTTCTGCATTCAGCTTTCTTTATAGTCCAACTCTAACATCCATACATGACCACTGGAAAAACCATAGCCTTGAGTAGATGGACCTTTTTGGCAAAGTAATGTCTCTACTTTTTAATATGCTGTCTAAGTTGGTCATAACCTTACTTCCAAGGAGTGTCTTTATCTGTATGCTCCTGCTGCTGCTGCTGTGTTGCTTCAGTCACGTCCGACCCTGCGTGACCCCATAGATGATAGCCCATCAGGCTTCCCCATCCCTGGGATTCTCCAGGCAAGAACACTAGAGTGGGTTCCCATTTCCTTCTCCAATGCATTAAAGTGAAGATGCTCAGTGTGTCCAACTCTTAGCGACACTTGGACTGCAGCCTACCAGGCTCCTCCATCTATGGGATTTTCCAGGCAAGAATACTAGGGTGGTTGCCATTGCCTTCTCCAATCTGCTGTATAATGGCCACTAAATAAATTTTTTAATAAATGAGTGAATTTACTTTCTGACAGAGGGAAACAATTCATTCTTATATAGCTCATCATGCATACAGGATCTCTGAGCAATCATCAGTAACAAAGAGGAGTGATTGATGTTTATTTAGACAATTTTGTTTAAATAATGAGTTAGTATATTCTTTCTCTCCTGAGTTTGAAAACTCCATTAATAGAAAATATTAAAGATTGAAATAGTTTTCAAGGTAATTTGTTACTTACATTCAAGGACATGAATGAAGAAGATAAAGAAAGAGAAAATCCAGAACTATTTCTTTTATTGGATTACTCTGGAGTTATGACTCGAAATATGAGAGTCGTAGTTGTATGTCTGTCTTGTAGGTTGATCAAGAAAGTCTTGAAAGTTGAAACAGCTTGCTTTATTATTCATCATTAGGTAATACTGACTGCCCTTATTCCCATTGCTCTTAGATGTTAAACACCGTATGATTTCTATTTCACCACTGATCATTTTTTTATGTTGATCATTTATTCTAGCATCTGTGTAACTGTATAAGAGGAAAGAGGTCATTGTTCAGTGTGATAATTCTCCATTCAGATCAGTTCAGTTACTCAGTTGTGTCCAACTCTTTGCAACCCCATGAATCCCAGCACGCCAGGCCTCCCTGTCCATCACCAACTCCTGGAGTTCACTCAAACTCACGTCCATTGAGTCAGTGAGGCCATCCAGCCATCTCATCCTCGGTTGTCCCCTTCTCCTCCTGCCCCCAGTCCCTCCCAGCATCAGAGTCTTTCCAATGAATCAACTCTTCGCATGAGGTGGCCAAAGTACTCTAGTTTCAGCTTTAGCATCATTCCTTCCAAAGAAATCCCAGGGCTGATCTCCTTTAGAATGGACTTTATGACACCATTAAATTGCAGACAAATGAAAAAGAGCAAATGTTTTCCCAATGGATGTTTGTGATATGCAAAAGATCACTTCTCTTGTGTTCTAGTAGGCCACTGCAAAGATTAGGAAGACAGTAGCTTGCATCATTACAAAGCTCACATTTAGTCAAAGTGCATCCTTTTCTATAACTCTGTAGTAACATTTTTTTTAAAATACTTTATTCTATTTTACAGTACTGTGTTGGTTTTGCCATACATTGACATGAATCATCCACAGGTGTACATGATCTCCCCATGTCGAAGCCCCCNACATTGGGGTACATGTGTCTCTTTCAATTTGGGTTTCCTCGGTGTGTATGCCCAGCAGTGGGATTGCTGGGTCATAGGGCAGTTCTATTTGCAATTTTTTAAGGAATCTCCACACTGCCCTCCATAGTGGCTGTACTAGTTTGCATTCCCACCATTTTAATGGGCTATGTTGAATGGCTAGACATGTGTTATCTATGGTTCTCATGGTTTTTATTGTCTGAACTTTTAAGGACATCCCTTCATTATTTCTATACTATAGGTTTCTTGTCTTTTTGTTTTAAAGCTACCATCATCTCCAAACTGTTGTAAATGCCACATCTCCAGCCTCTTTTTAAATACTAAAGGAACTCTAAATGTTTTAAAA
Source organism: Raphicerus campestris (assembly GCA_006410735.1). NCBI lineage: Eukaryota > Metazoa > Chordata > Mammalia > Artiodactyla > Bovidae > Raphicerus > Raphicerus campestris. Next base: position 196,918 of record SJYW01003525.1, read on the forward strand.
AGTTAAAATTCGGGGGAAAGTTCTGGAGAAAATAATTGTTGGATCATTGTACTCATTTTTAAAATTTTATTTCTTTTATGAGAAAATAACTATTGGACCTATGCAAATATTAGTCCTCTTAGTCAACTTGATTTTTTTTTCAAGAATTTCTACTCTAGATTCTAAAATCATTGATGGAAATTAAGCACAAGCAACAGTTATTTTCTACAATCTCTAGTTTGGGGTCAACATTTTGACAATCACATTCCTGAGTCTGACTTCCAAGTTATCTTTTAAAATGAAATATAGTGTTTTGGTGAATGTTATCTTTAATAATAATAATGTCTCCAAAGAAGAAATTCATGGTAGTTCATGCTGACATTACTGAAGTTTGTTTGAATTTTAAGGTGTGTTTCCACGTGGCCTCAGTCTCTACAGTATCAGATAGTTATTTTCCCCTACTTGTTTGGTCACATTTAAAATCCAACATCAAGCCCTCAGCTGGAACAGCAGGTGGAAAAGTACAGTCTGGCACCTTTAGGTTTTGCCAAATCCAGATGCCAGTGTGAACCCAAGGCCACAGTGCTGTGTTCAGAGACCTACCACCTATCAAGCATTAAAATTCACATCTTAATAGTGAGCTCATATAGTGAGGAAAGAAAATGGTAGCTTTAATGCTGAGGCAAAGTGGAATAATGTTTCCAAATATTTCTGCTGATTCTGTTCAATTCAGCAATTCTTACTTTGTACAAAATAATATGGTAATTATAGGGGGGACAGAGGTGGCACAAGCAAGGAACAATGCAAAGAAAAGCACGGTCCCTGAGGTCAAGGTATCTTCAGTACAGTGGTTTCTTGAATAGAGAGAGCAGTGAAATACTTCTTATCATTTTCATAATTTTATGATTTGGTTGTTTGTTGTTTACTTATATATTGGAAAAGCTCTGTTTCTCCTTTAAACAGAACATTCCTGATGCCAGATGTGTAGGCTTGCCACACATCAAGCAATACTATGCTATACTGCTCATGTCCTACAATGTAATCCAGTTCTGACCATATCTACCTGGATTTACCATTAAATCCTTCATGTTAAGGGCTCAGCCCTGCAAGACTGTGCCCCCACCCACTTTCCACCTCACTTCAGATGTCAGTTACAAGTCCAGATTGTTGTCTTTGCTTCTGATCCACTGGCTACAAATTGGAGGTTCCCATGAACCTTCCTGAGTTTAATTGATTTGGTAGAGGTGCTCAGAGAACACAGGAAAACATTATATTTATTATATTACCAATTTATTTATTAAAAAAGAGGGTGTAACTCAAGAATCATCAGATGAAAGAGATGAGTAGCACAAAGTATGTGGGAAATCCACTCTCCCAACACATCCATGGGTTCACCAATGCAGATGCTCCCTAAATGCAAACTATTAGGAATTTTATGGAGGCCTCATCACTTATGTATGATCCACCCCCTGGTGGTTTAGTCGCTAAGTTGTGTCCAGCTCTTGCGATCCCATTGTCTGTAGCCTGACAGGCTCCTCTGTCCATGGGATTTTCCAGGCGAGAATACTGGAGTGGGTTGCCATTTCCTTCTCCAGGAGATCGAAACCAGGTCTCCTGCCTTGCAGGCAGATTCTTTACCAACTGAGCTATGAGGGAAGCCTGTTAACTTCATTTTAAGTTCCTCTCCCTTCTTTGGAAAATAGTGGGGGCATAGGGGACAACTAAAACTTCCAAGCACCTAATCATGTCCTAGACGGCTTTCTGGTGACCAGCCTTCAGTGAGAAACCCATCAAGAGTCACCTTATTTAGACAAAAAGCATTTCTATCATCCAGAAAATTCCAAAGGATTTAGGAGTTCAACGTCAGAGGCTCTTATCATTTGGGAAATTACGAAGGTCTTAGGAGCTGTGTGTGTCAGAAACCAGGAAATATATAAGAAATATATTTACTATTATTTCACAGTTCATTAAAAGTAGAATATGCTAAACTATCATGGACATTCAAAAAAGCAGTAAGTGACTGTAACTGATGATTTGTCTCACAGAAAGCTTTATGAATGAGGTGGTATTTTAAAGAATGGTTGAAGTCAAGAAATCAAGAAAAGGTAAAATAAAACAGAATAAGGAGAGTTTAAAAAGTAGAACCATTCATGGTGTGTTAAGGAAACATCCAGGTGTCCAGACTGACTGTAGCACAGTATCGGTGAAGAATAACAAGAGATGAATCTGGAAAAACAGGTGGAAGCCAGATCACTGAGTGCTTTAAAATGCAGCCTAACAAGATTAAACTGTAGGCAATAGAAGGTACTGGCAGTTTCCGTTTTGTTTGTTTTTAGCAGATGGCTGAAGTTATTAGAGTTCTACTTAAGAAAGAATAACCTTGTATTCTTTTGCAGGGTGAAATAGACAGGAATGGAAGCAAAACAGGTCATTATTCTGTGCAGAAACAAGCCCTGAATCTAAATGATGATAGTGAAAACAGAAAGGGGGAAACTAATGGGAGTGAAATTATTGTCCTTTTTGAGATCTTGAAATAAAAACTTTCCACATTTATATGTGCAACTATTATCTTGTCACATTTTTACAATGAAAGTCTGTCATTAACATTTTTCTGCAGTAATTTATCTTGTTTTCTACTAAAATAGCTTATTTGCAATGTGAAACTATTTTCTATACAGTCTTTGTGGGTGTGAAAGTTGTCTGAAGGTGGGAAAAATATTGAAAATCAAAGAGATATTTGGTGATCAAATATTTTCATATTCAGAGCTTCACTTTTTTGTCTTTCAAAGGTCTTTTTAAGAATCAACTTGAGTTTCAAACTAGAAGTTGAAAGAATATGATGAAAGTTAGAAGCCATATTCATGTAGGGTAGAAAATCAGTAAAAGAAAAGAAACTCAGTACATAATGAGAGAGCTAGTTTAAATGATGGATCAGAGGGCTTCAATAAAGTGTTGGGAGAATGAGGCATAAAGATAAAGCTAGACAACTCAAATTATGGTACTCAATAAGGTAGAAAAATGTGTCTTTAATTGATTCATATGTTCACTCCTTCATGACTTGTCATGGCCTAGAAAATGTATCTGACAAAAAGGAAAAGTGATGTATTTTTAATCAGAGTTTATTTTTTAATGTATTTTTCAATTCAGTCACTCAGTCGTGTCCAACTCTTTGAGACCTCATGGACTGCAGCACACCAGGCTTCTCTGCCCATCACCAACTCTCAGAGTTTACTCAGACTCATATCCATTGAGGTGGTAATGCCATGCAACCACCTCATCCTCTGTTGTCCCCTTCTCCTCCTGCCTTCAATCTTTCCCAGCATAAGGGTCTTTTCAAATAAGTCAGTTCTTCTCATCAGGTGGCCAAAGTATTGGAGTTTCAGCTTCAGCATCAGTCCTTTCAATGAATATTCAGGACTGATCTCCTTTAGGATGGACTGATTGGATCTCCTTGAAGTCCAAGAGACTCTCAAGAGTCTTCTCCAACAGCACAGTTCAAAAGCATTAGTTCTTCAGCTCTCAGCTTTCTTTACAGTCTAACTCTTACATCCATACATGACTACTGGAAAAAACATGGCTTTGGCTAGATGCACCTTTGTGGGTAAAGTAATGTGTCTGATTTTTAATGTGCTGTCTAGGTTGGTCATAGCTTTTCTTCTAAGGAGTAAATGTCTCTTAATTTAATGTCTGCAATCACCATCTGCAGGGATTTTGGAGCCCCCAAATTTCAAGTCTGTCACTGTTTTCATTGTTATCTTTGCCATGAATTGATGGGACCAGATGCCATTATCTTAGTTGTATGAATGTTGAATTTTAAGCCAACTTCTTCACTCTCCTTTCTCACTTTCATCAAGAGGCTCTTCTCATTCTTTGCTTTCTGTCATAAGGGTGGTGTCATCTGTGTATCCTGAAGTTATTGATATTTCTCCCCGGAATCATCATTCTAGCTTGTGCTTCAACCAGCGCAGTATTTCACATGATGTACTCTGCATATAAGTTAAATAAGCAGGATGACAATATACAGCCTTGACATACTCCTTTCCCAATTTGGAACCAGTCTGTTGTTCCATGTCCAGTTCTAACTGTTCGTTCCTGACCTGCATACAGATTTCTCAGGAGGCAGGTAAGGTGGTCTAGTATTACCAACTCTTTAAGAATTTCCCAGAGTTTAGTGTAATCTACACACTCAAAGGCTTTGGCATAGTCAATAAAGCAGAAGTAGATGTTATTCTGGAACTCTCTTGCTTTTTTGATGATTCACAGATGTTGGTAATTTGATCTCTGGTTCCTTGCCTTTTCTAAATCCAGCTTGAACATCTGGAAGGTCAAGGTTAACATACTGTTGAAGCCTGGCTTGGAGAATTTTGAGCATTACTTTGCTAGCGTGTGAGATGAGTGCAATTGTGTGGTAGTTTGAACATTCTTTGGCATTGCCTGTCTTTAGGATTAAAATGAAAACTGATCTTTTTCAGTCCTGTGGCCAACTGCTGAGTTTTCCAAATGTGCTGGCATATTGAGTGAAGCACTTTCACAGCATCATCTTTTAGGATTTGAAACAGCTCAACTGGAATTCCATCACCTTCACTAGCTTTGTTTGTAGTGATGCTTCCTAAGGCCCACTTGACTCCAGGATGTCTGGCTCTAGGTGAGTGATCATACCATCATGGTTATCTGGGTAATTAAGATATTTTTTGTATAGTTTTTCTGTGTATTCTTGCCATGTCTCCTTGATATCTTCTGGTCCATATCATTTGTGTCCTTTATTGAGGCCATCTTTGCATGAAATGTTCCCTTGGTATCTCTAATTTTCTTAAAGAGATCTCTAGTCTTTCCCAGTCTATTGTTTTCCTCTATTTCTTTGCATTGATTGCTGAGGAAAGCTTTCTTATCTCTCCTTGCTATTCTTTGGAACTCTGGATTCAAATGGGTATATCTTCCCTTTTCTTCTTTGTAATGTATTTTTAGTCAATTATTAATTATCTAGTATGAAAAATTTTGACATGTTTTCTTAATATCAAAGTATTTGTAAGGCATAAGAAAACATACTAATATTTTAAATAATCTTGCAAATAAATATTATTTATTTTAATTATCATTTATCTTAATAAATTCATGCTTTGAATTAAATGTATGAACAAAGATGTTCCTTAGAGCACTCCTTAAAGTCTGTCTCTTATACACATCTTCATTCTAGCTTGTGCTTCAACCAGCACAGTATTTCACATGATGTACTCTGCATATAAGTTAAATAAGCAGGATGACAATATACAGCCTTGACATACTCCTTTCCCAATTTGGAACCAGTCTGTTGTTCCATGTCCAGTTCTAACTGTTCGTTCCTGACCTGCATACAGATTTCTCAGGAGGCAGGTAAGGTGGTCTAGTATTACCAACTCTTTAAGAATTTCCCAGAGTTTAGTGTAATCTACACACTCAAAGGCTTTGGCATAGTCAATAAAGCAGAAGTAGATGTTATTCTGGAACTCTCTTGCTTTTTTGATGATTCACAGATGTTGGTAATTTGATCTCTGGTTCCTTGCCTTTTCTNGGGAAAAATATTCATTATATAGAATAAGTATTAATGTAAATGAAATGAGAATTTCAATATAAAATATATGACTGTCATGAAACCCATTGCTATTTAAATAACATGAGAGAAAGTGAGGTAGTCCTGGAATTTTAAGAAGACAAAGAATGAAATCCAGCAGAACAGCAATCAAGTATAATAAGCCACCTGTGGCAATCACCCACTCTGAGAAGCAGAAAGTAAATACATGAATAAAACACACTAGGTCTGTCCAGATTTACAAGAAAGACTAAAGAAGACTCAAAAAATCACATCTCCAGTTGTGTGTGCTAAGTCGCTTCAGTCATGTCCAACTCTTTGAGACTTCATGGACTGTAGCCCATAGACTGTCCATGGGATTCTCCAGGAAAGAACACTGGAGTGGGTCGCCATTTCCTCCTCCAGGGATCATCCCAAAAATCTCCACAGGTAATCTAATCCTAAAAATTAATGAGAATGTATCATAACCCATTATAAAAGTAGATGAAGCTCACCATTGCCATAACAGAATTTACTTCATGCAAAATATTTTCCTAATATGATATTCTCTTAAAGACCTTTTAGCTGAGATAATAAAGGTGGAAAATAACACTCTACTGGCTCTCACCTTTTATAAAATACTTTTCAGAACCTTCCCAGGTGGCACTAGTGGTAAAGAACCTGTTTGCCAATACAGGAGACATAGAGATGAGGGATCTATCTCTGGGTGGGGAAGGGCCCCTGGAGGAGGAAATGGCAACACACTCCAGTATTCTTGCCTAGGAAATCCCATGGACCAAGGAGCATGACAGGCTACTTCCATGGGGTCATAAAGAGACACGACTGCAGCAACTTAGCACACAACCATATCTTTTAGTACTTAAAAGCAAAACAAAACAAAAAACCATTTTCTTTTCAGATGATTGTAGGTTTACATAAAATTGGAAAAATAATATAGAGGATACTGTATACTCTTCACCCAGTGTCTCCCAATGGTAACATTTTGCATATCTTTAGTATCACAACCAGAATATTAATATTGATATAATCCTTTGACCTTATTCCGATTTCCTCAGTTTTATAGGCTATCATTTGTATGTATGTGTCTACTGAGTTCTACCTAACTTTATCACATGTATAGACTTGTATGGCCACCATATAGTCAAGATTCTTCATAAGAATCCCTTCAGCTGTGCACTTATCACCAAGGTGACTTTCTTCCTCTCCTGATCTTGACACCTATCAACCACTAATCCCTTTTTCATTTTTATAATTGACATTTCAAACACACTGTATCAATGGAATCACAGCCAGCATATTACTTTTTGAGATTGGTTTTTAATGCAGCATAGTTCCCTTGAGATCTGTCTAAGGTATTACAGGGATCAGAGTTTGTTCTTAGTTGTTGTTGAGTGGTATTCAATGGAATCAGAAAGTTATTCCTTCCACTTTATTGTCCTTCAAAATTAATTTTACATTCTAGTTTGTTTGACTTTGTGTATAAACTTTAGAATAATTTTATCTGTGTATAAAACTGGCTAGAAAGTTTTATAAAAATTTCTTTAAACCAATAATAGATTAATTCTAGGAGGATTGTCATATTTTCTATGTTGTGCATTCCAAACCATAAATGTGATATATCTACTCATTTATTAGATCTTTTCACAATTTATTTCATAAGTATTTTATAAGTTTCAGCATATTATGTTTATTATACTTCATTATATTTATGCCTAAGTATTTTATTTTTTTTGGTGTGATTGCAAATGTTCCATATACAGGTATTGTTAACACATAGAAATGGATTGATTTTTGAGTGTTGGTCCTGTATCCGGCAACCTTGCCCAACTCACTTATTGTGCTGTGCTTAGTTGCTTAGTCATGTCCGACTCTTTGCAACCCCATGGACTGTAATCCACCAGGCACCTCTGTACATGTGGCTTCTCCAGGCAAGAATACTGGAATGAGTTTCCATGCCCTCCTCCAGGGGATCTTCCCAACCCAGGGATGGAACCCAGGTCTCCTGCATTGCAGGCAGCTTCTTTACTGTCTGATCTGCCAGCAAAGCCCACTCACTTATTAGTCCTAGGATATTGTCTATTTTTTGTTTGTTTTTTGTTTTGTTTCATAAATTTCATGGGATTTTTGACATACGAAATAATATCATTTACAATTAAAGACAAATAAGTTTCTTCCTTTCTAATCTATATTCCTTTTACAAGCGTACTTTAGAGGCATTGTGTGTTAGGTTCTAGACCACTTTAATGAAGCAAATATAGCCATAAAATGAGACTCTCATTGCATGTAAATTTTTGGTTCCTCACTGCATATAAAAGCTATGTTTATACTGTTGACAGAAATAGTCAAGAAGCAATTTATAATAGGGGTAAAGAGGAGGTTAATTAGAGGCAAACTGGAGACTTTAACATGGGAAACACAAATTCAAGAAGCACTTGAATTGTGTTCCACTGGATTATAAAATGAGAGAAAGACGTAAAAGTAGAAACTGCAAAATTACGTAAATTGTTTGTCAAGTTATAATTGGAACTAGCAAGAAGTAAGAATGCTTAGTAAGCAAGGATTGGTTGCAGTCTGAAATGATTGCATAGTTATAAAGAGAAACCTTGACACCACACGGTTGCAGCTGGCAGCTGCTGGCAGAAATTGTTTTGAGGATGGCTGTGGTGTCCTTGAGTTCAATAAAGTTCAGAAAATTCAAGTTCTCAGTGATACAGAAATATGTCTGAAACTACAAACATGGTCACCCTGAACCACAGTTATTCCTTTTGATTTTTAAATGCATTTTTTTAGTGGTTAAAGCAAATGTACAATCCATGTTTGACAGTTTGTAAAACAAGCTGTTCTGGTTAGCATAAAGTTCAAGCCAAATCATGAATCAAAGGCAGAATGACTTCGCTATATGTGAACATTCTTCCATCAACACTATAGTCTATTGCACTAAGTGTGCAATAGAATTATGTCTAAAAACCAATGAACATATCTTAATTTAAAAAATGCTTGATTGCTAAAAGTGCTGTCCTCTGAGCCTTTAGTGAGCCATAATCATTTTTGTTGGTGAAGAATCTTGCCCACTGATCACACTGCTTGATCAATCAGTTGATGGCTACTGATCAAGATGGCAGTTGCTGAAGGTTGGGTATTTGAAGCGATTTCTTAAAATAGGACAACAATGTGCCCTTATTTCAGGGTAAATGGAAAGTGTCTTCCACTTGTGACTCACTTTTGTGCAGTCTGTCTCTTCTGTGAGACCGTCACTGGCGTCTACTTCAACCCCACGTCCACACACACCAGCCAGGGACATGTCAGCCTCAGTGATGTTCACCATGGGCACCTCTATGCTGAACTCCTTCACCAATAGCCTGCAGAACTGAGATCTGAAATGTGCCCTCAGGAAACTTTTCATCAGGAAACCTTTTGCTAAAACTCTTTGAACACTCTCTTTAGACTCAACTGATTTTGAAATAACATTTCAACATTTAAAAAAAAAAAAAGACACCAATGAAGTTTGTCACATTACTTGACTCTTCCTTTAACTGGAACACTTAGAAGCCATTGTAGGGTTATTAATTGGCTTAATTTTACTATTGTTTTGTCTCAGAGAATAGGAAGGCCCTTGGAGAGGAAGAGAGGGGAATAACTGGTCAACAAAACAGTCAGAATGTACACAATTATTAAGTTCACCACATTAGATGGGCACCCCAAAACAATTACAATAGTTACATCAAAGATCACTGATCACAGATCACATAAAAAATATAATAATGAAGACTGAAATATTTGATAATTGCCAAAATGTGACACAGAGACCTTAGGTGAGCAAATACTGTTGGAAAAATAGCATCAGGTAGACTTGCTTGAAGGTTGCTTGTGTGCTTGTTTGCTCAGTCGTGTCTGCCTCATGGACTGACCCCATATGTGACCCTGGTCACATATGTGTGACCCCATAGACTGTAGCCCACCAGGCTCCTCTGACCATGGGGATTCTCAAGGCAAGAATACTGGAGTGGGCTGCCATTCCTTTCTCCAAGGGATCTTCCCAACCCACAGATCGAACCTGAGTCTTCTGCACTGCAAGCAGATTCTTTACCATCTGAGCCACCAACGAAGGACCCTGACCTTAAATTTATAAAAACTGCAGTATCTGCAAAGCTAAGTAAAGTGAAGCACAATAAAAATAAAGTATGCCTATATTTCTTTGGCTTGGTTTTGTTACTTCTTAAAGTGTGCTATTATACATAGACAAAAGTTCTGACAATATATATCTGCATAATTTTATTTCATATAAATAATAACTTGAATAAAATGAAGTATGGAAAGAAAATAGCATTGTGAACTATCTCTAAATTATCTTATAGTCATTTTAAGTCAATACCAAAAAATAACATTAATAACATTAGTGACACTGTGGAGTTACCCCACAGTGAGCAGGTCTTGCTTAACTGCAAGTTTATTGTGAAAAAAAAAAAANTTAACACATAGAAATGGATTGATTTTTGAGTGTTGGTCCTGTATCCGGCAACCTTGCCCAACTCACTTATTGTGCTGTGCTTAGTTGCTTAGTCATGTCCGACTCTTTGCAACCCCATGGACTGTAATCCACCAGGCACCTCTGTACATGTGGCTTCTCCAGGCAAGAATACTGGAATGAGTTTCCATGCCCTCCTCCAGGGGATCTTCCCAACCCAGGGATGGAACCCAGGTCTCCTGCATTGCAGGCAGCTTCTTTACTGTCTGATCTGCCAGCAAAGCCCACTCACTTATTAGTCCTAGGATATTGTCTATTTTTTGTTTGTTTTTTGTTTTGTTTCATAAATTTCATGGGATTTTTGACATACGAAATAATATCATTTACAATTAAAGACAAATAAGTTTCTTCCTTTCTAATCTATATTCCTTTTACAAGCGTACTTTAGAGGCATTGTGTGTTAGGTTCTAGACCACTTTAATGAAGCAAATATAGCCATAAAATGAGACTCTCATTGCATGTAAATTTTTGGTTCCTCACTGCATATAAAAGCTATGTTTATACTGTTGACAGAAATAGTCAAGAAGCAATTTATAATAGGGGTAAAGAGGAGGTTAATTAGAGGCAAACTGGAGACTTTAACATGGGAAACACAAATTCAAGAAGCACTTGAATTGTGTTCCACTGGATTATAAAATGAGAGAAAGACGTAAAAGTAGAAACTGCAAAATTACGTAAATTGTTTGTCAAGTTATAATTGGAACTAGCAAGAAGTAAGAATGCTTAGTAAGCAAGGATTGGTTGCAGTCTGAAATGATTGCATAGTTATAAAGAGAAACCTTGACACCACACGGTTGCAGCTGGCAGCTGCTGGCAGAAATTGTTTTGAGGATGGCTGTGGTGTCCTTGAGTTCAATAAAGTTCAGAAAATTCAAGTTCTCAGTGATACAGAAATATGTCTGAAACTACAAACATGGTCACCCTGAACCACAGTTATTCCTTTTGATTTTTAAATGCATTTTTTTAGTGGTTAAAGCAAATGTACAATCCATGTTTGACAGTTTGTAAAACAAGCTGTTCTGGTTAGCATAAAGTTCAAGCCAAATCATGAATCAAAGGCAGAATGACTTCGCTATATGTGAACATTCTTCCATCAACACTATAGTCTATTGCACTAAGTGTGCAATAGAATTATGTCTAAAAACCAATGAACATATCTTAATTTAAAAAATGCTTGATTGCTAAAAGTGCTGTCCTCTGAGCCTTTAGTGAGCCATAATCATTTTTGTTGGTGAAGAATCTTGCCCACTGATCACACTGCTTGATCAATCAGTTGATGGCTACTGATCAAGATGGCAGTTGCTGAAGGTTGGGTATTTGAAGCGATTTCTTAAAATAGGACAACAATGTGCCCTTATTTCAGGGTAAATGGAAAGTGTCTTCCACTTGTGACTCACTTTTGTGCAGTCTGTCTCTTCTGTGAGACCGTCACTGGCGTCTACTTCAACCCCACGTCCACACACACCAGCCAGGGACATGTCAGCCTCAGTGATGTTCACCATGGGCACCTCTATGCTGAACTCCTTCACCAATAGCCTGCAGAACTGAGATCTGAAATGTGCCCTCAGGAAACTTTTCATCAGGAAACCTTTTGCTAAAACTCTTTGAACACTCTCTTTAGACTCAACTGATTTTGAAATAACATTTCAACATTTAAAAAAAAAAAAAGACACCAATGAAGTTTGTCACATTACTTGACTCTTCCTTTAACTGGAACACTTAGAAGCCATTGTAGGGTTATTAATTGGCTTAATTTTACTATTGTTTTGTCTCAGAGAATAGGAAGGCCCTTGGAGAGGAAGAGAGGGGAATAACTGGTCAACAAAACAGTCAGAATGTACACAATTATTAAGTTCACCACATTAGATGGGCACCCCAAAACAATTACAATAGTTACATCAAAGATCACTGATCACAGATCACATAAAAAATATAATAATGAAGACTGAAATATTTGATAATTGCCAAAATGTGACACAGAGACCTTAGGTGAGCAAATACTGTTGGAAAAATAGCATCAGGTAGACTTGCTTGAAGGTTGCTTGTGTGCTTGTTTGCTCAGTCGTGTCTGCCTCATGGACTGACCCCATATGTGACCCTGGTCACATATGTGTGACCCCATAGACTGTAGCCCACCAGGCTCCTCTGACCATGGGGATTCTCAAGGCAAGAATACTGGAGTGGGCTGCCATTCCTTTCTCCAAGGGATCTTCCCAACCCACAGATCGAACCTGAGTCTTCTGCACTGCAAGCAGATTCTTTACCATCTGAGCCACCAACGAAGGACCCTGACCTTAAATTTATAAAAACTGCAGTATCTGCAAAGCTAAGTAAAGTGAAGCACAATAAAAATAAAGTATGCCTATATTTCTTTGGCTTGGTTTTGTTACTTCTTAAAGTGTGCTATTATACATAGACAAAAGTTCTGACAATATATATCTGCATAATTTTATTTCATATAAATAATAACTTGAATAAAATGAAGTATGGAAAGAAAATAGCATTGTGAACTATCTCTAAATTATCTTATAGTCATTTTAAGTCAATACCAAAAAATAACATTAATAACATTAGTGACACTGTGGAGTTACCCCACAGTGAGCAGGTCTTGCTTAACTGCAAGTTTATTGTGAAAAAAAAAAAAGAAGAAAACTTTTTCTTTTCTCAGTAACAACTAATTTTTTAGACACAAATCAGAATAAGTGGATTTATATCTGCTAGTTGAATCTATTATGGTTTATAATCTTAATCAAGAGGCTCTTATTTTAATCACTTCAAAAATGAATGAATATTCTCATTATTATGAGAAATTAATTATAGTGAGAGTTGAGGTCTGCTATGAAATTAAAGCTCTATAAAGTCTTGTTTTGTAAATGTCTAAGTGAAACAATTAAAGTAATATTATAAAGAGTTTCCTTTTCTCTTTTAACAATACCTTCAAAAATAAAATTTCATGTAACTCTTGCTTTGTCAGAAGATTGGAATCAGGGCTTTATCCAGTGCATTTATTATTAATAGGTCCAGGAAAGCATGTTCCAAAGTGTGATACATAAAATATTGACCAAAAGAGAAAATCTAGGACAAAGGTCTTCATTGACTAGTTTAGTTTGCAATAAAGTATATAAATTCAGTTTTGAAATTATTATCCGTTAGCTTATTAAAAGATCTATGAAGTCCTGCAATACTGAAAAGTATTTACTTTTGTTTAATTCATTATTTATTTAATTTATTCAACCATTAAACATTACTCCAGAATAATAAACACATCAGATTTTATACAGCTTCCTAGAATTCATGTTGACACAGGAAATGCTGGCCTCATTCTTTCAGTAAGTGCTTAGTTCTTAGAGATACTTGGGGGGATTACTAAAATATGTTTGCTATTTCCTTTCTCTCCTCTCAGCCACTGTTCCTCTGATATAATGCCACTCCTGGTACCATATAATCATCTCTAAGTACCTGACTGGATGACTAGTGAACTAATCTGAAAACCAGTAGAGCTAGTATATTGCTGAACAAATCTTATTGTATAACTACCTCACAGTTCACATAGCAAGTCATATGCATTTTTTTATGCATAATACAGTATTTGAAAAATGTTTATTTTCTCCCACTATCACCTCCTCTCTTTCCAACACCTGAACTCAATCAAATTATAATTGTAAGCACCTAGGAATTGTGACAGCCTTAAAAAGCTATTTTTGAAGCCAGCAAATTTTTCATTTCCCATATATCCTACCACTTGAACAACTGTTGGTCTATGAAAAATGAAGTGTTTATTCAAACAAATGACGTGGATTTCTAGTTGCTTTAGTCAATTTCAAAGTAATACTAAGATTAAGTCACCATGAAAATATTTTGTAACTTTACTATTGTTATTCTTATCACAGGATATTAGCAAAAGAGCATTGTAATTTCCAAGCTACAACAGGCTTAACAGTGATTGTCATATTACTGAGAACCATAGATTGTATTTCTCTAAACATGTTTACCAATGTTTTATTTTAAATTAAACTACAAAAATGAAGAAATTACTTTTTGACTATTTTATTAGTTTCCTTTAATCATTCTAATTATTATTCTGCTATTTTGTCAGTCTTCTAAAATCAAATTCTTGTTAGTGTAACATTTGCTATAGTTTGTTTTTCTCTGTTTACAATAATGAAAAACTGTGAGTACAATGTGAAAAGCCAGTGAATACATCTCTTTTCCGAAAACTGTCACACTAAAATATTCATGTGAAACTAATTTAGTATCTTAGCAATAACTATTAAATCAGTTTAGTTCTCTTTGAATGACAGCATGTCAAAATTTTTGACTTTCTTTTTTGAAATAGCTCTGTATTTACATAAATTTCTTATATCCAGATGCCACTTTTTCTGGTTAGTCTTTTATAACTAGCTAAATCAGCATTTAAATTTTTAAAACAATATTAAAAGCAGAATGAATTTTCCCTTTATGTTTAGTCCTTGATTTTTTTCCCTAAAGTTTATAAAACTTGACTTTATGCTTATGTTTCTCTTAAGAAGGATTTAATACTTTGAAGCACTGAAGAGACATCTTAATGAACTAATGAGTATGAAATATTATTAATATTATAAGGCAAAATGCTCTTTCCTTAATCTTATATAAAGAAAACTTCTTTAATCATTTTACCACATTTCATACTTTATTTTCAGATCAAATAAAATGCTTTCCCTATTAGCTAAGGTAGTGTTTGTGTTTGCATCTTGGAAAATATCTAGGCCTCTTAGTATATATAGACCTAAAGGAGATCATTCCAATAAATATTCAAGAGTAAGCCTTGGTAGGATTTTAAAGAATACAGGTGTTGAAGCCAACTAATTAGAATAGGGATTTTATAAGAATTTGCTCAGGGAGTTAAGACTTATGAAATAAAAGATGATTAGGACTATAGGGAAACTTGTAGGTAGTTCTCTCATTCTCATTCCAACAAAAAGGCTGTGATCTCTGTCTAGTTATTGTACATTCTTCGTAGCAAATGTAATTAATTCCAGTTGGGAAGATCCCCTAGAAAAGGAAATGGCAACGCACACCAGTATTTTTGCCTGGGAAATCCCATGGACAGAGAAGTCTGACAGCCTACAGTCCATGGGGTCCCAAAAAGTCAGATACAACTGAGCGGCTGAGCGTGCACAGCTTAGTCCATGGCAAATTATCCAGACATGCTAGCCTCGTTTTCAGCCATCTCACTTGGAATCACATAATTCGGACACTCATGATATTCTCAGAAACCCTTGGGAACTTCAAGTAGAAAACATATGAAGAGCAGATTTGGGCAGTGAAACTCTAGGCTGCAGAAGCTCTGGGTATAATTCCTCGACAGATAAGAAGATGTATCATTAAAGCACATGTAATACATTAAATTTAACACCTAAGATTGTTTGATTCTCTTGTTTACAATCAACATAAACATGTCAAATTATCTTAAGTAATCAGAAATTTTGTAAGAATAAATATTGTGGTGCATGAATATTAGTTTTCTATTCAGCTTCTTTTCTCTGAAAATACCCAGCTTCAACACTGGAGTTACCCCACAGTCTTTGATCTGTTGTGTAATTCTGCTTCCCTAGGCATCATAATTGAATATCTGGGAGAAGAAAGCTGAGCTAATCAAATATTTTTTCTCTACAAATTAGTAAGTTTAAATTAAATGACAGAGAATTTGAGTTCATGGAAGCTGGGTTGCTTATAAATGGCAGCATTTTAAGAGAATCTTTATAAAATCTTGCTTTTTCCTTGTTGGATGGCCCAACTATTCACTGGATTAGAATCAATGATAGGCCCAAATATTTCACAATAAATTCATATTCTTACATAAGTTATTTTATTTGTAACCAAAAGAATCTTAACTTACACATATGAGCATCCAAGGACATAAAACACTGAAAAATAAAGCCACAGCATGGACTGATAAAAGCCAGATATCTGGATAAAACTGGAATCTGTGGTAATGCTTATCCTAAATTTTTCACTTTATGAGCCATCGCTGAAGATGCTCAACTAAACATTTTAGTTCTTTGTATCATTCTATGTCACTTTTCTCAACTACTACTGTATATATTTTTTTCTCTAATAATTGTATATGCTGAAACAAGATTTCAACTTGCTCAGAACATTGACTTGTTACAACTCTTCGTAGCTCTGACTGTTTATCTTATGACTTCTTAGCTTCCAATCTCATTACTAACAATGTTTTTATTTTAATAATTTTAGTTAAATTTCTAAGGAGGAAAATTACCTTTTCTTGTCTAGATTGCCACTGATTGAAGGACAGCCGGTGGAATGGCTATGCTTAAGTTAGCTGATGGCCCTATTATTGATTCAACAAAAAGATCTCAAAATTTGTATAGTTCATTCACTTCATTATCCCAAGTCCATCTAGTACAATGACAAAGAATTACTAAGTTTTGAAGCTTTTGCATTAGAACAGAGTCTAACTTAAAGGAAAATTATTCTAAAGCTAAAAATAATTTTGTTTCAGAATAGAATGGCAACATAACTCTGTCCTTGATATTGGAGTTACAGTAATATCTGATATTGTTGGATGTAAAGATCTTAATTTAACCATTAAACATTATACATCACCATGGGGACCTAAGAGTTAATAGTCTTGTAGACAAATGAGCCTTGTTGGTGGTTAACAAAGGCTATTTATCCTGCATTTTCCAAATCTGTTTTCATAAAATAAAGAGTGATTTTTGCTTCTCTAGATACAATATCTACATCATAGACAAAAACAGGGAAGGCCTTATCTTTCATGAGACTTTCTTTTTTTATTTTGGAAGAAATGCCTCTCCCATCAAAATGTCAGTTTTACTAAAAACACTCTTAAGGATATCTGAGTGTCACTAAAGTAATGTTTTTGAGGAAATGATGTGAGTCCACTTAAATGTTTTTAAGATTTAAATTATTTAGATTCTTCATTATAATTTTTTTGAGAGAATCACTTTTAACATGTTTCAAAATTGATTGAACTAAAACCAGTTAACACAATGCAAGGACAAATTATATTAAGTGAATAATTTGTGATAACATGGCCCTGTACATTACATTATGAAAGAAAACTGAGTCCAAATGAAACATACTTTTGTGTGACATACATTAATTGTACAGAGAGATGAAAAACTACATTGACACCAACTCATATTCATTTCATCATTTTACATTTTAATTCCAATGATCAAATTCTTATTTGATAGCCTCCCAAGAGTTATTTCTATCATTCTCCTTTGAAATTTCAAATTCTTATAAATGATGGCAGCTTGATATTTAATTATTACCTTAGAGACAAAGATTATTTTTAAAAACTGTGGTAGTCACATATAAGGAAAAATATAGAGACTGGAGCTAATTCTATGTAAAATTCAATGGAGAAAGACAGGAAAGCAAATATGATAGTAACTAAAGATATCAGAGAACCAAAAATAGCTGCTAATTTTTTAATTTTTTAAAAAATTCGTCATCATTTTTTAAAATTTAACATTGTATTAGTTTTCTAGAGCTGCCATAAAAGTACCACAAGACTTTTTTTAGATGACTTAGAGCAACAGACAATTCTGAGAAATCCAAAAGCCAGAAATCCAAAATCAAGGTATTGGTAAAGTAGTGCTCCCTCCAAAGACTCTAGGGAATATCTCTTCTTGTCTCTTCCAGCTTCTGATGGCCTCCAGCATTGCCTAGCTTTTGGCTAAGTAGCTTTAGTTTCCATCTTCATGTGGCTGTCTTCCTCAGAAGACAAGTAGGGCCAGAATAGATTGCCACCACCACCACCCCATGCCCACCTGCCATGTCTTCAACTACCAAAACTTTTGTGTAGACACCAACATACATACAGCCTGCCATCTGTACCTTTCAAGAGAAGGCAGAATCCTGAGACCGATCATCATTAAGGAGAATTCAAGCAAGAATATGACCTTAAACGGATTCAAACATACTACAGAAAGGGAAAATGAAGATAAAGAAACAGCTGTTGTTCAGTTGCTGAGTACGTCTCTCTACCGCTACATGGCCTGTAGCATACCAGGCTCCTCTGTCCCCCACTATCTTCCAGAATTTACAATAAATTACCTGGGAAAAGACAGATGAAAACAGTCTGAAACAATTTAAGAAACTGGGAAAAGTAGATAGATAGATAGATATTAATAAATAGCTGACAGATAACTAGATAGCTAGATAAGCTAATGTCATGAGGACCTTCTCAAACATGAATAAATTCAGAAAGTAAAACACTCATGACCATTTCTTAAGTAAAATTAAAAGTTCCAATGATTAACAAATCAAAATAAATTGTATGATTACAAAATTTTTAGAATTTGTGGTAAAAAGTTTGGCTGTAAGAATTGAGTCTATTGCAACTAGAAATATTTCATTTTTAAAAACCATCTGAATAATTGGGTTATTGGAATTACTGAGAAGGAAACATAATCAGTGCATAACTGGGTTTTGTGAAGATCCATATGTGGTGTACATTAATATTAACAATGTGGCTAATACTTCTCTCAACTTTTAGAGTAAGCCTACATGTAATGTATTGAAACGTTAATTCTCTTATAGGACAGAGTATAAATGTTAATAATCTGGTAACAGTTGTCCATATTAGCATGGAGAAGGAAATGTCTCCCTACTCCAGTATTCTTGCCTGGAAAATTCTATGGACAGAGCAGCCTAGTGGGCTAAAACCCATGGCGTAGCATTGAGTAGGGCACAACTTAGCAAATGAACAAATCCATGTTAGCAAGAGTAGGAATAAATGGGAAGGGAAGTGGAGGGACCAAAAAGTCTCTAAAATGTCCAAAATAAGAACTACAAAAACTAGATGTAAGTCAAATATTGATGGGAGGAGAAATAGCAGAGAAGCCTATGACTTGAATTTCAAGTGTAACTAAATGTTAGAAAGAAAAAAACTGGTGTAGCTATAAAATTTGAAAGGGGAGAAGGAAGACAAAGATGTGGCAAATAGTTCAAACTTCATGTATCTTTCCAGGAAATTACTGGGTTGTATATTTTCAATAAATTGTGGCAAAAAGATATAGGCCTTTTATTTAGAGATACAAAGGGAGCTTAAAAAGTAACTGAGATAAAAATAGTTTAAAAATATTTTTCTCCGAAGTTCAGTGCTGAAGTGGAGAAAGATGAAAGAGAAGGCCATTATTTTATTATCCCCACTTAATTAGAGTTAATCATTTGCATATATTATCTTGATAATTTTAAAAAACAGTGCATCTATTTGCTGCCTACTAATCAAATGCTTGGCAAGGAACTTAAAGTGGGGCAAAAAATTTAAACTTTTCTCTAAGCAATAAGTACATTGTGGTCTTGCTGTAATAAAACTAAGAGGAATTATTCAGTTATTCTTTAAATAACCAATAATCTGATAAAAAGTGAGTTTCTGATCCAACTACATTAGGAAGGAGACAGAGATTTAAATTTTGCCCAGCCAGGAACTCTATTACAAAGATGTGTCAAGGGAATGAAGATGGAAAAAAGTCCATAGCATTTTACAATGAGCAGGGCATTGGTAGTGCTGAGTGAGAGGTTAAGTAGACTGTTGGTATCAGAAGAAAGGAATTAAGGAATGATTGGAAGATAAAAACACTGAGGTAATACAGATTATCCCCAGAAAACTAAGAAAGGGATAAATATCCTTGCTTTCTTTCAGATCCTCAAGCATGTAAATGTGCCATTAATTCTTATCTGCCCTTTATTCCTAACACTTAGGATCACACTGCTCTTCCTCTCAACTTCACTTGTTTTTCTTTACTCATCCTGCANTACATTAATATTAACAATGTGGCTAATACTTCTCTCAACTTTTAGAGTAAGCCTACATGTAATGTATTGAAACGTTAATTCTCTTATAGGACAGAGTATAAATGTTAATAATCTGGTAACAGTTGTCCATATTAGCATGGAGAAGGAAATGTCTCCCTACTCCAGTATTCTTGCCTGGAAAATTCTATGGACAGAGCAGCCTAGTGGGCTAAAACCCATGGCGTAGCATTGAGTAGGGCACAACTTAGCAAATGAACAAATCCATGTTAGCAAGAGTAGGAATAAATGGGAAGGGAAGTGGAGGGACCAAAAAGTCTCTAAAATGTCCAAAATAAGAACTACAAAAACTAGATGTAAGTCAAATATTGATGGGAGGAGAAATAGCAGAGAAGCCTATGACTTGAATTTCAAGTGTAACTAAATGTTAGAAAGAAAAAAACTGGTGTAGCTATAAAATTTGAAAGGGGAGAAGGAAGACAAAGATGTGGCAAATAGTTCAAACTTCATGTATCTTTCCAGGAAATTACTGGGTTGTATATTTTCAATAAATTGTGGCAAAAAGATATAGGCCTTTTATTTAGAGATACAAAGGGAGCTTAAAAAGTAACTGAGATAAAAATAGTTTAAAAATATTTTTCTCCGAAGTTCAGTGCTGAAGTGGAGAAAGATGAAAGAGAAGGCCATTATTTTATTATCCCCACTTAATTAGAGTTAATCATTTGCATATATTATCTTGATAATTTTAAAAAACAGTGCATCTATTTGCTGCCTACTAATCAAATGCTTGGCAAGGAACTTAAAGTGGGGCAAAAAATTTAAACTTTTCTCTAAGCAATAAGTACATTGTGGTCTTGCTGTAATAAAACTAAGAGGAATTATTCAGTTATTCTTTAAATAACCAATAATCTGATAAAAAGTGAGTTTCTGATCCAACTACATTAGGAAGGAGACAGAGATTTAAATTTTGCCCAGCCAGGAACTCTATTACAAAGATGTGTCAAGGGAATGAAGATGGAAAAAAGTCCATAGCATTTTACAATGAGCAGGGCATTGGTAGTGCTGAGTGAGAGGTTAAGTAGACTGTTGGTATCAGAAGAAAGGAATTAAGGAATGATTGGAAGATAAAAACACTGAGGTAATACAGATTATCCCCAGAAAACTAAGAAAGGGATAAATATCCTTGCTTTCTTTCAGATCCTCAAGCATGTAAATGTGCCATTAATTCTTATCTGCCCTTTATTCCTAACACTTAGGATCACACTGCTCTTCCTCTCAACTTCACTTGTTTTTCTTTACTCATCCTGCATGACTCATCTTAAGCATCACACATCTTCCCAAACTAACCTGTATATGATAGCCTTGCTGCGCATACACAGTACCTTATGCTCCCTCCCATTTTAAGACTAAATCATACTCTATTTAAATCATGCATTTAATTGTATGTCTCCTGTAGTTTATTCTAATATACTTGGAGGCAAATCCCATGCCTGTTTTGCTCTGTTTTGCAATTGCAAAGCACTAACAGTGCCTGGCACAATCAATACTTAGTATTGAATGAATTTGTCAAAAGGAGTCAATGAACGTTTAAATGCATTGTTGAGAACTGTGGTTTGAGGTTTTCAGAGGGCTGAGGGAGGGTGTTTACATTGTTTCAGTGGGAAGAAGGTATTGATGAGAAGGTTTATTTGTTTTTATTTTTTAGTCAAAGAGAGTCAGCCAAGAGAGAACAGAGATACAATTAATAGTTACTTAGTAAAGCACTACCCCAGATGAGATCATCTAAATTTAAGTGCATACAAATGACCTCAAAAACATGTTTAAAATACACATCTGATTCAGCAGATCTGGAATGGTACATATGATTCTATATTTTTAGAAACATCTCAAGTGATACTGATACTTGGTAATATCACTACCCAAGAGTCAAGGAATCAAATTTTAAGAAACACTGTGCTAGAAAGTGTAGCAGATGGCTTCAAAGGAACAGTAATAAGTCAGTTTATCTGGAAAAGACATTCCCATTTACACAGATATTTAGATGGGTGGAGACAGAGAAACTTGAAGAAGGGAAAAAAGGAAACTGAAGTGCTACCATAGAATATTCTCAATTCCCCTATAAATAGGTGAAAGTTGCTCAAATATTTAAAAATGGAGAGAGACCAGGACTTGCAAAAAGAGGAAATGTTATAGGAAAACTGCTATAGGGAAGGCAATGTGACAGTAGTTCTCAAATTTGATTGCCCTATAAAATTACTAGGGACTTTTCAAAAATTCCAATGCTTAGACCACACCAAGATCCACAAATGAGAATCTTTTGGGAGAGTTTCAGGTATAAGTATTCTTTGGAAGTCTCCAAGAATGAGAATCATTGTTACTGTTAAAAAATTGCCCAAGTCAGTTTGGCAGCTGCCAAAAATTTGAAGTAGTTGGGATCTACAATTTTCCTCTCCTAGAATCTCACTACCAGCAGGTATGTTGCCATGATAATAAGTTTCAGATTGAAGTTTTCCATGGTCATAAAAAGGTACAAAAATAGTTAAAGCCGTGTTAAGCTAAGCTAGATGAAGTCTCAGCCTTCTATATTCTTAGGCACTCTTAACTAGCATCCTTATAAAAAGTTCAATGGAAGCAAAGTCAACAAATATTTGCTGGCAAATATAATCACCTAATATGGTCTTTTCTAATTGAATCAAGAGAAAATTTAGCCAAGTCAAGGAAACAACTCTACGTGGAGCGCTAGAACTAGCATGCTTTTCTAAAGCTGTTCACTTGCTGAACTTCCTAGATTTCAATACCGAGTACCACATGCCTGTGTATCGATACCTAGTATGGATGCCTGTGCATTGCTTTCTTTATTTTCTTAATTGAAGTACACTGTTGATTTAAAAGCTACAACATAGTGATTTAATATTTTTAATTAATTAATTATGACTGTGCTGGGTCTTCACTGCTGCGAGGGCTTCTCTCTAGCTGTGGTGAGCGGGGGCTACTCTCTAGTTGTGGTGTGTAGGCTTCGCATTGTGTCGGCTTCTCTTGTGGAGCACAGACGCTTGGTGCATGTGGATTTCAGTAGTTGTGATGCCTGAGCTGAGGAGTTGTGGTTCTTGGGCTCTAGATCACAGGCTCAGTGGCTGTGATGCATGAGCTTAATTGCTCTGCAACATGTGGGATCTTCCTAGGCCAGGGATCAACCTGTGCCTTCTGCATTGGCAGGAAGATTCTTTAACACTGAGCCACCAAAGTGTTTGAAATTTTTATAGATTATATTCTATTTAAATTTAGTATAACATATTGGTTACATTCTGTGTGCTATACATTGAAATGAAAGTCACTCCATTGTGTCCAACTCTTTGGGACCCCATGCACTATATAGTCAAGGCCAGAATACTTGAGGGGTAGCCATTCCCTTCTACAGGGGATCTTCCCAACCCAGGAATCAAACCCAGATATCCCATATTCCAGGATGATTCTAGACCAGCTGAGCCATAAGGGAAGCCTAGCATTCAGTTCAGTTTAGTAAGTAAGTCATGTCTGACTCTTTTCAACACCATGGATTGCAGCACTGCAGGCTTCTCTGTCCAACACCAACTCCCAGAGCCTACTCAAACTCATGTCCATTGAGTCAATGATGCCATCCAACCATCTCATCCTCTGTCATCCTCATCTCCTCCTGCCCTCCATCTTGCCCAGAATCAGGGCCTTTTCCAATGATTCAACTCTTCACATGAGGTGGCCAAAGTATTGGAGTTTCAGCTGCAGCATCAGTCCTTCCAATGAACACCCAGAAGTGATCTCCTTTACTATGGACTGGTTGGATCTCCTTGCAGCCCAAGGGACTCTCAAGAGTCTTCTCCAACACTACAGTTCAAAAGCATCAATTCTTTGGTGCTCAGCTTTCTTTATAGTCGAACTTTCACATCCATACATGACCACTGGAAAAACCATAACCTTGACTAGACGGACTTTTGTTGGCAAAGTAATGTCTCTCCTTTCTAATATGTTGTCTAGGTTGGTTATAGCTTTTCTTCCAAGGAGAATGTGTTTTTTAATTTCATGGCTGCAGTCACCATTTGCAGTGATTTTGGAGCCCCCAAAATAAAGCCTGTCACTGTTCCATTATTTCCCCTTCTATTTGCCATGAGTTGTATATCCAGACCTAGCATAATAGTTTATACATCTTAATCGTTTTCTCTTATCTTGCCCCTCTCCCACTAACCTGTGCATTATTTTTAACTAATTAGATATCATGTACAATGCTCATTTTGCAAGTGAAAATTTATTTTCACCATTTCTTATGTTAATTAACAAATTCTCTAGTGCAGATTTAGATAACACTAATTGAATGACTTGCTTAAGTGTGGGCTTTTGATTAAAGTCTTTCAAATGCTAACTAGTTATCCTTGAATGTAAACAACAGATTCTGGTACTTAAAATTGGAACAACACTTCTTAAATTGTTGAAGTTAGTATCAGCAAAACATTAACATACTGTCACTATGAAGAGGGTGGAAGTTATCTGTGACATTTTGGTTGTTACTTGAACCTACTTGATGGCTACTAGATGAAGAGTGCTACCGGAGATCAGTGGAGAAATAACTCCAGAAAGAACGAAGAGACAGAGCCAAAGCAAAAACAACACCCAGTTGTAGATGTGACTGGTAATAGAAGTAAAGTCCGATGCTGTAAAGAGCAATATTGCACAGGAACCTGGAATGTTAGTTCCACGAATCAAGGCAATTTGGAAGTAGTCAAATAGGAGATGGCAAGAGTGAACACCAACATTTTAGGTATCAGCACACTAAAATAGACTGAAATGGGTGAATTTAACTCAGATGACCATTATATCTACTACTGTGGGTAAGAATCCCTTAGAGGATATGGAGTAGCCATCATAGTCAATAAAAGAGTCCAAAATGCAGTACTTGGATGCAATCTCAAAAATGAAGGATGATTTCTGTTCTTTTCCAAGGCAAACCATTCAATATCACAATAATCTAAGTCTATGACCAACCATTAATGCTGAAGAAGCTGAAATTGAACAGTTCTATGAAGATCTACAAGATCTTCTAGAACTAACACCCGCAAAAGATGTCCTTTTCATTATAGGGGACTGGAATGCAAAAGTAGGAAGTCAAGAAACACCTGCAGTAACAGGCAAATTTGGCCTTGGAATGTGGAATGAAGCAGGGCAAAGACTAATAGAGTTTTGCCAAGAAAATGCACTGGTCATAGCAAACACCCTCTTCCAACAACACAAGAGAATCCTTTACACACGGATATCACCAGATGGTAAATACCAAAATGAGACTGATTTTATTCTTAGGAGCCAAAGATGAAAAAGCTCTATACAAACAGCAAAAACAAAACAAGGAGCTGACTGTGGCTCAGATCATGAACTCCTTATTGCCAAATTCAGATGTAAACTGAAGAAAGTTGGGAAAACCACTGGACAATTCAGGTATGACCTAAATCAAATCCTTTACAATGAGAGTAAGAAATAAATTCAAGGGATTAGATCTGATAGTGTGCCTGAAGAGCTATGGATGGAGGTTCCTGACATTGTACAGGAGGTGGGGTTCAAGACTATCCCCAAGAAAAAGAAATGCAAAAGGCAAAGTGGTTGTCTGAGGAGACTTAGTAAATAGCTGTGAAATAAAGAGAAGTAAAAGGCAAAGGAGAAAAGAAAAATATACCTATTTGAATGCAGAGTTTCAAAGAATAGCAAGGAGAGATAAGAAAGCCTTCCTCAGCGATCAGTGCAAAGAAATAAAGGAAATAATAGAATGGGAAAGACTAGAAAACTAGAGATACTAAGAGAATATTCCATGCAAAGATGGGTACAATTAAGGACAGAAATTGTATGGACCTAAAATAAGCAGAAGATATTAAGAAGAGGTGGCAAGAATATACAGAAGAACTATATGAAAAAGATCTTCATGACCCAGATAATCACGATGATATGATCACTCACCTAAAGCCAGACATCCTGGAGTCAAGTGGGCCTTAGGAAGCATCACTACAAACGAAGCTAGTGGAGGTGATGGAATTCCAGTTGAGCTATTTCAAATCCTAAATGATGATGGTATGAAAGTGTGCACTAAATACGCCAGCAAATTTGGAAAACTCAGCAATGGCCACAGGACTGGAAAAGGTCAGTTTTCATTGCAATCCCAAAGAAAGGCAATGCCAAAGAATGCTCAAACTAGCACTCAACTGCACTCATCTCACACGCTAGCAAGGTAATGCTCAAAATTCTCCAAGCCAGGCTTCAACAGTATGTGAACTATGAACTTCCAGATATTCAAGCTGGTTTTAGAAAAGGCAGAAGAATCAGAGTTCAAATTGCCAACATCCCCTGGATCATCAAAAAAGCAAGAGAGTTCCAGAAAAACATCTTCTTTTGCTTTATTGACTATGCCAAAGCCTTTTACTGTGTGGATCATAGCAAACTGTGGAAAATTCTTAAGAAATAAGAATACCAGACCACCTGACCTGCCTCTTGAGAAACTTGTATGCAGGTCAGGAAGCAACAGTTAGAACTGTACATGGTACAACAGACTGGTTCCAAAGTGGAAAAGTAATATGTCAAGACTGTATATTGTCACCCTCCTTATTTAACTTACATGCAGAGTACATCATGGGAAATGCTGTGCTGGATGAAGCACAGGCTAGAATCAAGATTGCCAGAAGAAATATCAATAAACTTCATATATGCAGATGACACCACTGTTATGGCAGAAAGAGAAGAACTAAGAGCCTCTTGATGAAAGTGAAAGAGGAGAGTGGAAAAGCTGGTTTAAAACTCAACATTCAGAAAACTAAGATCATGGTATCTAGTCCCATCACTTCATGGGAAATAGATGAGGAAATAGTGAAAACAGTGGCTGACTTTATTTTGGGGGGCTCCAAGATTGATGGAAATAAAAACAAGAGTGTGTGCTTTTTAAGTGGACCTAATAACACTGTTTTGTGATGTTTTCTACCAATGCTCATTAGTCAGTCCACAAACATAGTTTTCCATGAAGACTATGACAGAAAGAAAGAGATGAGAATTACTTTAACTAAGTTCTTAAACTGGTCTAACAAGATGAGGAGGTATGTTAGTTAGATAGAATATATGTGTGACGAATCATACAAGGGAGCAGTAAATATTTTGTTCTCTGTCAAAACAAAAACTGCATCAAAGTTAAATAGGTAAAGAAGACTCTGTTCAAGTCTGTTGCAACAGAAGACAGAGACTAGCATGCAGAATGAATTCAATTCCATTTAAATGAGACAGAACAGCATTTGAAAAGCTGGAGTAGGGGATCAAAAGTCATTTGTATTTGCTAATTGGCCTTACTCAGTGACTTCTCAGGTGGCTCATGGTAAATAATCCACCTGCTAATGCAGGAGACACAAGAGACTCTGGTTTAATTCTTGGGTTGGGAAGATCCTCTGGAGAAGGGAATGGCAACTCACTCTAGTATTCTTGCCTGGAAATTTCCATGGACAGAGGAGCCTGGCAGGCTACAGTTCATGACTGAACACAGACATCCACAGAAGAAAAGTAAGCCTACTCAAACTTTTATGTTGGAAAGCTAAGCCCCTACACTCCCAAAAGGATTGGAAATAAGGATGCTACATCCCTTGTTTACATTTCAAAGAGATGACAATTAGGTTCTTGAAAAATAACTTTCCTGAGGTGTAAAAGAGCCTCTTGATGAAAGTGAATGAGGAGACTGAAAAAATTGGCTTAAAACTCAACATTCAGAAAACTAAAATCATGGCATCTTGTCCCATCACTTCATGGCAAATAGATGGGGAAACAGAGACAGATTTTATCTTTTGGGGCTCCAAAATCACTGCACATTTTGCAGCAAATGCAGATGGTGACTGTAGCTGTAAAAGACGCTTGCTCCTTGGAAGAAAAGTCATGACAAATTTAGACAGCTTATTAAAAAGCAGAGACATTATTTTTCCAACAAATGTTCATCTAGTCAAAGCTATGGCTTTCCAGTACTCATGTATGGATATGAGAGTTGGATTACAAAGAAAGCTGAGCACCAAATAATTAATGCTTTTGAACTGTGGTGTTGGAGAAGACTCTTGAGAGTCCCTTGGACAGCAAGCAGATCCAACCAGTCCATTGTAAAGGAGACCAGTCCTGGGTGTTCAATGGAAGGACTGATGTTGAAGCTGAAACTCCAATACTTTGGCCACCTGATGCAAAGAATCAATTCATTTGAAAAGGTCCTGATGCTGGGAAAGATTAAAGGCAGGAGGAGAAGGGGACGGACGACAGAGGACGAGATGGTTGGATGGCATCACCGCCTCAATTGACATGAGTTTGAGTAAACTGGGGGAGACGGTGATGGACAGGGAGGCCTGCCGTGCTGGAGTCCATGGGGTCACAAAGACTCAGACATGACTGAATGACTGAACTGAACTCAACTGAGGTGTAAAACTTCAGGGGAAGAGAAAGAACTTAAAATTATAGCTCACCAAGTAAGATGTTCTAAGAAAAGGGAGATGAGGGGCTAGAGTTAGGAAAAATTCTTCCTAAAGTTCAGTCAAACTGAGGGAAGAATTAACACCATCTTGGTCACCTCCAGATTAATCACCCAGAGAATCATAGCTTATTCCAGTAATACCATAGTTAGCTCCACTGTATTTAAAACTCTTCTTTAGGATGAGGACATGACTATATTTTGAATTATTGGTCCCATTTTCTTGGGTCTGATTCCTCTACTTACTAAAATTTTGAGGATAAGACAGACAATTGCCACATAAATTCTGTACCACAGAATAATATGATGATGATAATGTACACATGAACGATAAGCTCAGATATGTCTGTCAAAAATTGTCATTGCACTATATATCTTAACACACAGGGTGATCGACACATTGTATTTTTATGTAAAATTGCCCCAGATGCTGCAACTTTGTCATGAGTTATCCTGGTAACTTTAACAATATAAATAATTATTTAAATGACTAAGAAATTACATCAGTTTTCCTTTATAAATTTCAGACTCAAAGACACAGTATATACATTTTATTTACTTCTTAAGGCTTACTATAATACCTCTGTTGTATTTCCAAGTAAATTAGTTTTTCATTTATATAATACTCCACTGGTAGAACACTGAAGACTTATTCCAGAAATCTACATTGGATTTTTAAAAGTACAAAAAAATTTTTTTTTTAAAAGCTCTCTTTATTATCTCCTCTTGAAAGTGTCTGTTTATGAAAGGCTTGAAGTGGAACAAAATATTTTCTTAAGAAACAATTAGCAAGCCTATTTCTAAGGACAGAAATAATTCTATGTGCATATACCTGGCTTTGTATTATACAGTATATTTCATATTTCTAAATTTGCAAATAATTCTATTAGCTTTTCCTAGGAATATTCTAGAATGGTAATTCCTAAGTACTAATAAGTATTTGAAAAAGATATTCTTATGTTTTTTTCTTTCTCTCATTCTTATTGCTTATTTGCAACATCTGTGTTTTATATTTGTCTCCAAGCAGTTTGTTTAAGCAGTCTTTATAAT
>SJYW01003525.1:230827-276371 GCA_006410735.1 Raphicerus campestris
ATATATATATATATATATATATATATATATATATTCACTTTTTCTCTTCCAAATTCTTGTTCGTGGCTTGTCTTATTTAGCCTTCTGCTGCTACTGCGCTGTTAAGTTCCTTCAGTCGTGTCCAACTCTGTGTGACCCCATAGACGGCAGCCCACCATGCTCCCCTGTTCCTGGGATTCTCCAGGCAAGAACACTGGAGTTGGTTGCCAGTTCCTTCTCCAATGCGTGAAAGTGAAGTCACTCAGTCATGTCCAACTCGTAGAGACCCCATGGACTGCAGCCTACCAGGCTCCTCCGTCCATGAGATTTGCCAGGCAAGAGTACTGGAGTGGATTGCCATTGCCTTCTCCACTAGCCCTCTGAGTAGACATAATTCTACAAGTTGCAGCCTTAAAGTAGTCCAATATATAAATTATGAATCATAAATCACTTAAGATGATAAAGTGTGCATGTATGTTTATGCTCCATCATGTTTGTCTCTTTGCAACCCCTGAAATCTAGCCTGCCAGGCTCCTCTGATTTGGGGCTCCAAAATCACAGCAGATGGTGACTGCAACCATGAAATTAAAAGATACTTAATCCTTGGAAGAAAACTTATGAACAACCTAGACAGCACATTAAAAAGCAGAGACATTACTTTGTCAACAAAGGTCTGTCTAGTTAAGGCTATGGTTTTTCCAGTGGTCATGTATGGATGTGAGAGTTGGACTATAAAGAAAGCTGAGCACCAAAGAATTGATCCTTTTGAACTGTGGTGCTGGAGAAGACTCTTGAGAGTCCCTTGGACTACAAGGAGATCCAACCAGCCCATCCTAAAGGAGATCAGTCCTGGGTGTTCATTGATAGGATGGATGTTGGAGCTAAAACTCTAATCATTTGGCCACCTGATGCAAAGACCCTGATGCTGGGAAAGATTGAGGACAGGAGGAAAAGGTGAGGACACAGAATGAGATGGTTAGATGGCATCACTGGCTCAATGGACGTGAGTTCGGGTAAATTCCGGGAATTGATGATGGACAGGGAAACCTGGTGTGCTGCGGTTCATGGGGTCACAGAGTCGGACACGAGTGAGGGACTGAACTGAACTGAACTTACCCTGGGGATGGTAATAGAATCATTAACAATTTTTAAAAATTCCCTTTGTTTGTAATCTCCCATCTTCACAAGAATTTCAGCTCCCCTAAGTTCCTCCTGGAGAAGGCAACGGCACCCCATTCCAGTACTCTTGCCTGGAAAATCCCATGGACAGAGGAGCCTGGTAGGCTGCAGTCCATGAGGTTGCTGAGGGTCGGACATGACTGAGCGACTTCACTTTCACTTTCCACTCTCATGCACTGGAGAAGGAAATGGCAACCCACTCCAGTGTTCTTGCCTGGAGAATCCCAGGGACGGGGGAGCCTGGTGGGGAGCCTAGTGGGCTGCCATCTACAGAGTCGCACAGAGTCGGACATGACTGAAGTGACTTAGCAGCAGCAGCAGCAATTTCCTCCCTGATAATCTTTATTTTCTTTAGGATAGTGTCTCTTGTTTGCTCACCAAATTTTGATCTTGGCTGTCCCCTGCTGTGTCTGTGGTTTTTCATATGCCTGCTCTGTTCTCACATGCTGTCTACTGTCAAAGCTATCAAGACTGGTACCAATGACACCATTTATTTTGGAGAAACCAAGACCTGATGTCTGTTCTCTATTCTAAATGTAAGTTGGTCTGAACGGACTTTATGCACTGAGCACACAGCTCAACTGTTGCTCTTCTGTTTCAAAAGATACAAGTAGTGCTTTCAATGCCTTATATAAAATATAAAGCAACTGACATTAGAGTTATTCTTTTTTTTCATTGCAGCTTTCTTTCCCTGGAGTTAAGACATAAGTTCATGGATGTGGGGCACAGAACAAGCTAATAAGAGCCTACAGCTTTACCTCAGATCAGGTTTCTTCTGATACTGATGCAGTCTCTTTAAGCCAAACCTATACTTCTTTACTCTTTTTTTTTTAGGCTGATTTTTTTTCTCTAAAGGTATTTCTTTGTTCTTTAATAGACAGATGTCCTAAGATTAATCTTTTTAATGCCACTTACCCATGCACAGCCTCTTCCACAATAGGTTAGAAAGAGGAACAAGTTCGTTTTATTCTGAGCTGTTTGGGGATATGTATTGTGTGCTATAGTAAAGGGGCTTCTTAAGCTCCATACAGTACAGTTATTTATTGCTGATTGGCTGGTTTTGTTTTTTTGTTTTCCACCACAGGTAGACCTAACAATTACCGGGGGGGAATAATTATTGAATCACTGGGGGTTCTCAACCTGAGATTTACTTTTGGGTGATCATATTCTACTTTGGCATTCTCCAGTTACTCCATTTTACCTTTTAAAGTAGTCATTTATGAAAGGAAAGAATATATATTTTAGAATATATATTATATACTATATATAAGCATAATTTATATTATAGATAATATTTTAAAAGCTAAAAATATCCCACTGGAAACCAGTTCTGTTTTTCCTTCCCCATCTCTGAACAATGTCCTAGACAGGATCTATAACTATCCATTCATTTGTCTGGATTATTAATAGAAGATTTGTCAGATTATTAATAGAAGTTTTTGTCAGATATTAGAAATCTTTATCCAGTTTAATAAAGGCCTTCCTTGGAGGTATAGTGGGCTTGCTTCCAGACCAGTGCATTAAAGAGAAGATTGCAATAAAGCCAGTCACAGGAATTTTTTGGGTTTTTTGTGTACATAAATGTTATGTTTATACTATATGTTAGTCTATTAAGTATGCAATAGCATTATGTTTTTAAAAAGGAATGAATATGCCTTAATTTATAAATACCTTGTTGTTAACAAATGCTAATCATAATCTGAGCCTTCAATGAGACATACTGTTTTTGCTGGTGAAGCATCTTGCCTCAGTGCTGATGGCCGTGACTGTTCAGGGTAACAATTGCTGAAGATTGGGTTGGATGTGTCAGTTTCTTAAAATGAGACAATAGTGAAGTTTGACACGTTGACTGACTAATTAGAAATGCTGAAATAATCCTTTAAGATGATAGCACCAATAGATAACAGAAGTTTTTGAAAAGAAAAATGTTCTTCACTGAAGGAGCAGGAGAGGGAAGATGGAAAAAAATATATTTTCCTGCTTTGATTCTTCAGTGCTCATAAGATGATTTCTTCACTGAAATTGATCACTGTTGCAGCCCTAGTCAGAGAGCTCAGGGCAGGAAGCGCTTCTCAGCCATCGCTTTTTCACAGGAGTTGTCTTTCCAGCAGTGCGCAGTCTGCAGCAGTCCATTCACAAGCTAATTGCCTTTGTCCCCAGGTAATAATAGTCTAGGTGGAAGGGACAGCGACTCACTGGAAATAGACGAGTTGATTATTCTGTACCTCCCGTAACATCCTCAGTGGCATAGCATAGCTTCCGCATCGTCCACAGTGATGTGTCCAGTTTCAGAGATCTTTATAATTGGAGCAATGTCAAAAGGCATAATTTATCTACAGACTATCAAGGGGGGAAAAATAGAAAATAAATTCTGTCACAGGGAGAAGGGTAAGACACTTGGAAACACTTCAACAGACAGTACAAAGTAAAAACTCAGCAGCCAATGTTGCATTCAGGCTGAGGATATTTCTAATTCCCTCTGCTCTGTTTCTTGTCTTATTACCTTTTTCTTTTCTTTTTTTTTTCTTCTTGAGGCTTCATTTTTAATTCTTAGATCATATTTACCCAAATCAGACCAGGATATTCATGCACGGCTCATTCAGTTTGGCCACTGCCGCCTCAATGCTGACTGTGAGAATTCACGAAACTAAGTCTTACTACATAAAACAATCTAATAATTAGCTAAAGACATAAGATGGATCTGCAAATTTGTTTGAATAATCCTTTATTCTGAAAAAAGAAATATCAGGCAGTTTAGCCCAGCACTACTTTGTTCTTCTTTGAATCGGAGCATTGCTCTTTCAGTATTTTCATACTCCCATCAAGCAAGTTTTCTCCTCAATTTCCACTTCACTGTCACCCACCCCTTGTTGGTTCCTTAGATCCAGCATCACTGTTGCTTTCTCTCATTCCTGGATTCTCTGCTTTTAATTATTCAGTACACTTTGCCAATTGGAACTTCCCATTTTTCTTCCACAATCTTTTCTATTCTCTCATTTCTCATTAGCTAAGGTAAATATACATATT
Source organism: Raphicerus campestris (assembly GCA_006410735.1). Taxonomy (NCBI): domain Eukaryota; kingdom Metazoa; phylum Chordata; class Mammalia; order Artiodactyla; family Bovidae; genus Raphicerus; species Raphicerus campestris. Next base: position 235,013 of record SJYW01003525.1, read on the forward strand.
TTTTCAGTTCCAAGAAGCTGTGCAATGTGAAGAAAGGCTTCTGGAAAGTGGTATGCAAAAGGAGGAAGGGAGAATTCATGACAGGTTTGTCTTTGGAAAACCAAACTGTCAACTGTGAGTCTTTTCAGTGAGGTGCTGAAGTTTGAGTGAGTATGGTCACTCTTCCAAGCACTCCATCTGTGCTGTCCTTCACCCTCAGAGAGGACAAAACATATACTGTCTTGTCAAAACATACTTTGGAATTCTTTTTTTTTTAATTTTTCTAATTTTATTTTATTTATGTATTTATTTTTTACTTTCAATTTAGTTTATTTTTTAATTTTATTTTTACTTTATTCTACATGAATTCTTTGCCATCAAAGGGATGAGTTACAGTAAGTAATTGATATTATGTTTTCTGTCTTGCATTGTGATCTTGTTGTTGTTGTTTAGTCATGTCTAACTCGTCATCTCCATGAACAGCAGCACACTAGGCTTCACTGTCTCCTAGAGCTTGCTCAAAATTTTGTCAATTGAGTCAGTGATGCCATCCAACCATCTCAACATCTGTTTCCCCCTTCTCTTCTTGNTTTTCTGTCTTGCATTGTGATCTTGTTGTTGTTGTTTAGTCACGTCTGACTCGGCATCTCCATGAACAGCAGCACACTAGGCTTCACTGTCTCCTAGAGCTTGTTCAAAATTTTGTTAATTGAGTCAGTGATGCCATCCAACCATCTCAACATCTGTTTCACCCTTCTCTTCTTGCCCCAACATCAAGATTTTTTCCAGTGAGCTGGCTCTTTGCATCAGGTAGCCAAAGTATTGGAGCTTCAGCATCAGTACTTCCAATGAAAATTCAGGGTTAATTTCCTTTAGGATTACTTGATTTGATCTCCTTGCTGTCCAAGGGACTCAGGAGTCTTCTCCCGAGTCATAGTTTGAAAACATCAATTCTTTGATGCTCAGCCTTCTTAATGGTTCAACTTTACATCCATATATGACTACTGGAAAAACCATTGCTTTAACTGTACAGACCTCTATAAGAATGTTAGTGTAGCTTAGGGACAGTGGTTGAGACTCTAGCACACAAACTCTTGACCACAGTAGTATCAGTAATGCCTTAAGAAAAATGTAGACTTCATAGGTCAAGGAAGATAATTAGCTAAAGTTAGCAGAAGAGATTAATAAGAGGTAGCAAGAATACACAGAAAAACTATANCTCTAGCACACAAACTCTTGACCACAGTAGTATCAGTAATGCCTTAAGAAAAATGTAGACTTCATAGGTCAAGGAAGATAATTAGCTAAGGTTAGCAGAAGAGATTAATAAGAGGTAGCAAGAATACACAGAAAAACTATACAAAAAGGTTGTAATGACTCAGAAAACCATGATAGGTGGTCACTCACCTAGAGCAAGACATCATAAATTGTGAAGTCTATTGGGCCTTAGGAAGCATTTCTGCAATAAAGCTAGTGGAGGTGATGGAATTCCAGCTGAACTATTTAAAATCCTAAAAGATGCTGTTAAAATGCTGTACTCATTATGCCAGCAGATTTGTGTGGGGCCCTAAGTGGGAAACCTTGGAAAACAAAGGGGCTAGCTTTGTGGTCGCTAACCTAAGATGGTGCCTGGTGGAAGAGATGGGGGCAGGGTCTATGTTGTCTGTCAAAGATTTTGATTGGCTCTCTTGATTTCTGTGCTTGTAGACAGTGTGTGATCTCCGTANAGGGGCCCGATCCACTCCTTAGAATGGGGAGAGGATTCGGATGCATATTCCCCATTGGGGACCCCAGCCCTATATGGGTCCCAGCAAGGAATCTTAAATTTACACCACAAGAGAGAGGTCAAATCTCAAAACTTGACACAGATTAAAGAGACATTTACATATTGAGCCCAAGAACAAAACGTTCTTGAGACGATCTTTTCTTCCTTTACAGATCATGGATGCAGTGACCCTGCTGGACACTGCTCCTGGTGATCATCATATTACCTATCCTCTCCTTGCTGACCTTCGTCGTTGCCACGGCTGTGCAGCAGTTTTTAAAAATCTTTAAAGCCTGGGTTTAACGACACAAGGCCATCAACCATGAGGGTACAACAGTGTCAGCATCCGTGCTGGGAGTTCAATAAGCTCAGACCATCGAGGTTATAAACAACATATCTACTGCCTCTGCTCAAGGATTTCAAACCAGCTCGAACACCTCAGATCTGCCATGATGGGACTCCAACAACAACTTGATCTCCACGCCAGAGCGATCGAGACATGTTCTGGTGCGCATAGACTGTGAGTGAGATACCCCAGCTTTTGTCTGACAGCTTTTCCAGTGTTAAATGAGACTCTTAACAGGTGAAAATGGGAGCAATAGATCTGTGGAACTGGATACAAAGTCCGTTTATCTGGTTTAAAAATGCCTTCTATTTGCTTGTTTTTGTTGTTCTGCTTGTTGTAGTGCTAAAAAAGGTTATGCTTGCCCAGATCATGAAAGAGGAGCCCCACGCTGGGCACCCACAAAACCCCTGGATTAATTTAGCCCTTCAAGAGGTTAACCGAGACAGATAAATAAGAGTTCTAGATGCCCATCATCTAGAGAGATTCCACCTAGCCCCCAAGAGGTGGCTGGATAGCCAATGACGGGTAAGACCCTCAGAGGAGGGCAACCTAAGACAGGCATAGCCGCGAGAGGGGCTGGCGAGGCTGGAGGTTGGCCACCTACAGTTTTATGCCTTGCTCTACAGAACATTAATATAAATGTCTTGAGGGCATAAATAAAATTTTAAAAAGGGGATATGTGGGGCCCTAAATAGGAAACCTTGGAAAACAAAGGGGCTAGCTTTGTGGTCGCTAAACTAAGATGGTGCCTGGCGGAAGAGATGGGGGCAGGGTCTATGTTGTCTGTCAAAGTTTGTGATTGGCTCTCTTGATTTCTGTGCACGTAGACAGTGTGTGATCTCCTTAGACTCCTGTTATAATGAAGGCACATGATTTGACCTTTAACGTAATTGGTACAACTATGGAAAGTCCCTCCTAAAACCCTCCTGTTTGTCTATATAAGCTGGGAGTTTGCAGCAATAAACCGGAACTGCTTCGACGGAACCCCTGTCACGTCTGATTGTCTCTCGCTCGCCGGAGGGCTGGGTTGGCGGACCGCAGGCTCACCTCTCCTTAGGACCCCTCGGCTTTGCTGAGGGAAGTTCCACTGCCTTTACTCTTTCTGCGGAGCGCCCCCCGCAGATTTGGAAAACTCAGCAGCAGCCACAGGACTGGAAAATGTCAGTTTTGATTCCAAGTCCCAAAGAAGTACAATGCCAAAGAATGTTTCAACTACAGCCAGCACAGCTTTGCTCATTTCAAATGCCAATAAGGTTATGCTCAAAATCCTTCAAGCAAGCATCAGCAGTACATGAACCAAGAACTTCCAGATGTACAAGCTGTTTGGAAAAGGCAGAGAAACCAGAGATCAAATTTGCAACATCCATTGGATCATAGAGAAAGCAAAAGAATTCCAGAAAAACATCTACTTCTGCTTCATTGACTATGCTAAAGCCTTTGACTGTGTGGATCACAACAAACTGTGGAAACTTCTTAGATACAGGACTAGCAGACCACCTAACCTGTCTCCTGAGAAACCTGTATGCAGGTCAAAAAGCAAGAATTAGAACCTTACATGGAACAAAGGGTTAATTCAAAATTGGGAAAAGAGTACGAAAAGGCTGTATATTGTCACCCAGTTTATTTAACATATACAGAATACATCATGCGACATACTGGGCTGGATGAAGCACATGCTGGCATCAAAATTTCTGGGAGAAACACCAACAACTTCAGATATGCAGATGGTACCACTCTAATGGCAGAAAGTGAAGAAGAAGTAAAAGAGCCTCTTGATAAGAAATAGGAGAGTGAAAAAGATGGCTTGAAACTCAGCATTCAAAAATTAAGATGATGGCATCCAGTCCTTTAAGGTGAGTAGTAGGGGAAAAAGTGGAAGCACTGAAAGATTTTCTTTTCTTGGGCTCTGAAATCACTGTGGATGGAGACTGCAGCCTTGAAATTAGAGGACATTTGTCCCTTGGAAAGTTATGGCAAACCTAGACAGAATATTAAAGGCAGAGATGTCTTTTGCTAACCAAAAAAATCACTTTTCTGTCTAGTCAAAGCTATGGTTTTTCCAGTAGTCATGTATGTATGTGAGCGCTGGACCATAAAGAAGTTTGAGAACCAAAAAATTGATGCTTTTGAATTTTAGTCCTAGAGAAGATGCTTGAGAGTCCCTTGGACTGCAAGGATATCAAACCAGTTACTCCTGAAGGAAATCAACCATGACTATTCATTGGAAGGACTGATGCTAAAGCTCCAGTACTTTGGCTACCTGACGTGAGGAGCTGACTCACTGGAAGAGACCACATTACACATTAACTCATATGTGAGCATGATTTTTAAAATTCTGAACTATAAATCACAGAATATTTTTAATATGCTTACTCTCAGAAGAGAAATAAAATAACGTGGTGGAAGTCAAGTACTGTCTCTTATACACATCTAGATGTGTATAAGAGACAGGGACTAGCANATGGGACTCCAACAACAACTTGATCTCCACGCCAGAGCGATCGAGACATGTTCTGGTGCGCATAGACTGTGAGTGAGATACCCCAGCTTTTGTCTGACAGCTTTTCCAGTGTTAAATGAGACTCTTAACAGGTGAAAATGGGAGCAATAGATCTGTGGAACTGGATACAAAGTCCGTTTATCTGGTTTAAAAATGCCTTCTATTTGCTTGTTTTTGTTGTTCTGCTTGTTGTAGTGCTAAAAAAGGTTATGCTTGCCCAGATCATGAAAGAGGAGCCCCACGCTGGGCACCCACAAAACCCCTGGATTAATTTAGCCCTTCAAGAGGTTAACCGAGACAGATAAATAAGAGTTCTAGATGCCCATCATCTAGAGAGATTCCACCTAGCCCCCAAGAGGTGGCTGGATAGCCAGTGACGGGTAAGACCCTCAGAGGAGGGCAACCTAAGACAGGCATAGCCGCGAGAGGGGCTGGCGAGGCTGGAGGTTGGCCACCTACAGCTTTATGCCTTGCTCTACAGAACATTAATATAAATGTCTTGAGGGCATAAATAAAATTTTAAAAAGGGGATATGTGGGGCCCTAAATAGGAAACCTTGGAAAACAAAGGGGCTAGCTTTGTGGTCGCTAAACTAAGATGGTGCCTGGCGGAAGAGATGGGGGCAGGGTCTATGTTGTCTGTCAAAGTTTGTGATTGGCTCTCTTGATTTCTGTGCACGTAGACAGTGTGTGATCTCCTTAGACTCCTGTTATAATGAAGGCACATGATTTGACCTTTAACGTAATTGGTACAACTATGGAAAGTCCCTCCTAAAACCCTCCTGTTTGTCTATATAAGCTGGGAGTTTGCAACAATAAACCGGAACTGCTTCGACGGAACCCCTGTCACGTCTGATTGTCTCTCGCTCGCCGGGGGGGCTGGGTTGGCGGACCGCAGGCTCACCTCTCCTCGGGACCCCTCGGCTTTGCTGAGGGAAGTTCCACTGCCTCTACTCTTTCTGCGGAGCGCCCCCCGCAGATTTGGAAAACTCAGCAGCAGCCACAGGACTGGAAAATGTCAGTTTTGATTCCAAGTCCCAAAGAAGTACAATGCCAAAGAATGTTTCAACTACAGCCAGCACAGCTTTGCTCATTTCAAATGCCAATAAGGTTATGCTCAAAATCCTTCAAGCAAGCATCAGCAGTACATGAACCAAGAACTTCCAGATGTACAAGCTGTTTGGAAAAGGCAGAGAAACCAGAGATCAAATTTGCAACATCCATTGGATCATAGAGAAAGCAAAAGAATTCCAGAAAAACATCTACTTCTGCTTCATTGACTATGCTAAAGCCTTTGACTGTGTGGATCACAACAAACTGTGGAAACTTCTTAGATACAGGACTAGCAGACCACCTAACCTGTCTCCTGAGAAACCTGTATGCAGGTCAAAAAGCAAGAATTAGAACCTTACATGGAACAAAGGGTTAATTCAAAATTGGGAAAAGAGTACGAAAAGGCTGTATATTGTCACCCAGTTTATTTAACATATACAGAATACATCATGCGACATACTGGGCTGGATGAAGCACATGCTGGCATCAAAATTGCTGGGAGAAACACCAACAACTTCAGATATGCAGATGGTACCACTCTAATGGCAGAAAGTGAAGAAGAAGTAAAAGAGCCTCTTGATAAGAAATAGGAGAGTGAAAAAGATGGCTTGAAATTCAACATTCAAAAATTAAGATGATGGCATCCAGTCCTTTAAGGTGAGTAGTAGGGGAAAAAGTGGAAGCACTGAAAGATTTTCTTTTCTTGGGCTCTGAAATCACTGTGGATGGAGACTGCAGCCTTGAAATTAGAGGACATTTGTCCCTTGGAAAGTTATGGCAAACCTAGACAGAATATTAAAGGCAGAGATGTCTTTTGCTAACCAAAAAAATCACTTTTCTGTCTAGTCAAAGCTATGGTTTTTCCAGTAGTCATGTATGTATGTGAGCGCTGGACCATAAAGAAGTTTGAGAACCAAAAAATTGATGCTTTTGAATTTTAGTCCTAGAGAAGATGCTTGAGAGTCCCTTGGACTGCAAGGATATCAAACCAGTTACTCCTGAAGGAAATCAACCATGACTATTCATTGGAAGGACTGATGCTAAAGCTCCAGTACTTTGGCTACCTGACGTGAGGAGCTGACTCACTGGAAGAGACCACATTACACATTAACTCATATGTGAGCATGATTTTTAAATTTCTGAACTATAAATCACAGAATATTTTTAATATGCTTACTCTCAGAAGAGAAATAAAATAACGTGGTGGAAGTCAAGTAACTATAAGTTTTTCTAGTAAATTTCTAGTAAATTTTTGCCCCAGAAAATATGTGATTATATTTTTAACTCTTTAGTAAACTCTTTAGGTTATTTTATTTAATTTTTTATCAAAATTAATAACAAGCTATTTCATTTTATTTACATTTTAAGATATTGATTTGATACCTTTAAGATAGTCAGTTAAATTATAGAAATACAGTTCAATTTATTTCAGTTTTTGTTTTCCTAACTTGCCATTTCCATTTGTTATTTTTTTCAGAAGTTTGTTGTTTTTCTTATAAAAGACCATCTATCTCTCATTATTTTTCCCAGTAAATATCTATTTTTCCATAAATCCTACAATCTGTTGATTTGGTTTTGTTTAATCTTCTAAAAAATATAATGAAAATTGCTAATCTCTTTCTCCAAAAGCTAAAAAGTAATCAGTTAACAGATTTTACTTTGTTAGGAACTCAGAGCATATTAGTCCTCCATTTCTGGGTTGAAGAGTGGCATGCAATAAATTCACTTTATAAAATCATGACTTTATATAAAATTTGATACAGTCCCATATTTCCAGGTAATTATGGAAGCCTCTGACCTAGCCAAAGTATTAACAGGCTCCACCAGGACTCATTCTGGGGAAAAAAACGAGGCAAGGACTATGCAACTCCTTCACAGCCAGCTTCTGTCTGCATTTTTGAATGGCACCAACATGTTTGAGATGTTAGCGAGCAGAGGATGAGCATTTTTATCTGCAGAGATCCCAGAGAATGCCTGTGGACTCAGCCCTGTGGAGTTCAGAACAAAGCTAGAAAACCAGCTTGAGGGAAGACACCTCCTGTCAGTAACCAGGAAATAAATGGAAAGAATTGTTATCTTATGAAAGTTGTCATGAAGTTAAAAAAAAAAAATTAAAAGCAGAAGAGTGGGGGAAAAAGAGTAATACAAATAGAAGCCAGTATTCTGTGCCCTCTGAAAACAATATGGTCTATTTGCAGCACCAGCCTGAATGCACTTGCCGTTTGTCCTTGAATTAGACTTTCAAAAGTTGAATATCATCTAGAAAACATCCTTCCATTGTAAAGGAAAAATAAAAGAGAAACTTGGAGTAATTTATCAGCATCAGTTGCCCAGATAGTTGGAGGCAGAAGAGATAAGAATTCAGTTTCTAACTCTAAATCTAGGCCCTTTCTATTCTATTAGACTTTAAAGACGGGAAAATTGAGGATAATTTTTCTCTAGACTGAATTCCTATCTTTACAAAAAATTGATCCTTCACCTGCTACCTAAATTTGAGTGAAGATCCTTGATATGTTGATCAAGAGCTAATAACTGACCTTATATTGACCTCTTTCTTCTCTTTTTGTACAGCCCATGCAACATCACCCCCGTTACACCATCTCTGTGTTTCTCTGTGACTTCATCTTAAAATGCTCTTCTATGTCCTTACAGTACTTTCTTGCTGTCCCTTAAACATTCTGATCATGCTCACATTTCAGAGTTTTCCATGTACTCTTCTCTAAGTAGGTAATACTATTGTTCCAGGTACTTGCCTGGCTCAATTCCTTACTACCTTTAAGTTTCTGAACAAAAATCCCCTTATCAGTGAGGACTGTCTTATCAAAGATATGTGAAGTAAGCCCACTCCAACCTTAAGACTCTCTGCTTCTCTTCTCTTCCTTTTCTCCATAACTCTTATCATGTTACATGCTATGTTTTCCATAATTATTTGTTTAATTGTCCTATCCACAAGAAATATATCTTCTTTTTATAAGAAGAAATTTATAAGAAATTTAACTTATTTTTGTTAACCTTGTAAACAAGATTTATGTTTGTTTTGTGAAATGCTATGTGCTCAGAACCTAAAAGTGTTTGATATTGTACATGCTAAATAAATATTTGTGGAATGAATGATTAATACTTAGAGCCTCTTCCCCCCAGATATCCCTTTCTCCAATTTCCCTCACCACTTGATCACCACTGCTTTTCATTTAAGACTGTTAGGCCTCCCAGGTATAAAGAGATAGGAAAAATAAAAACCTGAGATTAGCTAAATCACTAAGAAGAAATTACATCAGCAAAAAGACAACAAAGCAATAAGTCTTTATTGAATATGTGGACACTGAGGGAAGTAAATAATAAATATCAAATGTGATGAGCCGTCCTCTCTTTACTGTACTGTCAGTGGTATATAAAGTTAGATCCTTTTTCAGAATTCCCACAACAAATTAAATAAACATCTATCTTACCAGTTTTTACACCATGCCTTAAATGTTTGTAAATGTTGGTCTCTCTAACCTGATTATGAGATCTCAAGTCACACGAGTGCTACATCTTTTTTTCCCTCAGGATAGTGACTTATACACAGGAGATGCTAGAAAGTGTTTACTTACTTGACTTGACTTAAATCTTACTGTGAAAGTAGGACAAGAAGAACTCCATGAAGCTTTGTATCTCCAGAGTCCCGGTGCTTTGGAGCATTGCTTGCATGTGGGAGGAAGCCAGTAAATTTGGAATGAAGGAGAAAAAATAATAATAATAAGGTAACAGATTTGGAAAAAAAAAAAAACTTCAGAATAAAAGGAAAATTGGAAAAGTGATTCACACCAAAATGTGAGGTGGAGGGTGGGGGGTGGGAATCAAAGCCGAAGGCAAAGAGAGAGACGTTCATTCAGAAAGAGACTAAAAACTTAGAACTACACTCTCTTCCTTTAATTTTTGTATGTGCTCACAACACTTCTAACAGTCAGCTGCTTACCATTAACAGTCATCCAGTTTGCACTTACCTACTGCCTCTCTTCTCATCCTGTTCAAGATCTAATCGTCTACCTGTTCACACTGTACTCACTGTTCTCTGAACACAGGGTAGACAAAGCAGGAGCTAAGAGGCTTGAAGGAAACCCGAGGAGCTGCGGAACTGCAGACACATATGTTCTTTCCTGGCTGAGGCAGCAACCGCAACATAACCATAAAATAACCACGACGGCAGAGCAGTTCAGTTCAATCACTCAGTCTTGTCCGATTCTTTGCGACCCCATAGCCTGCAGCATTCCAGGATTCCTTGTCTATCACCAACTCCCAGAGCTTGCTCAAACTCTTGTCCATCAGTAGGTGATGCTATCCAACCATCTCATCCTCTGCTGTTCTCTTCTCCTCCTGCCTTCAATCTTTCCCAGCATCAGGGTGTTTCCTACTGAGTCAAAGTATTGGAGCTAAAGTATTGGAGCTTCAGCTTTGGCATCAGTCCTTCCAATGAACATTCAGGACTGATTTCGTTTAGGATTGACTGGTTTGATCTCCCGGCAGTCTAAGGGACTCTCAAGAGTCATCTCCAATACCACAGTTGAAATCATCAATTCTTTGGTGCCCAGCTTTCTGTAGTCCAGCGCTCACATCCATACAAGACTACTAGAAAAGCCATAACTTTGACTACATGGACCTTTGTCAGCAAAGTAATGTCTCCACTTTTCTAGGTTTATGTAGGTTTATCATAGCTTTTCTTCGAAGGAGCAAGCGTCTTTTAATTTCATGACTGCAGTCACCATCTGCAGTGATTTTGGAGCCCAAGAAAATAAAGTCTCTCACTGTTTCCATTGTTTCCCCATTTATTTGCATGAAGTGATGGGACTGGATACCATGATCTTTGTTTTTTGAATGTTGAGTTTTAAACCAAATTTTTCACTCTTCTCTTTCACTTATATCAAGAGGCTCTTTAGTTCTTTGCTTTCTGACGTAAGGGATAAGGGTGCTGTCATCTGCATACCTGAGGTTACTGATATTTCTCCTGCAGTCTTGATTCCAGCTTGTGCTTCTTCCAGCCCAGCATTTCTCATGATGTACTCTGCGTATAAGTGAAATAAACAGGGTGACAATGCACAGCCTTGTCGTACTCCTTTCCCAATTTGGAACCAGTCCGTGTTCCATGTCCTTTTCTAACTGTTGCTCTTGACTTGCATATAGATTTAAGGTGGTCTGTTATTTCTACATCTTTAAGAAGTTTCCACAGTTTGTTATGATCCACACACTCAAAGGCTTTAGTGTAGTCAATGAAGCAGAAGTAGATGTTTTTCTGGAATTCTCTTGCTTTTTTGATGATCCAGTGGATGTTGCCAACTTTATCTCTGGTTTCTCTGCTTTTTCTAAATCCAGCTTGAACATCTGGAAGTTCTCAGTTCATGTACTGTTGAAGTCTTACTTGGAGAATTTTGAGCATTACCGTGCTAGCATCTGGAGAAGGCAATGGCAACCCACTCCAGTACTCTTGCCTGGAAAATCCCATGGATGGAGAAGCCTGGTAGGCTGCAGTCCATGGGGTCACAAAAAGTTGGACCTGACTGAGCGACTTCACTTTCACTTTTCACTTTCATGCATTGGAGAAGGAAATGGCAATCCACTCCAGTGTTCTTGCTTGGAGAATCCCAGGGATGGGGGAGCCTAGTAGACTGCCGTCAGTGGGGTTGCACAGAGTCAGACACGACTGAAGCGGCTTAGCAGCAGTAGCTGCTAACATCTGAGATGAGTACAATTGTACTGTAGTTTGATCATTCTTTGGCATTGCCTTTCTTGGGGATTGGAATGAAAACTGACATTTTCCAGTTCTGTGGCCACTGATTTTTTTTTCCAAATTTGCTGGCAGATTGAGTGCAGCACTTTCACAGCATCATCTTCTAGGAACTGAAATAGCTCAGTTGGAATTCCATGCCTCTACTAGCTTTGTTCATAGTGACGCTTCCTAAGGCCCACTTGACTTCACATTCCAGGGTATCTGACTCTAAGTGAGTGATCACATCATCGTGGTTATTTGGGTCATTAAGATCTTTTTTTGTACAGATCTTTTTCTGTGTATTCTTGCCATCTCTTTTTAGTATCTTCTGCTTCTGTTAAGTCCATAGCATTTCTATCCTTTATTGTGCCCATATTTCCATGTAATATTCCCTTGCTAGCTCTAATTTTCTTGAACAGATCTCTAGTTTTTCTCATTCTATTTTTTTCCTCTATTTCTTTGCATTGATCTTTTAGGATGGCTTTCTTATCTCTCCTTGTTATTCTTTGGAACTCCATATTAGATGGGTATATCTTTCCTTTTTCTCCTTTGCTTTTTGCTTCTCTTCTTTTCTCAGCTATTTGTAAGGCTTCCTCAGACCACAATGACATAGCCATAACACAGCCTCATATAACATAACCATGAGGCCACTCCAGTGTAGCCCCAATGCAGTAGCAACCAAGGCTTTCACGGTGAAGCTCATATAGACATACCACCCAAAGTAGCCCGAGACCACACAAGTACCTCATGATGTGCATGTGCAGTCCTGAAGTGATCTCAACTGTTGCACAATCATGCAACGTCACTGTTTATAGAATATGTGGAGAGAGGGAGTGAGAGCGTGGGCTGAGAGAGACTGACTGGTGCCATCTTGTTAATTTCCCCACACTTACCATACAACTATATCCAAAAGGCCTCACTCTTACTTTATTTGTGGAAAAAACATACCATGAGCCAAAAATATACTCCAAACCTTACTGCAATTATTTAACATTCCTAAACACTCTCACTGAGACATTCGTTCACAAATGTTTCCAAAGGGGTCTCCTTCTCTACATGATTATTAATATTTCAAGCAGCAATATTTACACACACTTGCTTCAATTATTGACTTGAAAAGAGCTCTTCATAAATTTTTTAAGCCAAACAATTTTAATTTACTGAACACATCATAATAACTAATTATTATCAAGTTTTCTATTAACAGAAGCATCAAGAGCCAAAGATCTGTTGTTTAGAAACTTAACAAATATTTATAGAGTGACCCTTGGATATCTGTCATTCTGTTAGGTGCTTGTTAACCACCGTAAAAGAAGATAAGTATATACAGGCACTGAAATAGCTGCTTATCCTGAGAAGCCAAATCCCACAAACCTAGCTAAATTAACTACTCAGACGGATTTGATCAGAGAATCACAAGGAATCAGAGGCATTTACCACTACTAGCAAAGCTAATTCCTAAACTACTTTTAGGTTGAATCAAGGGCAGCAGTAAGATATTTAAAAAAAAGTATTAAGAGTAAATAATTCTGGATCATTCTTTCTGGTGCTTCTAAAGGAATATAGGCTAAAGTTTATTTGAGCTGTTGTGTATTAACTGTATGTTGTATCACTAATTATAAAATAGCGTGACACAGTAAGAAATCAATGGCAAATTTAAAATCATTTAATAAGTGCACAAATAACTTGATATTAGAAATATTTTTAAAATGACATCTATTAGTATATCATATTCAGATTTTCCTGAATCCCTTCCAAAAGTAGTGTGTAACTATGAAATCTTTTGTGAGCTGAAATGGTATATAGTGAAGAAGCAATTACCTTTGAATACATCTTGCTGATGGATGCACAAAGTAAATTGAAATAAAGCACAGATGCTTACAGACACAACTCAAGACTCTGGTCCCTTGACTCTGAGATACTGAGAGTAATTCCCAGGGAAGGAGCTTGGCACTACCACTCTAGTGGCCGCTACAACACCCCCTTCAAAGCAAAAAAACTTTATTTGCTTTTAAGAGCAATAAAACTATATTTGCTTTTAGATTATTTTTTCCTGGAAAAGTGAAAATCCTCTTTGAATTTCTTTCAGTTAGCAAAAACAAATACTACTGTAGGTCCTTCATAAATGTGAAGTGGAGTAAGGCTAACTTTAAGAAGTGAGAGATATCTATATAGCAAAGCTAGTTATTGTTATTTCCTTATAGAAAAAAAGTTAAAAGGCACAGCACAATTAACATAAAATCTCTGCACACAAACATTTATAGTTAAAAAATAGGTTCATATGGTGCAGTTAAGTTTGAGAAAACTTAAGTTTTTGGAAATGACATCTCTTTGATAAATTCACAGAGAAAGGAAAGATATTTTGAGGCAACAAGGACAATGGAATTATAATGAAAAGCTTCTAGAATATAATAAACAAATCTTTCCAGAAATACCTTCATTATGTAAGGCTTTTTTATGACACTTAATTCTCTTGTTAGAAGACTATTCTGTAAAATATGTGTCAAGTATTAATAGCCCCAAGTCTTGCATTTATAGTAAAACTCCTTAATTATGCAATTGTTCATATAAAACATACCTCTTTCGATTATAGTTGTTTATAGTCTTTCTTAGTTATGAGTTTATAAGATATTCTTTTCATTCAGTAAACTAATTTTAAGCCATAAGTCTTTCCCCCCCATGACCTTTCAGTTTCATAAATGTTGTAAAGAAATAAAGCAAGTTTCCTCAGCAGTTTGCAGACACACAGCATTTGCTATGGAAGAAAGACTATTCATTCACAAACTCCACTGAAGGAAACCATCCTCATATATAAGACAGTATCTCTCCTGGACATATAGGTAAAAGAACTAGAGAAGGAAAATAAACTCTGTCCAAGAATATTGATAGTTGTATGAAAAGCTTATTTTACTTACATCTTTTGTTATTTCAGACAAAACAGTCTGTCTTGGAACAAATATTGTATGTTCTATGCACAAATTTGAAGACAAACCCTCAAGTCCTCTGGGGTGGCTAATTCTTGTCCCTAAAAACTAAGAAGTCCTTTCTCTTGCCCGAGATTTTCATCCCTTAAGATTATAACCATCATGAATTTGCCCACTTATTAAGGCTACTGCTGTTTCAGCACTAGGAGAAGTTTCTAGAAATACATTCCATTGCACAATTGACAAAAGATTTCTTTGGATTTTTTTTAATACAATCTCTCCATCAATTTCTTTTTAAAAACCTATGTGCTAGCCTTTTAATTCCTTTGTTGAAATGATGGTGTTACATATTGTTTCAAAACCAGGTATTTTCTCTATGCCTTTACTCCTTCCTCCCCACTGATAATCTTTTCTTCAATACATCTATTTGAAAGTTTTTCCTTCTTTTTCTCTGACTTACCCAAGTACTGTCTTTCCTGAAAGCCTTTTCTCCTCTACCCTCTGGAAACCACATTCCATGTTTACTAAGCTCTCCTGTGAATTCAAAACCCTTTCTTCATCACTATTCTGTGGCCTCACTGACATGTAAATCTTTTCTTGGTTTGATCTTTACACTGGTCCTTTCCAGGAGAAGATATACTTACCATTCCATGTTCCAGAAGCCATTTGGCAAGGTGAATCACTACTCCTTTCCATAAATGCTACTATTAACTTACATCCTTAGCAGGCTCCTAGAGTCACTGGAAACTTTTCCCTTGAGTAACAAAATGTATCTAAATCCTTAATTCCTGAATTATCCATAGTCTTGACTCTTGGAACACCTTACTTCCATTAAACTGGGCTTCTATTAAACCACAAACATTTGCAGCTACAATTTCTATTGTATTCATATTTCTTGACCAGTAACACTTGATTTCATCTTCATTCATCTTTAATAGCTTGCTGGTAGCATTCTTGTTCTCTGAACATGCCAAGCTTATTCTCACTTCTGTATTTCTCTATAAGCTACCTCCCTCCCCTGGAATATATATGTCAATCAGGATGATTTGAGCTGTGAGTAACAGGGAGTAAAAAAACTGTCTTAAATAATAGAGCATATATTGGTTCACATAAATGGGAGTTGGGCTTCTCTGGTAGCTCAGTGGTAAAGTATCTGCCTGCTGATGCAAGAGACACACGAGAAACTCAGTCCCTGAGTCAGGAAGATGCTCTGGAATAGGAAATGGCAACCCACTCCAGTATTCTTGCCTGGGAAATCCCATGGACAGAGGAGCCTTGTGGGCTACAAAAGAGTTGTGGGGTACAAAGTGGGGTTGCAAAAGAGTCAGAAACGACTTTGAATCTAAAACAAGTTAGAGGGAAGTCAAGCTTTAGGCCTGGTTGATCCATAACTCAACATTATAATCAAGTTCTTGAATTCTTTTCCACCTTTTGATTTAATCACTCATCACACTGGTTCCATTCTAAATCTAGTCCTTATGTACCAAGGATATCTTCCAGTTGAAATCGGGATGAGATGATTTCTCTGATGTCCAAAATTGGACTGTCATCATGATACAGGAGAGCTATAAACTTCCCTTTCCAGAAATCCTCATAAAGCCCTCTTTCATCTCATTCCATAGTACAGTCATACAATCATCCTTAAGTCGACAACTGTGGCAAGGGAGACAGGATTACTTTGGTCAGTAGTAATTGAGATCTAACCCTGGAGCTGGAAATAGCATTTGGGAAGGTGGATAGATAAATAGATAGATAGATAAAGATATTGGAGAAGGCAGTGGCACCCCACTCCAGTACTCTTGCCTGGAAGATCCCATGGATGGAGGAACCTGGTAGGCTGCAGTCCATGGGATCGCTTAGGGTCGGACACAACTGAGCGACTTCACTTTCACTTTTCATTTTCATGCATTGGAGAAGGAAATGGCACCCCACTCCAGTGTCCTTGCCTGGAGAATCCTAGGGATGGGGAAGCCTGGTGGGCTGCTGTCTATGGGGTCACACAGAGTTGGACACGACTGATGTGACTTAGTAGTAGTAGATAAAGATATATGTATTGATATAGATAGATCTATCTACCTATGCTAAAGCAATGTCTCTATGTTGCTATTTACCCATGAATCAAGAACTGAGTTTTTAAAAAAAACCTATAGAAAAAGATGGTCCTATAATCCTTAAAAAGTGATTGCAAACCTCTTTTTTGTTTGAAAAATATGTTCTCCAAGTGAATGCTTGTATGGGGTTCATATTTCAAAGATATCAAAGTAGACCTCCTTTTCTTGCAAAGAATAGAGGTTAACAATGTTTCCTCAGCACCCAGGAAGCTTCTTAAGTTTAACTTGAAAACTCTGGAGAAACCCACTTGCTCCATAGGGTAGCTTGAAAACCAATGTCTTAGACATTTTGTTCAATGATATTCAATTATGTCAGCCAGATTATTGCTGCTGCTACTGCTGCTAAGTCACTTCAGTCGTGTTTGACTCTTTACGATCCCATGGACTGCAGCCTACCAGGCTCCTCTGTCCATGGGATTTTCCAGGCAAGAGTACTGGAGTGTGGTGCCATTGCTTTCTCCTTAGCCAGATTACTAAGAACAGCTAATTATTAACTAATATAAGAATGATATCTGAGGTTGATTTATTCTTTATTATTTATTTATTATTCTTTATTATTTAATATTATTCTTTATTCTTTATTATTTTATATGTACGTGTGTGTGTGTGTGTGTGTGTGTGTGTATATTTGGACTGCCTATAGACAGAACAAAGACTTCCTCATGAATCATAAGATTTACTCCATCTACATAAAAATCATGTTGTTTTTCAGTTGCTCAGTTGTGTCCAACTCTTTGAAACCCCATGGACTGTGGCATACCAGGCTTCCCTGTCCTTCACTATCTTCTAGAGTTTGCTCAAACTCGTGTCCATTGAATCAGTGATGCCATCCAACCATCTCATCCTCTATCATCCCATTCTCCTCCTGCCTTCAATCTTTCCCAATCAGGGTATTTTCCAATGAGTTGGCTCTTCACATCAGGTAGCCAAAGTATCGGAGCTTCAGCATCAGTCCTTCCAATGAACATTCAGGGTTGATTTTCTTTAGGACTGACTGATTTGATCTCCTTGCTGTCCAAGGGATTTTCCAGAGTATTCTCCAGAACCACAGTTTAAAAGCATCAATTCTTTCATGCTCAGCCTTCTTTATGGTCCAGCTCTCACATCCATACATGACCCCTGGAAAAACCATAGCTTTAACTAGATGGATCTTTGTCAGCAAAGTGCTGTCTCTGCTTTGTAATATGCTGTTTAAGTTTGTCATAGATTTTTTTGCAAAGAGCAACTGTCTTTAGTTTCATGGCTGCAGTCACCATCTGCAGTGATTTTGGAACCCAAGAAAATAAAGTCTGTCACTGTTTCCATTGTTTCCCCATCTATTTGCCATAAAGTGATGGGACTGGATGCCATAATCTTAGTTTTTAAATCTAATATGGAGTTAATTTGCTTATTTGTATAAAATGGTTGGACCAAAAAAATTCTTCATTGGACCACATTTAGAACCATTGTCTAGGCCTCACTAAACCATGTTTAGAGCCAGCCTTTTTTATACATGACAACATAGAACTTGAAAAACCCATTAACATTTTGAGTTATTTACATAATGACTTCTTGATATTTTGATTCAAAGTTTAAAGACCAAACCTGTAGCCCTGTCTCTTATACACATCTCATCATCTTCTAGGAACTGAAATAGCTCAGTTGGAATTCCATGCCTCTACTAGCTTTGTTCATAGTGACGCTTCCTAAGGCCCACTTGACTTCACATTCCAGGGTATCTGACTCTAAGTGAGTGATCACATCATCGTGGTTATTTGGGTCATTAAGATCTTTTTTTGTACAGATCTTTTTCTGTGTATTCTTGCCATCTCTTTTTAGTATCTTCTGCTTCTGTTAAGTCCATAGCATTTCTATCCTTTATTGTGCCCATATTTCCATGTAATATTCCCTTGCTAGCTCTAATTTTCTTGAACAGATCTCTAGTTTTTCTCATTCTATTTTTTTCCTCTATTTCTTTGCATTGATCTTTTAGGATGGCTTTCTTATCTCTCCTTGTTATTCTTTGGAACTCCATATTAGATGGGTATATCTTTCCTTTTTCTCCTTTGCTTTTTGCTTCTCTTCTTTTCTCAGCTATTTGTAAGGATTCCTCAGACCACAATGACATAGCCATAACACAGCCTCATATAACATAACCATGAGGCCACTCCAGTGTAGCCCCAATGCAGTAGCAACCAAGGCTTTCACGGTGAAGCTCATATAGACATACCACCCAAAGTAGCCCGAGACCACACAAGTACCTCATGATGTGCATGTGCAGTCCTGAAGTGATCTCAACTGTTGCACAATCATGCAACGTCACTGTTTATAGAATATGTGGAGAGAGGGAGTGAGAGCGTGGGCTGAGAGAGACTGACTGGTGCCATCTTGTTAATTTCCCCACACTTACCATACAACTATATCCAAAAGGCCTCACTCTTACTTTATTTGTGGAAAAAACATACCATGAGCCAAAAATATACTCCAAACCTTACTGCAATTATTTAACATTCCTAAACACTCTCACTGAGACATTCGTTCACAAATGTTTCCAAAGGGGTCTCCTTCTCTACATGATTATTAATATTTCAAGCAGCAATATTTACACACACTTGCTTCAATTATTGACTTGAAAAGAGCTCTTCATAAATTTTTTAAGCCAAACAATTTTAATTTACTGAACACATCATAATAACTAATTATTATCAAGTTTTCTATTAACAGAAGCATCAAGAGCCAAAGATCTGTTGTTTAGAAACTTAACAAATATTTATAGAGTGACCCTTGGATATCTGTCATTCTGTTAGGTGCTTGTTAACCACCGTAAAAGAAGATAAGTATATACAGGCACTGAAATAGCTGCTTATCCTGAGAAGCCAAATCCCACAAACCCAGCTAAATTAACTACTCAGACGGATTTGATCAGAGAATCACAAGGAATCAGAGGCATTTACCACTACTAGCAAAGCTAATTCCTAAACTACTTTTAGGTTGAATCAAGGGCAGCAGTAAGATATTTAAAAAAAAGTATTAAGAGTAAATAATTCTGGATCATTCTTTCTGGTGCTTCTAAAGGAATATAGGCTAAAGTTTATTTGAGCTGTTGTGTATTAACTGTATGTTGTATCACTAATTATAAAATAGCGTGACACAGTAAGAAATCAATGGCAAATTTAAAATCATTTAATAAGTGCACAAATAACTTGATATTAGAAATATTTTTAAAATGACATCTATTAGTATATCATATTCAGATTTTCCTGAATCCCTTCCAAAAGTAGTGTGTAACTATGAAATCTTTTGTGAGCTGAAATGGTATATAGTGAAGAAGCAATTACCTTTGAATACATCTTGCTGATGGATGCACAAAGTAAATTGAAATAAAGCACAGATGCTTACAGACACAACTCAAGACTCTGGTCCCTTGACTCTGAGATACTGAGAGTAATTCCCAGGGAAGGAGCTTGGCACTACCACTCTAGTGGCCGCTACAACACCCCCTTCAAAGCAAAAAAACTTTATTTGCTTTTAAGAGCAATAAAACTATATTTGCTTTTAGATTATTTTTTCCTGGAAAAGTGAAAATCCTCTTTGAATTTCTTTCAGTTAGCAAAAACAAATACTACTGTAGGTCCTTCATAAATGTGAAGTGGAGTAAGGCTAACTTTAAGAAGTGAGAGATATCTATATAGCAAAGCTAGTTATTGTTATTTCCTTATAGAAAAAAAGTTAAAAGGCACAGCACAATTAACATAAAATCTCTGCACACAAACATTTATAGTTAAAAAATAGGTTCATATGGTGCAGTTAAGTTTGAGAAAACTTAAGTTTTTGGAAATGACATCTCTTTGATAAATTCACAGAGAAAGGAAAGATATTTTGAGGCAACAAGGACAATGGAATTATAATGAAAAGCTTCTAGAATATAATAAACAAATCTTTCCAGAAATACCTTCATTATGTAAGGCTTTTTTTTTTTTTTTAATTATCTCTTTGATTTTATTTACACTTTCCTCAAGTTCACAGTGAAAGAGTGAAGTCGCTCAGTTGTGTCCAACTCTTTGCGACCCCATGGACTGTAGCCTATCAGGCTCCTCTGTCTATGGGATTCTCCAGGCAAGAGTGCTGGAGTGGATTGCCATTTCCTTCTCCAGGTGTAAGGCTTTTTTATGACACTTAATTCTCTTGTTAGAAGACTATTCTGTAAAATATGTGTCAAGTATTAATAGCCCCAAGTCTTGCATTTATAGTAAAACTCCTTAATTATGCAATTGTTCATATAAAACATACCTCTTTCGATTATAGTTGTTTATAGTCTTTCTTAGTTATGAGTTTATAAGATATTCTTTTCATTCAGTAAACTAATTTTAAGCCATAAGTCTTTTCCCCCCCATGACCTTTCAGTTTCATAAATGTTGTAAAGAAATAAAGCAAGTTTCCTCAGCAGTTTGCAGACACACAGCATTTGCTATGGAAGAAAGACTATTCATTCACAAACTCCACTGAAGGAAACCATCCTCATATATAAGACAGTATCTCTCCTGGACATATAGGTAAAAGAACTAGAGAAGGAAAATAAACTCTGTCCAAGAATATTGATAGTTGTATGAAAAGCTTATTTTACTTACATCTTTTGTTATTTCAGACAAAACAGTCTGTCTTGGAACAAATATTGTATGTTCTATGCACAAATTTGAAGACAAACCCTCAAGTCCTCTGGGGTGGCTAATTCTTGTCCCTAAAAACTAAGAAGTCCTTTCTCTTGCCCGAGATTTTCATCCCTTAAGATTATAACCATCATGAATTTGCCCACTTATTAAGGCTACTGCTGTTTCAGCACTAGGAGAAGTTTCTAGAAATCCATTCCATTGCACAATTGACAAAAGATTTCTTTGGATTTTTTTTAATACAATCTCTCCATCAATTTCTTTTTAAAAACCTATGTGCTAGCCTTTTAATTCCTTTGTTGAAATGATGGTGTTACATATTGTTTCAAAACCAGGTATTTTCTCTATGCCTTTACTCCTTCCTCCCCACTGATAATCTTTTCTTCAATACATCTATTTGAAAGTTTTTCCTTCTTTTTCTCTGACTTACCCAAGTACTGTCTTTCCTGAAAGCCTTTTCTGCTCTACCCTCTGGAAACCACATTCCATGTTTACTAAGCTCTCCTGTGAATTCAAAACCCTTTCTTCATCACTATTCTGTGGCCTCACTGACATGTAAATCTTTTCTTGGTTTGATCTTTACACTGGTCCTTTCCAGGAGAAGATATACTTACCATTCCATGTTCCAGAAGCCATTTGGCAAGGTGAATCACTACTCCTTTCCATAAATGCTACTATTAACTTACATCCTTAGCAGGCTCCTAGAGTCACTGGAAACTTTTCCCTTGAGTAACAAAATGTATCTAAATCCTTAATTCCTGAATTATCCATAGTCTTGACTCTTGGAACACCTTACTTCCATTAAACTGGGCTTCTATTAAACCACAAACATTTGCAGCTACAATTTCTATTGTATTCATATTTCTTGACCAGTAACACTTGATTTCATCTTCATTCATCTTTAATAGCTTGCTGGTAGCATTCTTGTTCTCTGAACATGCCAAGCTTATTCTCACTTCTGTATTTCTCTATAAGCTACCTCCCTCCCCTGGAATATATATGTCAATCAGGATGATTTGAGCTGTGAGTAACAGGGAGTAAAAAAACTGTCTTAAATAATAGAGCATATATTGGTTCACATAAATGGGAGTTGGGCTTCTCTGGTAGCTCAGTGGTAAAGTATCTGCCTGCTGATGCAAGAGACACACGAGAAACTCAGTCCCTGAGTCAGGAAGATGCTCTGGAATAGGAAATGGCAACCCACTCCAGTATTCTTGCCTGGGAAATCCCATGGACAGAGGAGCCTTGTGGGCTACAAAAGAGTTGTGGGGTACAAAGTGGGGTTGCAAAAGAGTCAGAAACGACTTTGAATCTAAAACAAGTTAGAGGGAAGTCAAGCTTTAGGCCTGGTTGATCCATAACTCAACATTATAATCAAGTTCTTGAATTCTTTTCCACCTTTTGATTTAATCACTCATCACACTGGTTCCATTCTAAATCTAGTCCTTATGTACCAAGGATATCTTCCAGTTGAAATCGGGATGAGATGATTTCTCTGATGTCCAAAATTGGACTGTCATCATGATACAGGAGAGCTATAAACTTCCCTTTCCAGAAATCCTCATAAAGCCCTCTTTCATCTCATTCCATAGTACAGTCATACAATCATCCTTAAGTCGACAACTGTGGCAAGGGAGACAGGATTACTTTGGTCAGTAGTAATTGAGATCTAACCCTGGAGCTGGAAATAGCATTTGGGAAGGTGGATAGATAAATAGATAGATAGATAAAGATATTGGAGAAGGCAGTGGCACCCCACTCCAGTACTCTTGCCTGGAAGATCCCATGGATGGAGGAGCCTGGTAGGCTGCAGTCCATGGGATCGCTTAGGGTCGGACACAACTGAGCGACTTCACTTTCACTTTTCATTTTCATGCATTGGAGAAGGAAATGGCACCCCACTCCANTCCCATGGATGGAGGAACCTGGTAGGCTGCAGTCCATGGGATCGCTTAGGGTCGGACACAACTGAGCGACTTCACTTTCACTTTTCATTTTCATGCATTGGAGAAGGAAATGGCACCCCACTCCAGTGTCCTTGCCTGGAGAATCCTAGGGATGGGGAAGCCTGGTGGGCTGCTGTCTATGGGGTCACACAGAGTTGGACACGACTGATGTGACTTAGTAGTAGTAGATAAAGATATATGTATTGATATAGATAGATCTATCTACCTATGCTAAAGCAATGTCTCTATGTTGCTATTTACCCATGAATCAAGAACTGAGTTTTAAAAAAAAACCTATAGAAAAAGATGGTCCTATAATCCTTAAAAAGTGATTGCAAACCTCTTTTTTGTTTGAAAAATATGTTCTCCAAGTGAATGCTTGTATGGGGTTCATATTTCAAAGATATCAAAGTAGACCTCCTTTTCTTGCAAAGAATAGAGGTTAACAATGTTTCCTCAGCACCCAGGAAGCTTCTTAAGTTTAACTTGAAAACTCTGGAGAAACCCACTTGCTCCATAGGGTAGCTTGAAAACCAATGTCTTAGACATTTTGTTCAATGATATTCAATTATGTCAGCCAGATTACTGCTGCTGCTACTGCTGCTAAGTCACTTCAGTCGTGTTTGACTCTTCACGATCCCATGGACTGCAGCCTACCAGGCTCCTCTGTCCATGGGATTTTCCAGGCAAGAGTACTGGAGTGTGGTGCCATTGCTTTCTCCTTAGCCAGATTACTAAGAACAGCTAATTATTAACTAATATAAGAATGATATCTGAGGTTGATTTATTCTTTATTATTTATTTATTATTCTTTATTATTTAATATTATTCTTTATTCTTTATTATTTTATATGTACGTGTGTGTGTGTGTGTGTGTGTGTGTGTATATTTGGACTGCCTATAGACAGAACAAAGACTTCCTCATGAATCATAAGATTTACTCCATCTACATAAAAATCATGTTGTTTTTCAGTTGCTCAGTTGTGTCCAACTCTTTGAAACCCCATGGACTGTGGCATACCAGGCTTCCCTGTCCTTCACTATCTTCTAGAGTTTGCTCGAACTCATGTCCATTGAATCAGTGATGCCATCCAACCATCTCATCCTCTATCATCCCATTCTCCTCCTGCCTTCAATCTTTCCCAATCAGGGTATTTTCCAATGAGTTGGCTCTTCACATCAGGTAGCCAAAGTATCGGAGCTTCAGCATCAGTCCTTCCAATGAACATTCAGGGTTGATTTTCTTTAGGACTGACTGATTTGATCTCCTTGCTGTCCAAGGGATTTTCCAGAGTATTCTCCAGAACCACAGTTTAAAAGCATCAATTCTTTCATGCTCAGCCTTCTTTATGGTCCAGCTCTCACATCCATACATGACCCCTGGAAAAACCATAGCTTTAACTAGATGGATCTTTGTCAGCAAAGTGCTGTCTCTGCTTCGTAATATGCTGTTTAAGTTTGTCATAGATTTTTTTGCAAAGAGCAACTGTCTTTAGTTTCATGGCTGCAGTCACCATCTGCAGTGATTTTGGAACCCAAGAAAATAAAGTCTGTCACTGTTTCCATTGTTTCCCCATCTATTTGCCATAAAGTGATGGGACTGGATGCCATAATCTTAGTTTTTAAATCTAATATGGAGTTAATTTGCTTATTTGTATAAAAATGGTTGGACCAAAAGAATTCTTCATTGGACCACATTTAGAACCATTGTCTAGGCCTCACTAAACCATGTTTAGAGCCAGCCTTTTTTATACATGACAACATAGAACTTGAAAAACCCATTAACATTTTGAGTTATTTACATAATGACTTCTTGATATTTTGATTCAAAGTTTAAAGACCAAACCTGTAGCCAGGTGCCTGCATTTCTCTGTCCTATGCATTTCTACCATTCCTTCTTATTGTTGAGATATAAGTAAAAGAGATAATAAAATAGTACATATTTTTAGTAATCAGTCCAGACTTCCTACAAGGACATTGCTTTCCTAGAAGAATAGTCAGAGATCAGTCACGGAGAGTTCATAAAGTGTATTAAGCTCAGATATCTGAATTGGTTTTTTGAGAGCTAGCAAGTCTTGATAACTGCCTGTCAAGCTCTTACCAGGAACAGCCACTGTGATACACGCATGAAGCAAGCAGTAGAGTTATACGCTTGAAAATTCCTGGCTTCCACATCTTAGGCTTCAAAAGCTGTGTAGAACTTCTGCTCTGTTCAAGTTACCTCAGTGTTTCCAGATTGAAATGAAACCAGGATTACATTCCCAAGGACCAAACACTCAGGTTGGTTGTTACTATAGTTGTTCATTTATAATAAAAAATGTCAGAAAAAGGCACATGGGCCACATTTGTCAACTTTCTGTTCATAGCAGGCATAATTATTAGTCAGAACTGGCCTCTCCTGATACAACTTATTTGCCCTTCCCAATTTATTACACTAAAAATCAATTTAAAAGAGAGATGATTTTTGGAAGATATAATGCCTAATATAACCAAAAAAATATAACCCTACAAACTAAATAAAATGAAAGACGATGGATACCTATAAAGAAATCAGCTCTTCAAACTGAAGAAATCTGACATAAGGAAAGAGAATGAGACAAGTATAAAGGTTCTTACACATATGAATACATTACTTCCTCGTAAAAACTAAGGTTTAAACTGTAAGTATATAAAATAAAATAAAATTTGAAGAAAAATGGGGAAAACTTAAGAATGACTATCAAAAAAACAAGTTTTCAAACGAGAAAGAATAAGAAAAAAATGGTTGAAAATAAATTAGGCAACTGATGAAGTGACAAAGCTTTGGCAATCTAACTAGTTATAAAGGGAATAGGAACGCAGTTTCATTGCTAAAGAATGATAGGAAAACTGATAGGCCATAAATTCAGGCTGAAAACCACTAATGGCCTGTCCATTGCACAAGAGAAGATCTCTAGTGTATTGAACGGAGAAGGTACTGGCACCCCACTCCAGTACTCTTGCCTGGAGAATCCCGTGGATGGAGGAACCTGGTGGGCTGCAGTCCATGGGGTCGCTAGGGGTCGGACACGACTGAGCGACTTCACTTTCACTTCTCACTTTCATGTCATGGAGAAGAAAATGGCAACCCACTCCAGTGTTCTTGCCTGGAGAATCCCAGGGACGGTGGAGCCTGGTGGGCTGCTGTCTATGGGGACGCACAGAGTCGGACACGACTGAAGTGACTGGCAGCAGCAGCCCCAGCAGCAGCAGCAGCAGCAGCAGCGTACTGAAAGCCTCCATTGAGTCTTGTGTTTATATACCTTATGACTCTAGGGAGCACTGCTCTCATGGTGAACTGTGTACATAGCAACGCCTAAAGATGAACGGGGCATAACCTGCTCATTTGCCTATGACTGCCCTGACCGCCATATTTTCAAATTTTCCCCTCTCTCCTTAATATCCTAACTCCGGATGCCATCTCCTTAGTCACTCTCAGCGGATGAGTTTACCATCTATTACAGATATAAAACAACAAATGGAACTACATCAAAATTCTGCCTTCAACCCTCCAGTTGTGTATCTGTTTTGATCCTTTTCTGCTGTTCTGCAGGTGGAATTGCTCTCTTATTTCTTATCTATAGACAATTATTCCACCAGCAATTATACCTTTTTCTCAGTGTCTTCAAATTGTATGCACTTATGATTTATTCTATAATAATTTATTTTTTTCAAAATGTGCCTATCCTAAAAGAGCCCCCCTCCTCCTTCAATTCCTCTTATCCCTCCAGCTTCTGTTTCACTCTATTTTCTCATGACAAATTTTCTCAAAATAGTTTGCTACTTTTGCATCCAGTAAATACCCTTTAATCTGCTGTAACTGGGTCACTAGACAATGCGATGTTACTAAACACAGAGTCCATTTTTCTTGTCTGAGTCAGGAGATTGCAAGCGACTTTGTCTAACTGTCAGTATCCTTAGAAGGAAGAAGTGACCTCCTCTTTTCCCTTTCCTTTGAGCTGGAATGCATTCTGGATGACACAGGCTAGAGCAGCCATCATGGGTCCAAGAATTATAACTATGTCCTGAAAGGCACAGAGTAAACTGCTGCTGCTGCTAAGTTGCTTCAGTCATGTCCGACTCTGTGTGACCCCATAGACGGCAGCCCACCAGGCTCCTCCGTCCCTGGGATTCTCCAGGCAAGAACACTGGAGTGGGTTGCCATTTTCTTCTCCAATGCATGAAAGTGAAAAGTGAAAGTGAAGTCCCTCAGTCATGCCTGACTCTTCGAGACCCCATGGACTGCAGCCTACCAGGCTCCTCCGTCCCTGGGATTCTCCAGGCAAGAACACTGGAGTGGGTTGCCATTTTCTTCTCCAATGCATGAAAGTGAAAATTGAAAGTGAAGTCACTCAGTCATGTCTGACTCTTTGAGACCCCATGGACTGCAGCCTACCAGGCTCCTCCGTCCATGGGATTTTCCAGGGAGGAGTACAGGAGTGGGTCACCATTGCCTTCTCTGGCCTGTATTACCTTCCTCTGAACTGCTGAAAAGAAGACATGGATTTCTATCTTGTTCTACCTATCTTGTTCTATCCATTGTATGGAATTACTTTTTTAGAATACTTAGACTAAAGCCTGACCAGTATATTGATGTTGATAACACTCAAATCTATTTCTCCATGTCAAGCTCCAAATTCCTATATGCAATAACTTACTTGACATGCCTCATAGACATCACAAAATAATAAACCCAAAAATTAACATTTGGTTTTCATCTTCAAGTTTGACTTTTCTTTTGCTTCCCAGTCTTTGATACTCACACCATCATCCACTCAACTTTGGAGTCATGGCGGTCCCCTTTGCATTCCTCACATTCTCACTCTCATCCATTCCCAGTCCATTCCTATTGATTGGCAAGCTATTTCTTTTTTTTCACTGCCACCTGCATAGTTCATCCTCTCTTACCTGGATTCTTCCCACAACCTGAGCGGGATCTATGCGGGCCTGCATAACACAGTGCTTTGGACTTCCCTGGTGGCTCAGACTGTAAAGCGTCTGTCTACAATGTGGAAGACCTGCGTTTGATCCCTGGGTTGGGAAGATCCGCTGGAGAAAGAAACGGCAATCCATTTCAGTACTATTGCCTGGAAAATCCCATGGACAGATGAGCCTGATAAGTTACAGTCCATGGGGTCGCAAAGAGTCGGACACGACTGAGTGACTTCACTTTCACTTTCACTTGTGCTTCTGAGTCATTTGATAGGATACTCTGTCCCTGTCTGTCCATGCCAGCTCCATGGGCTTCTCTCATTCCTCCTACCGTTTGGACTGTTTATCCTCTCAAGTCTTTACCTGCACTTCCTTCTACCTGGAACACTCTTCTGTTTGCCTTTGCCTATATAAGTGTTACTCTCCTTCATGACTTAGCATATTACTTCCAAAGCAAAACATATCCTGAGCTCCCAGGCTGGGGTTGGTTACCCTGTTATACCAGCCTATGGCCAAATGAGAATCTTGTTTTAAACAAAACACTTATCGTCATCTAATTCTTTATTTACTTGAGGTAATCACTTGCTCATTTCCCTACCTACAGAGGCAGAAACATGTCTGTTCTACTTTCTGTAGGACAGCACTGGGGATCAGGCACAATTCCTTGTACAAATGCAGGTATTCTGTGAAGAGTTTGACTTCTAATTTTGAAAACAAATAACAGTGGATAGCAAAATTGGAAAAACAAATTCGCTTAGGTCTTTTGCAAGTATGTTTAACTAGGGCTTAATTTAAGAGACTTTATTAAACTGATATTCTGAATTATAGTAACTCACCAGCTTATTTAGTAAATTGAAGTGTCCTGGTTTATACATTTGAGGAAATAATTCAACAAACTACTTTTTAATTTTTCCACTACTAATGAAAAAGTTTATGAGGAATTTGCTATCAAATAGGCAATAGATAAGTAATGAATAAATAGGAATGAAAAACTCCAGCAGAGAAAGAACACAGCAAAAAGAAATCTGAGTAAGACTAGTGTTTGCTTTTTCAGTGACCTGGTAGTTTTTCTGCCATCACTCATTTAGGCAAAGCAAGTGTGCAAGTGTGACTTTTATTCCATAGATCCCTGTAGTCTAGCTTTTGCAAATGAGAGAATAGATGCTGCTTTGTTGTTATTGTTGTTTATCTCGTGCATTTAAAAAAAATAAAAAGCTGGATATCTGGGCTTGATACCAAACTTAGAAATATAAAATAGCTGTTAGGCGACTCAAATATTCAACAGGCTCCTACAATTTTTAGTACCTTTGTGTCAGCCTAACCAACCATTAATGCAAAAAAGAAAAAGAAAATCCCATTATACTCTTGTTGGGCCTCTGTTTTTCCTTACCTAATTGTTTTGTGCTAAATAGTTAATACATTTTCTTAACTGAGAAGAATTCTTTTCACCTTTTGTATCAAGGAAATATTTGCCTAATATTTTACAGAAATCTTTCAAACAGATGGTCTAGACTATGACTCCCAACAGTTAGGTCTGTGTGTGTGTATTGCATGCGTTCATGCTCATCCGTGCACAGTTAGTCACTCAGTCGTGTCTGACTCTCTGTGACCCCATGGACTGTATTCCACCAGGCTCCTCTGTCCATGGGATTCTCCAGGCAAGACTACTGGAGTGGGTTGCCATTTCCTTCTCCAGGGAATCTTCCTGACCCAGGAATTAAACCTGACTCTTCTGTGTCTCCTGCATTGGCAGGTAAGTTCTTTATCACTGAGCCAGCTGGGAAGCTCATGTGTGGGTATTAGAATATACTTAGCTTGATTAACTTAAGAAATTAATAAAAGTAGCANCTGACCCAGGAATTAAACCTGAGTCTTCTGTGTCTCCTGCATTGGCAGGTAAGTTCTTTATCACTGGGCCAGCTGGGAAGCTCATGTGTGGGTATTAGAATATACTTAGCTTGATTAACTTAAGAAATTAATAAAAGTAGCATTAAGATCTAAAATTTCATAAGAAATTTTCCTTTTAAAAGAAGAAAGATGGCTCTCAAATAGCAACCAAGGATTTAAATTATTTATCTTTTAACAAGTGAACTTCTAAGGATCCCAAAATAAGTTATAATTGTTCCTGTTGTTCATTATCTAAATATCCTAGATGGTTTTTCTATATTGAAAAGAAAGCCCATTTCTTAAATGGAAGAAACACAAAACAACTAGATAGAGCAAATCATAACCTCACACCACTTTGGGATTCAGATAACTGAGAGAATAGACTCAAGGGCTTATTGAGAAACTACACACACCCAGAGAAAAGCTCATCAGCAAAAATTTAGGATTATCCATGTTTGTTTAACTATACTGTTAAATAGATTGAACAATGAAATGGGCGTAATGCAGCAAAGAATTCCTTAAAAAGTAGCAGTTAACTGAGTTTGAAGATTAAGGGCTCTTTCTTAGTTTACTCCTAATCCAGGTTTCATCCTGAAAGGTGTAGAGAAAAGGAAACAAAGAAAATCCAGTCATTTGACCTTTGGAACATTGTCTTCACTTCAGGAACCTACTACCTCTGTGCCCTTACTACTTCTTTGGCTTTGCAATTCCAAGCGATTTAGATTTGTTTGGATAGCCTCATATTAAATGGTGTATTAGATAAATTCACAGGAAGCAAAGCTTCCTTAAAAGGTCTGTTAGCAGCACTGCCCTCTCCCCACCCCCAAAGCAAAACAACACAAAACAAAAAAGCTATGCTTGAGAGTCAAAGTGACTTCAGAGAAGAAAACTGAGTGAGAGACAGGTAATTAGCAGATTGGTATTACTCTCCCATGAGGTTCACCTGGGAGCCTAGTGGACCTGCAAAGACAGCACTCTCCTTCCAATCCAACCCTACAAATTGAAAAAAAAAAAAGTCCTACATACTGCTAATGATCCAAGATAATTCTAAATGTCAGGAAGAGATTAAATGTGTGAAATTCAAACTCATTTAAGAAAATGGCTGCTTTTCTCTTCCCATCCATATAATTTCTTAACTGACATGCCAACAAGGGTAAATTACATAAGCTTCCTGCCCTACAGCTTTCCAGAAGCACTCTGGATGGAGTGATGTTAAAAAAAATTTTCAGATTAATTAGATTCTTGTCTGGGTGCATCCAAAGGATAAAGGTAGAAAAAGGAAAATGAATTTACTCTAAGAAAGCTAAAAGAAGTCCGTTGGGCTTTCTCTCCCCATCGAAGAAATGTAAATGCTCACAGATGTTCTCTATGCTGTATAGAGTAGCTCAGTAAGACAGGAAAGACTGGATGCAAAAATCTTCCCAAACGTAAAGAACTATACAAATTCTAATGAAACTATTGCTCTTCTGTTTGCAGACATCATCCAACCCCAAGCAGCATGCAAGATAATTAAGGATAGAAAATTTACCATTTTTTAAATCTAAATGAGTATTTCACCCAGTGCCACCTCCAGTATCAGAACTTCTCAGAAATGATGGCTTTAGGGATTTCCATATAATTTAAGTTTAGAAACCTACAGTATTCATGATAGTACCGTAGCAAATTCATATTCATTATTTCTTTGTGACTAATTTGATAAGAGGGTTTTTATTCTAAGTAATCTATTCTAAAGGAACAAGTTGTAGAGATGAATAATTAAAGGTGAAATGTCCCTCTATCCATGGTAGTCAATTTCTTTCCACCTTAGTGTACATTAAAACTTTTTTAAGCTTTATTTTATTTTTTTTCTTTTTGGGGGCCACACACATGGCTTGCTAGATTTCAGTTCCCCAACCAGGGACTGAACCTGGACCATGGTAATGAGAGCCTGGAATCCTAACATCTAGGCCACCAGGGAACTCGCTTAAGGTTCATCTTAAATTTTACTGTTTATAGTAAGCACTAGTCAATTTTGACTGCCCAGTATGTAAATTCCTTTTGCTGTATTTAGAAAATGTCCTACTTTACAGGTCTTGATGGAAAGTAGAACCTACTATTGAACCTAAAGTTCTAGAAACTTGCTTTTGCAGCCTTCCTAACAACCCAGTCAATCAGATGCATAGGAAACAAGAGCTAGAGTTTCAAACCTATCCTGGAGAGATTTCTTTAAAGAGGAGTACAACCAACATAGAATCCCCATGGGCACCTCTAGCAACAATGGCAAATGTGGTGTCACTAATCTATGCCTGCAGCCCCGAGGTAAAGGCTAGGACAAG
Source organism: Raphicerus campestris (assembly GCA_006410735.1). NCBI lineage: Eukaryota > Metazoa > Chordata > Mammalia > Artiodactyla > Bovidae > Raphicerus > Raphicerus campestris. The sequence continues at coordinate 267,177 of SJYW01003525.1, forward strand.
TGTTCAACAGTGATTTCTTCAGAGTCCTCCCTGTCCTGTTCTGTCATAATTTTAACTGTGACCCTAGTTATATGGTTCCCACAGTCACTCTTCCTTTTTTTCCAAGAAGTTCTATTAATAGTCATTGTTCATTCTGCTAGCAACTCAATATCATTTTAACAAATTTCTAAGTCAATCTAGTTGATTGCTATTGCAGATACACTATTGATACATAGGCGTATATATATATATATATATATATATATACATATATGAAATCCCATGGACAGAGGAGCTTTGCAGGCTACAGTCCAGGGGTTCACAAAAATAGGACACAACTGAGAGGCTAAATCTAAACTATAATATAGTATTATAAATACATATTACTATATATAATATGCCATACATAATCCTATAAAACTACAAATATATATGTAACATATACAACTACACTATATTTATATAACTAAACATTTTTTCTAAGTTTCAGAACAAGATAAGGATCTATTTAGGAGCAGAACACATGGAAAAGAAACAATTTAAAGAAAATGTGTAATGGCATAAAAATAACAAATAAGCAGTGATTAGTTTCTTCATTAGTAATTAGTTTGCTAGAGAATAATGTGGAGAAATTATCACCACTTTTGTTTATGGAATACTATGTGCCAAATGCTATGCAAACCACTAACTTTTCACCTAATCCTTAAAACAAGTTATGAAGTATGCATAACTATTGTGGATGCAGATGAGAAATCAGAGGCTTATGGAGATGAGATAATTGCTTTAATGAATATACAACAAATATAAAGAATATATATGAATCTGGGTCTATCTGGTTCCAAAAACAAGATCTAAACCATCATAACACTACCATTATGCTGTTGTTGCTCAGTTGCCAAGTCATGTCTGACTCTGCAACCCCATGGACTGCAGCATGCCAGGCCTCCCTGTCCCTCACCGTCTTTTAGAGTCTGCTCAAGTTCATGTCCATTGAATCGGCAATACTATCCAACCATCCTATCCTCTGTCGTCATCTTCTGCCTTCAATCCTCCTCCACTATAGGAGAAAATGGCAAACCACTCTAGTATTTTTATTGTGAGAACCCTATGAACTGTGTAAAAAGGCCATTATGTTGTACTTACAATTAATTTGTTAGACACCTATATTGTATATAGAAGGATCATTTTCACACTTATCAACAGTAATTATAAAGATAAATGCAATATTGGAAATGACAGATTTAATGCAAGTTTCGCTTTAGGGCTCTGAGTTTAAGTTATGTTCTTGCAAAAATCCTTTCCAGTTCTCCAATCAATCATTTTGATATGTTCATTACTGACTCTTTATAAATAGTATTAAGAAAAATAAATTGTAAGTTTTCATTGAATAGATTTACAATGCAATAAAAAAGCAATCAAATAAATTATGTTTGTATTATGGAAATGTACGGAGAAGGCAGTGGCACCCTACTCCAGTACTCTTGCCTGGAAAATCCATGGACAGAGGAGCCTGGTAGGCTGCAGTCCATGGGGTCGCTAAGAGTCGGACAGGACTGAGCGACTTCACTTACACTTTTCTCTTTCATGCACTGGAGAAGGAAATGGCAACCCACTGCAGTATTCTTGCCTGGAGAATCCCAGGGACATTGGAGCCTGGTGGGCTGCCGTCTATGGAGTCACACAGAGTCAGACCTTACTGGAGCGACTTAGCAGCAGCAGCAGCAGCAGCATGGAAATGTATAAATTCACACCCCTTAAAAGTTAGAAGATTTAAGTGTAGTTCATTTTTCTCCTGTCCGTATGGAATTTCTTTTATCTTAAAGTAGCTCCGTGTCCTGGCTCAGCAGAGTGAAATAACAGAGTATTATCACCTGTGGCTTCTGGCACCACTCAATCTGACCCCAAGAAGTCGTCAGAAATGTCATACCTAACACAAGGCCAGTCGTAGAACTGTAAGTTTTGCTTCCTTTTTCCTATCCTCCATAACCATTTTGTCAACTCTTTCATACCTGTAAAATCAGCCAACTAAAATAAATAGAATTATCCTGATTACTACTGTTAATGATTTTGGTGAGTAGCACCCAGAGAACAAAGCTAGGCCTCCTCAGAAAACCACAGCAGGAAATGCATAAAGAAAGCCCTTTATTCATAAGAGAACACACACAAATATTCAAGGAATTCATTCCAATTAATCTTAATTTCTATAAGAATTTTAAACTTATTATGTTGGAGAGAGGCTGTAGGAATCCAATAGGACGTGGGCCTCAGAAGGCTGAAACGATGACTGAGGGTGAAAGATCAGGTTCCCTGCAGAGACTGCTTAGAAAGAGTTCAGAGCCAGCTAACCCCAGCGGGCTAAGGGACAGTAATCACTGACCCCTGGCATTTATATTTGGCATTTCTACTACACACAAATATGACAAATAGACATAGAAGTGAAAAAATTTTATTATAGAAGAGAAAGAGAAATATTATCCTCTACAAATTATGATAGGTTTCTTAAAATTATTATTTTAAAACACTTTTTCTGAAGGAGGTTTGTCACAATTTCTCAAAATCCTAGTTTTCTTCATTTGTCTGCTTAGTAGTACTTAATGTTTGGGTGTGGAAAATAATTGCCTTTATACTGATTCTTGTCTTGAATGGTAAGATCTTCAGGCTCAGTCACATGAATAACAATAAAAGAGGTTTTATTTTTTCTTCCTTATAATCAAATCTTACTTAATTTTGCAAATAAATCCTTAACCTTATTCAACAGACATGGGTCTTAATGACATAAGTCGTTTAAAAAATCAAATTCATCTTTAAAGGATGATGCTTTGCCACGACTAAGGATATCTGATAAAAAGTAGCCTAGCTTAAAAAGATAAATTCACAGACAACACCAAAAAACAGTATTTGGGTCCACAGTTTTTGGATCAGCTGTGTTTGATGACTATTTCCTATGCTGAAATGGTTGGAGGTGAAAACTCATGTATCTAGAAATTATGCTAAATGATATTCAAAAGAAATGTACCATGAGAACAAAAATAAATAGAATGACCATTAATATTCCTAACTTTAAGGAAAATCAGTATGATCTATCATACTGTAATGGTGTTTACATTACCAGGGAGTTTTTCAAATAAGCCTTAAAATGAGAGGAGTCCTCTAGGAGAGAACTTTGTTTCCAGTGTTCTCAGACATCTATCATCTCCACTTGGTAAACGTCACACTCATTGTTTAGCTGCTACAAATTAATTTGTCTACTTGTCATTTCAGATTTTTTTTTTTATTACCTACAGTTGAAGCATTTAGTGTTGAATTTTCTGGTTAAATAATCATTCCTATGAAATCCATATTCTAAATCTCAAGTCTTTGTGTTCTAAAATACATGTATTTGTGTAAATGTAAGTGTGTGTGTGACAGAGAGACAGAGGAAGTGATGCATATTTGATGTGATAAATATAAGCCTCTGGAAATGCATAAAATTTATCAGTATCCAAATTTTATTTATTTGTATTATGCCTTTTTGAATCTATAAAACTTTTCTTAAACTCTATTAAATACTTTTTTTAGAGAATGTTACTTTTCTTTCTTGCAGAAATAACATCATTCTAAGCATGGCTTTCCTGTGCTTTTGTTTGTTTAGACTTGAGTGTTGGGTGGGGGTTCCTTCTATTGTGTGTGAATTTCTAAGAGCAGAGGATAACATTTTTGCATAGTTGGGATATTTTTCATATTGGGTTGAGTTAATCTTGAATTGGTGATACATAATTTTTATTTTTGTCCTCCAGGACAAACACTGCTCAAATTTTCTGCCATTTTTCACATGGAATGGCTGCACCACCTCTCCATTCTAATGATTTCTCAAGACATTCCAAATTAGACCTCACTTAAGGGGTTGGGCCTGCAAATGAACCTAGTTGTCTACTGTGAGGTACTGTGCTTAGATGCTTAGTCATCTAAGACTCTTTGCAACCCCATGGACTGCTGACCACGCTCCTCTGTCCTTGGGATTCTCCAGGCAAGTGGGTTGCCATGCCTTCCTCCAGGGAGAGTGGGATAATGACACTCTTTATTTGGAAGAACAAAACAAAACACCTGAAATACCTAGCTCTTTTCACACATTACCAGGAACAGATACAAGATGAAACAACTGCTGCCTCATCACTGAGTCCATACAACTGGGCAATACGGTCAATTAATTCTAGTGATGAAACATTTCTTACTCATTTCTCATTTTTCTGCCCACATGTGCTATTATTGTAGCTAGGCCTCTAACACTGCCCACCTGGGCTGTCTCAGCAGTTACCTCAGTATGTCTCAACTTCAACCCTTCCCAGCCACCTTTCATCATCACCGTGGCTGGCAGAAAACATCCTTAACACACAAATCTGATAGCACTGCTGACTACCATACATCAATCATTTGNAACAGTTACCTCAGTATGTCTCAACCACAACCCTCCCCAGCCACCTTTCATCATCACCGTGGCTGGCAGAAAACCTCCTTAACATACAAATCTGATAGCTCTGCTGACTACCGTACATCAATCATTTGCCATGTGCTTTATCCTCACTTTTTCAAATTCTTCAAACCACATTTTGTGGCAGAAGTTGTTATCCCTTTCTACAGCTAGTGAGAGCAAGGTTTAGAAAGGATGGCTCCATTTCCCAAGATGGCATACCCACTGTGTGGAGAAGCTAGTATTTGGACAGATCTGCCAGTACCCATATTCTATAGTCATTGCCCTATGTCAGGACCCAAATATCCATAGAAGGCGCACTACTTTCCAGCCTCATAAACTGCCACTTACCTCCCCACAGAGTAAAAGTCAGCAATTATGGTTTCCTGAGCTTGTTATTCTCTTTCTCATGCCTTTGTGACTGCTATATCCTTTCCTCATTCTTGTCTAAATATAACAACATTGAAGACAATAACAGTTAAAATGGCCTAGTAGTTTCCTAGAGCTAATGTGACAAAGTACCACAAACTGGGCTACATAAAACAAATGTGTTTTCCTTCAGTTCTAGAAACAAATCAAAACTCAGTGTGAGAGGGCCATGCTTCCTCTCTGCCAGCTTCTGGTGGCTGCAAGCAATACTTGGCATTCTTAAGGTTGCGTCTGTATAACTCTATTCTTTCTTCCGTCATCACATGGATGTCCTCCTTCTGCATGTCTGTGTTTTCACATGTTCTCCCCATCTGTCTGTCTCAATGTGTATCTATCTGTGTCTCTCCTTTCCTCATAATGAACCAGCCATACTGGAGCATGGGACCACCCTACTCCAGCATAATCTTACCTTAAGTTACATCTTAATTTCATCTGCAAAGACTCTAATTTCTAAATAAGTTCACACCCACAGATAAAAGGGTTAGGACTTTAACATATGAGGGAAACAGCTCAACTTATAACAAATCATGACAGCAAATAATAATAAAACAATAATACATTATTGTTGCCATTGGGACTGACAAATCCACATTCAACTATTAAAATTCAGTTGAAGTATTTCTTACCCTGAGCAACTTTCCTGATACCTCTCTTCATCTCACATTTCAGGCAAATAGATGTTCCCTTCTCTATGCAGCTCTAGATACCTATTTACATTTCTACTACAGTATTGAGATATGTTATAATTGTCTATATGCAAACATCTTTCCCTGTGAATGTGAAATCAGAGTTCTGTCTTATTCAGTTTCTTAACCTCAGACATTGCGTCATGACTTACACATAGCAGATATGCACTAGATAGCTGCTAAATTAAATTAGTTATCTACCACATTGCCACACTCATAAATACCATAGTGCTGGTGTCGTTCAGTCACTCAGTCAGGTTTGACATTTTGTGACCCCATGGACTTCAGTGTGCCAGACTTCCTTGTCCTTCACTATCTTCCAGTTTGCTGAAACTCATGTTCATTGAGTCAATGGTGCCATCCAACCATCTCATCCTCTGTTGTCCCCTTCTCCTCCCACCTTCAATCTTCCCCAGCATCAGGATCTTTCCCAGTGAGTCAGCTCTTCCCATCAGGTGGTCGAAGTACCAGAGCTTTAGCTTCAAAATCAATCCTTCCAATGAATATTCAGGACTGATTTCCTTTAGGATGGACTGGTTTGATCTTCTTGCTGGGACTCCAAGGGACTTTCAAGAGTCTTCTCCAGCACCACAATTCGAAAGCATCAGTTCTCAGTGCTCAGCCTTTCTTATGGTCCAACTCTCACATCTGTACATGACTACTGGAAAAACCATAGCTTTGTTTTGTTAGCACCATAGTGCTAACAACAACACCAACAAAAATAGTGCTAACAGGGTAGAATTTATTGAGTACTAAGTATGTAGCTCATCATTGTCTAAGCATGAAGAACTGTGAATGGACTGAGATTTCTTTTTCTTATTTGCAAACTAACAAGTTAACTACAGTTTCAGAAAACAATAGACTTCAGGATCACAGACAAGGGACTTTATTATTCATGGCACAGCAGGCAACATGAGCTTCAAGTTTGCATCTGTTCTTCTTACCTCTCTGCACCCACAGCAGCTCTATGTAGGTTGACTCATAGGAATGCTGCCCACACAATGGGTTTATGTCTTAGCTAAGGGACTCAGAGTTTTAAAATCTTTAATCTTTTAAGAGAATTATTAGCAAACCTGCCAAACTTTTGTCCTAGAGGAATATAATTTCTTTAAAAGATAATAATCCTGGCCTCTGCCCTGATGGGAGACATTACCTCTGTCTCTCAAAGCTCTTTCTCCTACAAACATCCTTGAAAAGATAGTCCAGGACAAAACTTAATATAAGGCATGCAGAAAAGCCATGTAGAATTATCTTCCAATAATAAGTGTTTATCTCCATTAGCTCACCTACACTTCAATCTGATTGTATCTCCTTTTATAGATAAGCAAACTAATGTCATTGCTTTGTAATAGATAGGAAGTGGAATGATTAGTGATTGGGTGAGTTTCCTCTGCCTGCTGCTTGTTTTTAGGTTTTCAGAAAATTTTTATATCTCCTCATTTTGATTTAATAAGTGTTTGCTATGTGCAGGAAACCATTCATATGATTTTATCCTCCTTAAAACAGCTCCAGGAACTTCCCTGGCAGTCCAGTGGTTAGGATTTCACACTTCCATTTCAGGGGGCTTGATTCAATCCCTGATCAGGGGAAACTAAGATCCTGAATGCTGTACCTTGCAGTCAAATGTATATAAACAATTTTAACATATGAGAATTATAGGAATAAAAACTCTGCTTTCCTCAGTGAGATGGTGTATTGTTGATTTTCATTTGCTCAGTCATGTCCAACTCCTTGCAACCCCATGGACTGCAGCACACCAGGCTTCCCTGTACTTCGCTGTCTCCCTACATGGCATGGCTCATAGTTTCATTGAGTTAGACAAACTTATCCACCTTTATGACGTCTTAAACCATCTCATCTGAATGGCGCATCTCATCTGATAACCCCCTGATTACTGTTCTGATTCCCTTAAATTCTTAGCTCTTCACACTACCCCTGTAGATCCCAGCATAAAAATGGTTCTCCAGAAATCTGATTATATAATCCCTCATTATAACCCTCTCATACCCTTTGGGCATTTCCAGAAAGGCAGATATAGCACACATAGCCTGAGCATTGAAATGCCTTCCCCAGCCCCCATGCCCCTTAGAACAGTCTCTAATGCTGTGATTCTCAAACTGCTGGGTATAGCCTCAGTGTGGTTTCAGATAAATCCCTTGTGTCAGAAACAGCATCTTAATGAAATAGACTGAGACAGAATAGAGCGAAATAAAATAGAAAATATTAGATTACACCTCACTTGAGAAAGATAAATAAAGTGTGTGTGTGTGTGTGTGTGCATGTGTGTGTGTGTGTGTACATGCACTGGCTAGGTCCCAGTATAAACTTTCAAAGATTTAAAGCCACTTCTTCTGTAAAATTCCATACATAGAAATCCACATACTGGTAAAACCTCTTCACTATAGAATCTAAATGTCTGAACTAAATATTAAAAAAAAAAAAACCTTTACTCTCTTTTCAAATTTTTTTTAGGTGAAGGTAGGCAAATTGCCTTCAAATTATCATCAACTATATTATCCTATCGAAAAAGCAAGAGAGATCCACAAAAACATCTATTTCTGCCTTATTGACTATGCCAAAGCCTTTGACTGTGTGGATCACAATAAACTGTGGAAAATTCTGAAAGAGATGGGAATACCAGGCCACCTGACCTGCTGCTTGAGAAACCTATATGCAGGTGAGGAAGCAACAGTTTGAACTGGACATGGAAAAACAGACTGGTTCCAATCAGGAAAAGGAGTACATCAATGCTGTATATTGTCACTCTGCTTATTTAACTTATATGCAGAGTACATCATGAGAATGCTGGGCTGGAAGAAGCACAAGCTGGAATCAAGATTGCCAGGAAAAATATCGATAACCTCAGATATGCAGATGATACCACCCTTATGGCAGAGAGTGAAGAGAAACTAAAATGCTCCTTGATGAAAGTGAAAGAGGAGAGTGAAAAAGTTGGCTTAAAACTCAACATTCAGAAAATGAAGATCATGGCATCTGATCCCATTGCTTCATGGGAAATAGATGGGGAAACAGTGGAAACAGTGACAGACTTTGTTTTTTGGGGCTCCAAAATCACTGCAGATGGTGATTGCAGCCATGAAATTAAGAGATCCTTACTCCTTGGAAGGAAGGTTATGACCAACCTAGATAGTATATTAAAAAGAAGAATTATTACTTTGCCAATAAAGGTCTATCTAGTCAAGGCTATGGTTTTGCCTGTGGTCATGTATGGATGTGAGAGTTGGGCTATAAAGTTGAGTGCCGAAGAATTGATGTTTTTGAACTGTGGTGTTGGAGAAGACTTCTGAGACTCCCTTGGACTGCAAGGAGATCCAACTAGTCCGTCCTGAAGGAGATCAGTCCTGGGTGTTCTTTGGAAGGACTGATGCTAAAGCTGAAACTCCAATACTTTGGCCACCTCATGTGAAGTGTTGACTCATTGGAAAAGACCCTGATTCTGGAAGGGATTGGGGTCAAGAGGAGAAGGAAACAACAGAGGATATGATGGCTGGATGGCATCACCAACTCAATGGTTGGAAGAAAAGCTATGACCAACCTAGACAGTATATTAAACAGCAGAGACATTACTTTGCCAACAAAGGTCCATATAGTCAAAGGTATGGTTTTTCCAGTAGTCATGTATGGATGTGAGAG
>SJYW01003525.1:278877-303167 GCA_006410735.1 Raphicerus campestris
GAAGCACAAGCTGGAATCAAGATTGCCAGGAAAAATATCGATAACCTCAGATATGCAGATGATACCACCCTTATGGCAGAGAGTGAAGAGAAACTAAAATGCTCCTTGATGAAAGTGAAAGAGGAGAGTGAAAAAGTTGGCTTAAAACTCAACATTCAGAAAACGAAGATCATGGCATCTGGTCCCATTGCTTCATGGGAAATAGATGGGGAAACAGTGGAAACAGTGACAGACTTTGTTTTTTGGGGCTCCAAAATCATTGCAGATGGTGATTGCAGCCATAAAATTAAGAGATGCTTACTCCTTGGAAGGAAAGTTATGACCAACCTAGATAGTATATTAAAAGGAAGAATTATTACTTTGCCAATAAAGGTCTATCTAGTCAAGGCTATGGTTTTGCCTGTGGTCATGTATGGATGTGAGAGTTGGGCTATAAAGTTGAGTGCCGAAGAATTGATGTTTTTGAACTGTGGTGTTGGAGAAGACTTCTGAGACTCCCTTGGACTGCAAGGAGATCCAACTAGTCCGTCCTGAAGGAGATCAGTCCTGGGTGTTCTTTGGAAGGACTGATGCTAAAGCTGAAACTCCAATACTTTGGCCACCTCATGTGAAGTGTTGACTCATTGGAAAAGACCCTGATTCTGGAAGGGATTGGGGTCAAGAGGAGAAGGAAACAACAGAGGATATGATGGCTGGATGGCATCACCAACTCAATGGTTGGAAGAAAAGCTATGACCAACCTAGACAGTATATTAAACAGCAGAGACATTACTTTGCCAACAAAGGTCCATATAGTCAAAGGTATGGTTTTTCCAGTAGTCATGTATGGATGTGAGAGTTGGACTATAAGGAAAGCTGAGCACCGAAGAATTGCTGCCTTTGAACTGTGGTGTTGGAGAAGACCCTTGGGAGTCCCTTGGACTGCAAGGAGATCCAACCAGTCCATCCTAAAGGAAATGAACTCTGAATATGCATTGGAAGGACTGATGCTGAAGCTGAAACTACAATACTTTGGACACCTGATTCAAAGAAGTGACTCATTTGAAAAGACCCCGATACTGTGAAAGATCGAAGTTGGTAGGAGAAGGAGACAACAGAGGATAAGATGGTTGGATGGCATCACTGACTCAGTAGACATGAGTTTGAGTAAACTCCAGGAGTCAGTGATGGACAGGGAGGCCTGGCGTGCTGCAATCCATGGGATTACAAAAAGTCAGACATGACTGAGTGGCTGAACTGAACTGAACTGATATTATCCTAGGGCTTCCCTAGTCACTCAGTGGTAAAGAATCTGCCTGCCAACGCAGGCAACGTGGCTTCAAACCCTGGGTCAGGAAGATCCCCTGAAGAAGGAAATGACAACCCACTCCAGTGTTCTTGCCTAGGGAATCCCATGGAAACAGTACTTGGGGTTGCAAGAAGAGTCAGACATGACTTAGTGACTAAGCAGCAACAATATTACCATAACTTAAGTCTCTTTTTCCAATATTGTTGCCAGGTGGAGAATATTCTCGTAGATAGAAAGTCTACTTTATAGCTTTTGCAATCAAGGTGCTATAACATTAAAAAGCTGCTTTTCAGGTTCTAGTACAAGTAATCTGGCTCAAGCATTATGGCAGTCTTATTTAGAGTAAGAATTAATGTTAATCTTAATAAACCTACTCACTTTTTACTAGACATAAACACCTAAAAATTTTATGCTAATAAAAAGTTACTTTCCTAGGATAACCATTTCTCTTTAGATTATTCATGCACTGTCCACTTTTTAACTAATTGTCTTGTAATTCCCTCACATGCTGGGACTCATCCTTCAAGAAAATGTCCTTACTTTTTATCAGCAATCAATTAAGAATCATTAATTAGTCTATCATTTATCTGACTTATTTAATGCCAATGTTCACTTTGATGGACTATTAATATTGTCTGAATATACAGGAGAGTTAGATTTTATTAATTTAAATGGAAAGAAAGAGAAACTTATGGAATTGAAATGACTTTCACTCCATGTGAAAGTCAGTTCATTAGCAAATATATCTCCATTTGTAGCCTTAATTTCCCTTTGCGATGTAATCTAATTTATCACAGGTACTGGGGAGTAGAACATGTGCCTCTACCTACCACACTAGGCATAACAGGAAAACTGTTATGTGTAGGACACTAGAGAAATGCACATAGACAACAAGAGCCATAGAGATAGAAAGAAAAGGATGATGGATGAAGAGATAGAGACAGGGATCGATATAGCTAGAACTGGCATGAGCCCATTCACCAACCTCAGGTACAAGTACAATCATAGTCTCACTAAAAGTTTCAGTCTCCTAAGTGCCAGAATTAACAAGACGTTCCAAAACTGTCTCATTTTATCTCTCAGTTTGCCAAGAATTATTCAACAGCTCAGTTGGAAACTTAGTTTGAAAGGTATGTTCTTTCTTTCAAATCTGGCTGGTAAAAGTGCAAAGAAGGTACAGTCTAAATAAAATTATATCTAAATTAGAACTTTATCCATTAATGAAATTTGAAAGTGAAAGTTGCTCAGTTGTGTCTGACTCTTTGTGACCCCATAGACTATACAATCCATGGAATTCTCCAGGCCAGAATACTGGAGTGGGTAGCCTTTCTGTTCTCCAGGATCTTCCCAACCCAGGGATCAAATCCAGGACTCCCACACTGCAGGCTGATTCTTTACCAGCTGAGCCACAAGGGAAGCCCAGTGATATTTAAAGAGTAATTAAAAGTCCCTCAAAACAAACAAAAATATAAGGTCTAGATCCAGGCACATCATCTCCCAATCTGCAAGTAAATATTTAAAAGTGGGGAAAAAAAGAAAAAGAAGGGATAGTCTCTTAATTCATTTTATGAGAGGACAATAACCTTGACACCAAAACTTCACTAGGAAAACACAAAATGTCAATTCCATTTATAAGCATAGCTTAAAAAATTTAAATAAAATANCAGGCACATCATCTCCCAATCTGCAAGTAAATATTTAAAAGTGGGGAAAAAAAGAAAAAGAAGGGATAGTCTCTTAATTCATTTTATGAGAGGACAATAACCTTGACACCAAAACTTCACTAGGAAAACACAAAATGTCAATTCCATTTATAAGCATAGCTTAAAAAATTAAATAAAATATTGTTAATCAAAATCAAGAAATGTAAAATACAAGTGATCAATTTTTATTTAGTCTCCAGGATGCAAGAAGAGATGAGATCTAGATACTATATCTGTATGAGTCAGAATAAAATTTTAATAAAATTCAGAAAATATGTTTCTTTTCTAAAAGAAACAAGTTTTAAAAAATCCCATGAAAAAAGGGGGTAGAATGGGACATTTTAGGCCCAATGAAGAGACTTTAAAAGAAGCTACACCAATGGTACATTTAATGGAGAAATTTTAATTTAATTCCCTTTAAGTGAAGAACAAGAAAGGAATGCCCACTGTAACAACCACTTTTGAAAATCACATGAGGGACAAGGGAGGAAAAATATTAGAATTTGGTATGGGGAAAAAGATTAATTTTTTACAAACTCTTAAAGAATTTATTATTATTAAAAATTTATTATTATGTACTTTTAAGAGCAATTTAAAGTTCACTATCGTCATTTTACAGGTCTCCTAAAAAATTACATGGTCTGTGCCACAAGAAAAATTGATCTTTATGGTTCTTCTGGTGCTAGCCATGTAACTCCTTAGAAGAGAACATTTCTTTCTCGATCTTGTAAAGGGCCACCGTAATCCACCACTGGTCTTGTACCTGCAGACATCTTTGGTACAATATCAGTAAAGACATNCCCTGTCCATAAGATTCTCCAGGCAAGAATACTGGAGTGGGTTGCCATGCTCTCATCCAGGGCAACACTCCAACCCAGGGGTCAAACCCACGTCGTTTATGTCTCCTGCACTGGCAGGAGGGTTCTTTACCACTAGTGCCACCAAATATTAGGGCTAATTAAAATATTTTCACCATGTTTAAATCATATGGTTTTTCCACTTTGTGGCATGAGATACCATGTTGCTTTGAGTTATTTTAAACAGCAAGCAAAAATAGATTTTTAATGACAAAAATGTGGTCCTTATATCAATTTTTGTGTTTCAAATATTGGATCTATAATTTCATCTTCAATAAAAAGTATATCTTTGTTCTAAAGAGTAAGTATTTACATCTTTTATGAGAATACTTTTTAAAAATGAAATGAGAAAAATAACTAATTCTCTTTAAAAAAGAATATGGCAATATAAAGAATTAAAAACGAACATTATTCTACTTAAAATCACAGTGCACACTGTTTGGTTGATTTGAAACAGCCAAACATTTGGTTGTTTCGTTCTCACTTCCATTCTCCAACTTTTTCCTCCTCTTTCTATAGCAATAGAAACTGCGTTTCCCAGAAATTTTACCCCAAATTGTCTACCTCCACTGGCATTTCCAGTGTTTTACAAAGTGTAAAACTCCATTGTTTTCTTTGTGGCCTGATTACCACCAAAGTGTCCTTCACAGCACGGACTGAGGTCTTGTACAGGCCCACTGTACTTCCAGCTTCTGGTGGATGCTTTGTCTTCTGGAGTTCACTCATATGGCCTTCTTGTTTTGTCTTTCCAGCCTACCGATGATACTAATTTCTNACCACCAAAGTGTCCTTCACAGCACGGACTGAGGTCTTGTACAGGCCCACTGTACTTCCAGCTTCTGGTGGATGCTTTGTCTTCTGGAGTTCACTCATATGGCCTTCTTGTTTTGTCTTTCCAGCCTACCGATGATACTAATTTCTTGCTATTAGAAATTGTCTCATCATCTTTATTTTGACTTTACAGCTCTGCTCTCAGCTATGTAAATATGCTCTGTGTTAAATTCTGTTTGAAATCCAAGGGTAGTTTTTTGACTTGATTCTCACTGATGAATCAGCATTGCCAAAAACAAAAATAATAAAGCTCAGCTTGTAAGACTTCCTCGGTGGTCCAGTGGTTTGTCTCCAAGCTTCCAAAGCAGAGACTTCTGGTTCAATCACTGGTCAGGGAACTAAGATCACACATGCCATGAGATGTGGCCAACCCCTCAAAATCCAACTTGCATTGCTATTATTAGACCCTTCACAGACAAGTATAAAATACATGGACAATATAACACAGAACTCTTTTTTGGGGGAACTGTTTCATTTTCTGTACTTATACGTAAGTGTGAAGTTCGTTAATTTATTCCTTCTCTCATCTATATGTTCATTCAACAAAATATTTGATGAGCATCACCTTGTTGGTAAATTATTGTAGGGGCTGAGGATATAGTTGTCAATAAAATTAAGTTGGTGATTTTCAAGTGGCAATCTTTCTAAGGTGTTTTAAAATAATTGTTGTTTGGTCACTATGTAAGGCCCAATTCTTTTGCAACCTCAGGGACTGGGCCCTGCCAGCCTCCTCTGTCCATGGAATTCTCCAAGCAAGAATACTGGAGTGGGTTGCCATTCTCTTCACATGATCTTCCTTGATGCAGAGTTTATCTCCTGCCCTAGCAGGCAGATTCTCTAGCAGTGAAACACCAGGGAAGGCCTGTTTTCAAATAAAATAATAAAATGNTAAAATAATTGTTGTTTGGTCACTATGTAAGGCCCAGTTCTTTTGCAACCCCAGGGACTGGGCCCTGCCAGCCTCCTCTGTCCATGGAATTCTCCAAGCAAGAATACTGGAGTGGGTTGCCATTCTCTTCTCCACATGATCTTCCTTGATGCAGGGTTTATCTCCTGCCCTAGCAGGCAGATTCTCTAGCAGTGAAACACCAGGGAAGGCCTGTTTTCAAATAAAATAATAAAATGATAGAATTCTCTGGCGGCAAACTTAATGAAGTCAAATTATCAGTAGCTATCTACTTGTCATAAACTGTCTGTGGCTCCTTCCATCTGCATATGCCTTACAGTCCATTGTAATAGTATTTGAAGATGGAGTCTTTGGGAAGTAATTAGGGTCCAGTTAGACATGAGGACAATAGTACCTTATAAGAAGAAGGGAAATGACTCATTCTCTCTCTCTCTTTCTGTTCTTTCTGCATGTAAGGTCACGTGAGAGGATTGCAAGAAGGCAGTAGTGTACAAGCCCGGAAAAGAGCTCTCACCAAGAACCAATGTGATGGCATTTTGATCTTCAACCTCCCAGCCTCCAGAACTGTGTGAGAAATCAGTTTCAGCTTTTTTCACTCCTGGATTATAGTATTTTGTTATGGCGGCCAAACAGACTAATACACTATCCATTTAGTGAAGTTTAGCAAAAAAGAGTTATATTTTACTAAGATTTTAAATTCAACATCACCTTTCGTATTTGGAGTAGATATCCAGAATTTTTCATTTTGATCTAAGAAATTCTCTTTTAATATAGTACATTTCAGTATATGACAGAAAAATTGTTTCACTGAAAGTACAAGTTAAATGATCACACTTATTGGCCTAGGAGACAGTTCCACTTTACTCAACAGGACTCCAACTTTTTGATATCATGACCCCCATTCAACAACATTCTTGTTCTTTTAATAGAATGACCCCTGCTTCATCCGCTTTAGTAGGTAAATGAAGCCTCAAAGCCAGAATTAGCCATGCTAATTTAAAGCTGCTGGAGTAAACAAGAGATAATCACATATTTGTCAAGAAAGTTGATTTTTATTCATTGTCTTTGCTTGCTTGTGTGATATTGGGTTGGATTTTGTTTTGTTTTTTCGTATAGTTTGGCATTTTTATTAGTACTGCTAGCCATACAACTAGCATCAGTTGAATGTTAAACAAAGTCAGAGTTTGCAGCTTTGAATATTATCTCTTTGATATTTGTTTATGACATTGTTATTGTGTATTTCCCCACTCTATAGGCACTTTATTTTTTTGGTCCCCATGTGTCAATTTCAAAAAAGAATTCATGTAGTAGCTCAGAAGACATAAGGTATTTGACAAGACATGCATCCTGTTTTAATGCCCTGGTGATATAAAGAAAATTTTTGATGTGGGAATGCTTTAAAGTGCCTCTAAGTTTTAGGATTTCATTATATACAATCTTATGAGGGAAAAACCAAAGCAATTAAAAAAAAAAGTCCCTCATGACATAACTGTCTAGTTAAGAAAATACTTTTGGAGTAGTTATGCCCAGTGCATTACTGTGTTGTTTTTTTTCTTCCTTTCTGGTATTTTTATGTATTCAATACATATTTTACTTCAATTTGCTTTCAACATACTACTGGTGAATAAAAAATGAATCAGATAAAATTACAACCCTCAAAAAGTATACAATAATGAGGATGACTAGATATGAAGAAACAATTACTATATTGTAATTATGTATATAACATTTTTATATAATTTTATATAACATTTTTGTTATAAAATATTATATAAAAGTTATATAAATTTTATTAAAAAGACAAAATATTATATAAAAGACAAAGCAGTTCAGTTCAGTCACTCAGTCGTGTCTGACTCTTTGCGACTCCATGAATTGCAGCACACCAGGCCTCCCTGTCCATCACCATCTCCTGGAGTTCACTCAAACTCATATCCACTGAGTCCGTGATGCCATCCAGCCATCTCATCCTCTGTCGTCCCCTTCTCCTCCTGCCCCCAATCCCTCCCAGCATCAGAGTCTTTTCCAATGAGTCAACTCTTCGCATGAGGTGGCCAAAGTACTGGAGTTTCAGCTTTAGCATCATTCCTTCCAAAGAAATCCCAGGGCTGATCTCCTTCAGAATGGACTGGTTGGATCTCCTTGCAGTCCAAGGGACTCTCAAAAGCCTTCTCCAACATCACAGTTCAAAAGCATCAGTTCTTTGGCGCTCAGCAGTGGTACAGAATAAAATGATGAAGTTTGCATGAAGGAGGAGAGGAGAGGGAGAGCTATACTAACACTGAAGCCTCCACAGAAAAAAAATAAGTAAGATCTCTGTGCCAGACCTTTACCAGAAATAGTATAAATACGTCAGGTACCCAAAGAACATAATATGCCTGGGCAATGACAGTAATTTTCTATTGCTGGAGCAAAATGGAGGAAAGAATGCTAAGGTAGGAAAAAATTCAAAGAGGAGGGTTCTTCAACTTCTGTAGTGTTATTTTTGCCTTTTCCTACCAAGATTCTTTTTATTTCAAGCAATAAAACACATAAGCTTAATATGAAGCGGATTTTATTTTTTTCATGTAACAGAAACATTCAGAGAGAGTATTGGGAAAAGATTCTGGATACTCCATTTAGGTGGTTTAGTAACATTAATATTTAGCAGTCATAAAATTGCTGGAGGGTTATAGTGGTGCACTAAGGGATTTAGGAGGATTGATTGCCTTCTCCCTATGGCTTCCTGTGACCAAGTTGGACCTGAAAACAATAAGGATACCATTGCTTCAACAAAAACACAGTCACTAGTGAGGAAACCAGGGATCCACTGAAGTGCTCATTTCACAATATGGGGTTAATTTATTTCTCAAGAAAATTTTGGATGGCATTACCAGAAAGACAGTTTGTTAGGCAGGCAAAAAACACAAGACCACTCAGAAGCTAATTGCTTGATGTGTGTAGAAGGATATAAATGCCTTAAGGAGAGGGAAAATGTCCCGAAACTTCTTAACCTTCCATATCACTCAGAAGAAAGCTGAGTTAGTGACTTTATTAAGACCAACCAACTACCTTCTTCCTTTCCTATGGAATTTTTTTCCTGAATCTTAAAGGACTTATTTTCTATATTACATGTTTTATTGCTGATATTTGGAGCGTATACATTTGCTAACAATTGAATGTGCAAAAGTGCTGTCATTAATTAGGTTATAATTACTTAGAAGATAAGCTTTGCTTTCAGTCCTTTCCCACTGCCAGCTAACTTCTACTACAAAGTCATTAACTTATTCAATTATTCTCTTGCTTATCAAATACTGATAGAATATATATCATGCATCAGACAATGTGCTAATTACTACAGATACAAAGATAAATATGACACTGTCCCTTATTATAGATTTCAGATTAACTGTTTTACACCTTCACTTACCACAAGTTCATCCTAAGGAAGAGGCAGATTACATATTACTGCAATCAAAGAAATACTATGGTTAGTATATGAAAAAAGTAGTGAATGAAATAAATGTTATTCTATAGTGGATAAGGAAGTTCTAAGGGGAGCCTCACAAATGAAATAATTGCTTAGACTAAGTCACATAATATAAACTGGATTTTACTTAAGTGAGGAGGGAAAACAATTCACTTCAGTATTTATCTACCTCTCTCTTTTGCTTACTCTCTCTATTGTATTAGCTGATGAAATTTGTTTTAGGTCTTCTTATTTTTCTTAAATTTTGAAAGATGTTATTATTGGTCTAAGATGATAGCTTGGAATTATTTTCTTTCAGAATTATTAAAGTAGCTGATGCTACTTTCTCTATTCGTCCCACTCTCTCCCTCCTGCACTGTGTCCACAAGTCCAGTCTCCATGTCTGCATCCAGTCTCTACATCTGCATCTCCATTCCTTCCCTGCAAATAGGTTCATCAATATAATTTTTCTAGATTCCATATATATGCATTAATACACTGTATTTGTTTTTCTTCTTTTGACTGACTTCATCCACCTCACTAGAGCTTACTCAAATTTGTTCTTTTTTATGGCTTATTTAGAAAGTACCTAATAAAACCTCTCCCTAAACATACAATATTCCAAATGAAACCCAATCAACAAAAATTTGGATATTTTAAAGTTTTTAAATTACTTGAAAAGCACATTTCCACTGCCTTCTCCGAACTTTTTCATGTATAGAATGTAGCCAAGGTCTTGAGGGAACAGTTGTTACTAAATGCTGTAACTAACATTGCAATCCAGGTCTTTTGGTTCCTACTGCAATAAGCTTCCCACAATTGTTTACTCTCCAAGAATGGGAAAATAATAAAATATCAATAAGAAAAAAAATATTATTCCATGATATGCTGATTCAGATTTCCATCAGCATATGGAATTTTTGTAAAGAAGTCATTTGTAAGTTTTTCTGTTGCATTTTTAGAGATAACGCAGTGTTCCCCCTTTAACTACTTTTAAGATTTTTCTTTGTATGTGGTTTTCATCAGTGTTGATATAATTGTCTAAACATGCTTTATTTGTATTTATCCTGAATGAGCTCAGAAAGCTTCTCAAATCAGTTTTGGAAACATGTCAGTCATTATTGATTGCTTCAAATATTGCATTCTCTCTCCTTTTCAAGTCACAGCTAGTAAGAAGTAAAGATTTGATCACCATCAAGAAAACATGACTTTGTTAGTTATGCTTTTAATCTCTGTGCTATAATAAGAAGTATTTTAGCTAAAATACAAGACAAGCTTCTCTATTTTTACTTTTGTTCAAGAAAATCAATTACCTACTGCATATAAACAAAGAAACCAAATGCAGTATGGAAACTATGAAATACTGTTCAGAAGAATCATGGAAATATGGGATCTAAAATATGGACCCTCACCACTATGAGCTTTGGTTTTGTTACTGATAAGGGTAAAGAAATGTCTTAGTTCAAAATAAGCTGGAAAAAGTAGAACTGAGAGCTCAATGATAGAGACATTATATTATACTAAGTGAAAATGTAAAATAATAAAAGAAGAAATTTAAAAAATAAAACATACTGAAAAGACAAGAGCCATGAACAGAAAACAGATTCAAGAAAAACAATTCTAGAAGTAAAGAATACTGAAACTGCAATTTTACAGCTCTGGATATAGTTAAAATCAAGCTTAGATAGAGAGAGACAAAAAAAGATTAATTTAATGATATAGAATGCTGCATATATAAGAGAATGTTTAAATGGAGAAAGCCTAATATATAAATTTAAAAGAAGTTTCTGAAAAAGGAACAAAAGATAAAAGACAGCATGGGAAGCTGTTTTTCATACAATTGGCAAGCTTATTATAAATCAGATAAGACTAATTTTTAAAGTAGAATAATAAGAAAGAGAGGAGCAATAAAAGAGGTATAGAAAAAGAAGAAAACAGAGGAGAAAAGAAGTAAGAAAATGAGAGAAGTTTTCCTTAAGACTCACTCAAGGAAATAGAAACTCACTTTAGGTCTGTTGTAATTTAAAGAGTGTGGTATTGATGCATGAACAGAAAAATAATGGGGCAGAATAAAGTACATGGGAAGAGATCCACATATATGACATTAGCATATGAATGATGTGAAATTATAAACCAGTGAAGAGGTGGACATATTATTCACATGAATAAAAATGCAATTAGATCCTCATCTAATTCCAGACCATGCACAAAAATTCAGCCCAGTTAAGTTGATGTATAGAATTTTCGGACATTTCAAACTGAACTTACATATTTTCTTAAGTGATAAAAAAATATATTGTCATTTTTTGCTCTATAAGCATTATTTTAATCTAGTCTGCTGCTAAGTCACTTCAGTCATGTCCGACTCTGTGCAGCCCCATAGACGGCAGCCCACCAGGCTCCCTCATCCCTGGGATTCTCCAGGCAAGAACACTGGAGTGGGTTGCCATTTCCTTCTCCAATTTAATCTAGTCTGGATAACTTTAATTCATTTTTATTAGAAATATATTTTTCTACACATGCTGACTTTTCTTTTTCTTATGAATNCCCCATAGACGGCAGCCCACCAGGCTCCCTCATCCCTGGGATTCTCCAGGCAAGAACACTGGAGTGGGTTGCCATTTCCTTCTCCAATTTAATCTAGTCTGAATAACTTTAATTCATTTTTATTAGAAATATATTTTTCTACACATGCTGACTTTTCTTTTTCTTATGAATGGATTCTTTATTAAAAATGCATTTTCTAAAATTACTGAGTTTTAACTATTGAGTAATATTTCATCCACAATTCAATACTTTAAACATCAACTAAAGGTAAGGTACATTGATTATGATTACAAAACCCTTAAAGTTTTCCAATAATTCATTGGTTAATACTTTTGTTTCCAAAATTTCCTTTGTTCCTTTTACCATCTATCATTCTAAAAATACATTTTATAAATATATTCTTTAAACATACCATTACATCTTCATATAAATGTCTGTATTTCTTCCTCCCTCTCTCTCTCAAAAAATATTCTTCACGGTCTTCTGAGCTTCTATGTTATTTTCAAATGTCATGTGTTTTGTGAACTATTTGTTTTATGGCTGTGAACACACTCCCCTAAAACTTAGTAGCTTAAAACAACTATCATTTAATTATTACTTAAAATATTATAGGTGAGATATGTGAACAATGCACGGTGGGTTTGAGTGATCTCAGCTCCGCATGACGTCCGCTTGGCAGGACAGGCTACGTGGTTTGCCACTCCAGCGTGTGATGAAAATGTGAGACTTTGTTTATAAACTAGCAAGGATTCGAGTTAGTGACAGCAAAGCACTAAAAAAAAGGCACAGGACATTTCAAAGTTTGGGGCCTTCCAAGTGACTATTCAGGTCGCACACTATCCAGCATCACGCCCTGCTGCTGAAGCAGAACATCCAACACGGCCTCTGCCCTCACATGCCAGTGGATTGAGTAGGATGGTTGGANAGCACAGGACATTTCAAAGTTTGGGGCCTTCCAAGTGACTATTCAGGTCGCACACTATCCAGCATCACGCCCTGCTGCTGAAGCAGAACATCCAACACGGCCTCTGCCCTCACATGCCAGTGGATTGAGTAGGATGGTTGGAAAGACTTAACTAAAGTTACTCCTTTAGGGTCATGTGTCTGGGGCCTGCTCTCACTTGTTGGCTGGGTTTCTTGGTTCTCCTCTATGTAGTCTTAGGACTTTTCTCTTTCCTCATGGCTTTGGCACTTAGGCTGTTAATTTGGTTTAGGCTTCTCATAGCTTGGAAGCTGGATTCCAAGAGAAAGAAAATGAAAGCTGCCTGTCTTAGACTGAGAAGTCTACTGCATTCTATGGGNTTGAAAAAGAACACAAAACTTGTAAAAGTTGCATTAAAACTTTTATTCTCAAGTGAATATTTAGACATTGTTTTACTTTAAATATTTATAATAAAAATGAAATTATTTTGCTATGTTATAATACTCTGGCTTACTAAAATTGTAGTCTACTTTTGCTTTTAAATATTATTTGAAGTAGATAATGAGACAAAATTTTTTCAATTATCCAAGTGAAAATTCAAGCATTATACCAGGAAACACACACAAAACCCCCCAGATATACTTTGCTTAAAGAAAAATTTTTTAATGTTAGTATCATAAAAACACATTATACTTTGCCTAAAGGCATCTAAGTGATTTCTGATGTTTGGGCATTATTAAATGCTTTTTCTAAATATCTGTTAGTAGATTTTCATATTCATTTTAATGTCAAATTGGATTTCATGATACCAAGTGGGCAACTGAAGNATGTTAGTATCATAAAAACACATTATACTTTGCCTAAAGGCATCTAAGTGATTTCTGATGTTTGGGCATTATTAAATGCTTTTTCTAAATATCTGTTAGTAGATTTTCATATTCATTTTAATGTCAAATTGGATTTCATGATACCAAGTGGGCAACTGAAGTTTTTAAGCTTATAAACTATACCTATTTTTATATTTTGTTTCATTCCTTTATATTTAATTTGTGTGTTCCTTCTGTTTCCAATAACTGTAAAATCTATTTTAAAATGATACAAAAGCCTTGAGCATGCTAATCTATGCCTCCCCAAATTTAATGAATTCCAAACTCAAGAAACTCGTATTTGTTAAAACCCTTTTATCTTTAATGAGAGTTATATTCAAATAAAGTCCAATTTAAATAAAGATAATTCTTTCTTGCTTTTTATAAAGTATTAGTTAAAATATGTTAAAGATCTTCAGTTGAACCAACCAGATTTGCTAATCATCCTTCTTGAAACTGCTCTGTTCCCTAGAAGAGTGACCCACTGGGACTGCACCTGATCTCTCCATTGCCTTCAGATTTGTTACTGCAATTGAGTGATGGGAAACACCAGCAGGAAATGGGAATGTAGGAGGAGAGTGATGTCAGGCCAGTGATACCCCCTGTTCCCTTCCTGACTAGTCACATTTGGCTGTGCCCCTTACCTGAAAGTCACAACTTCTCCATGTAGTTATCCTTTCTGGGTTCTAATGACCACTCCTTCGTCTTCCTCTTGCCCATGTAGGTCTAGGTGTGGCAATGGCTTCCTAAAGTATTACTCTATGAGGGTAACTGTATTTCTTAAAACTTGCCCACACCTTTAAAAATAGTCTTTTAATTAAACTCTTCTCAAATAATCTAGTTTGAATGATCTATTTATTCCCTTCCAGGATTCTGACTAATACATACAAGTTCTCATAGAACATTCCAAAATATCTGTATGGGTTAATGCTCTTGGTACTCATGAAATATTAAAAGTTTTTATACATAAACTCAAAGGTCAGCTTGTTGCTAGTGCATCATAGCAGCATGTAATCTAAGTTGCCAATAACTATGCAGTTCTCTTTTAACATCTCATCACCCCCTATCGTATTATCTAGAGTCTATGCTTTTCAGTAATAACTAAAGTGTTGCTTTACTGTTTACTTTCCCTCATGAACTCCTTAATCTTACCCTTTTCTGAAATTCCTTCAACATTCGCTTCACTCCCATTGCTTTGTTTCCAAACAGCTGAAATTAAATATTAACTTAAAATAATGAAAACAGTGATGTTTCCTAGACAAATATAACTCTAAGAATGTAGATTTAATAGATTCATACAGGTTCCTACATCACTCTAATTTTCTATGTACTATTAAAAATATGAAAATGTATATTGCAAGCTGTAAAAGTAACTAGACAAAAGCAGTGGCTGCAAGATCTAGATTTTACATTATTATATTATATTGTTTGCTGTTCTCAGGATACAAGAGAATTTGAAACCCAAATAATGCAGAATTTAGGATACTCAAAAATGCTAAAGAGTCATGACCCCAAACTTATTGAGCTTTAAGACCCCATAACTGGTACCTTCTCTCGATAAAATAATCACCTCACTCTAAAGTTTATATTAATATTTAACACTCAGATACCACAAAATATTAAATTTGATTTAAAAAGAAATCGAAGTCCCTTAATTGATCTNTTATTGAGCTTTAAGACCCCATAACTGGTACCTTCTCTCGATAAAATAATCACCTCACTCTAAAGTTTATATTAATATTTAACACTCAGATACCACAAAATATTAAATTTGATTTAAAAAGAAATTGAAGTCCCTTAATTGATCTCCCTACTTAAAATTTTACACAGTTTCAATACCTTACCTAAATGGTCACTGAAGTGCATTTTCTAAAACAAAAGTAGTATAAGATTCTGAGTAGCTCTCATCACAAAGATTTACAAGATAAATTTAGGACTGTCACTGAAAACTTACTAACCCAGTAATCTTTTTTAACTTCTTAGTGTTTATCTTTCAATTTCAAGTTTCTCAGCCTACAGTCATGCCATTCTCTTTGCCAAGAATGCCTTTCTCCATCTTGCCTGCCTGCTATATACCCAATCACCTTTCAAAACTCAGCTCACATTGTGACAACGTACCTGCTTTCTAAATTGCTAGCACATCCTGCTCCCAATAGTTAAGGAATGTATTTCTATGTTAGTGCCTAACTTGCATTTATTTATTACATCCTCTATTAGACTGTGAGTTCCTTAAATACAAAGACTGTGCTTATTCACTGTCATTTCTCCTGCACCAGCTCAGTGACTAACGCTGGAGGTGCTCAGTTCTGAATGCTGCATGAATGATGATGCAACTCCTGGAGCAGGCCTGTCCTCCATTATTCCTGCTCCCTAGCAGTACACTTACAGCAGTTATTTGAACACATAGTATTTTAAGTATTTTAAGACTCAAACCAAACTCAGTCAAATAGTAATATTAGATGAGGTGGAAGAAACACACTTCCTTACAAAGAAAGTGTAAAAGAATTCTTACAAAAGAATCCCAATTAATAATTACAAAAAATGTGATAAAAGAAAAAAAACACTCTTAGAGCACTACAGTAGTGATTGCTGCAGGCAAGATTCATCAGTGCATATTAAAATTATTGGCCAGAAGTTTAAGGAGAAATAGGATATTTACATAATATCCAAATTATTGTTGTTCAGTCCCTAAGTCGTGTCTAATTCTTTGCAAGTGACCCCGCGGACTGCAGCATTCCAGACCTACCTGTCATTATCTCCCAGAGTTTGCCCAAGTTCATGTCCACTGAGTTGGTGATACCATTCAGCCATCCCATCCTCTGTCTTCCCTTTCTCTTCTTGCCTTCAGTCTTTCTCAGCATCAGGGTCTTTTCCAATGAGTTGGTTGTTTGCATCAGTTGGCCAAAGTTTTGAAGCTTCAGATTTAGCATCAGTCCTTCCAATGAATATTCAGGGTTGATTTCCTTTAGGATTGACTGGTTGGGTCTCCTTACAGTCCAAGAGACTCTCAAGAGTCTTCTCCAGCATCACAATTAGAAAACATAAATTCTTTTCTGCTCAAAGTATCTCCTCCCAAATAATTAATTGAAAGATAAAAAGAGTAACTTTACAGCAGAGAAATCCTGTGGACACTACCTTAACTATGTTTATATCACCAGTGTGAGTTCATGTCAATATCATGTACCTTATTGATGATACAATGAAGACTCTTTACTTCTGTGGTATCTTCCCAATTACTCATAACCCCAGTCTAACTATGAGGAAACAGCAAACAAACTTGATTTGAGGGACAATCTACAAAATATTCAGCTATTACTCTTCAAAATAATCCAGGTCATGAAAAACACAGAAAGCAAGAAACTGTCAGAGATTAGGGGAGACTAGGAAATATAAATGGAGAAGGAAATGGCAACCCACTCCAGTGTTCTTGCCTGGAAAATCCCAGGGACGGCGGGGCCTGGTGGGCTGCCACCTATGGGGTCGCACAGAGTCAGACACGACTGAAGCGACTTAGCAGCAGCAGCAGCAGGAGATATAAATGCTGTGTGGGAATTGGGACAGAAAAGNTAGAAGAGACAGGACGGCGGGGCCTGGTGGACTGCCACCTATGGGGTCGCACAGAGTCAGACACGACTGAAGCGACTTAGCAGCAGCAGCAGCAGGAGATATAAATGCTGTGTGGGAATCTGGGACAGAAAAGGCACATTGGTAGAAAAACTGGCAATATCTGAATAAATGCAACTGATCACTTAAAAGATTAAAATAAATATACAACTGGAACTTGATACCTCTTGACCACCAGTTTAAACTTCCAGTTACAAAATAAATAAATACTGGGAATACAATGTACAGTATTATTTACTGTAGTTAATAATACTGCATTGTATATACTAAAGTTGCTACAAGACCAGATCTTAAAAAAATTGTAACTGTGTTAGTGATGAATGTTAACAAGACCTACCATTGTGATCATTTCAAAATACATACATATAGCTGATTCACTTCATTGTACAACAGAAACTAACAAAATATTGTAAAGCAATTATATTTTGATAAAAAATAAATTCAGAAAGTTCTAATGAAAAAGAATATATATCTGTATAAAATCATGTTGTACATCTAGAATTAATCGATGTATAACATATCTAAAAATATGTTTAACTTTGTAAATAAATTTCTATTTTAATTGAGGTATAATTGAGTACAGTATTTTCTGCATTCCAGTCCCCTATAATGGAAAGGACATCTTTTTTGGGTGTTAGTCCTAAAACATCTTATAAGTCTTCATAGAATCATTCAACTTCAGCTTCTTTAGCATTACTGGTTGGGGCATAGGCTTGGATTACGTGATGTTGAATGGTTTGCTTTGGAAACGAACAGAGATCATTCTGTTGTTTTTGAGATTGCATCCAAGCACTGCATTTCAGTCTCTTTTGTTGACCATGAGGGCTACTCCATTTCTTCTAAGGGATACCTGCCCACAGCAGTAGATACAATGGTCATATGAGTTAAATTCACCCATTCCAGTCCATTTTAGTTCACTGTTTCCTAGAACGTCAACGTTCATTCTTGCTATCTCCTATCTGACCACTTCCAATTTGCCTTGATTCATGGACCTGACATTCTAGGTTCCTATGCAATATTGCTCTTTACAGCATTGGGCCTTGCTTCTATCACCAGTCACATCAACAACTGGGTTTTATTTTTGCTTCTTTCTGGAGTTGTTTCTCCGCTGATCTCCAGTAGCATATTGAGCACCTACTGACCCAGGGAGTTCCTCTTTCAGTATCTTATCATTTTGCCATTTCATACTGTTCATGGGGTTCTCAAGGCAAGAATACTGAAGTGGTTTGTCATTTCCTTCTCCAGTGGACCACATCCTGTCAGACCTCGCCACCATTTCTGCTTTATTGACTATGCCAAAGCCTTTGACTGTGTGGATCACAATCAACTGTGGAAAATTCTGAAAGAGATGTGAATACCAGACCATCTGACCTGCCTCTTGCAAAACCTATATGCAGGTCAGGAAGCAGCAGTTAGAACTGGACATGGAACAACAGACTGGTCCCAAATAGGAAAAGGAGTACGTCAAGGCTGTATATTGTTATCCTGCTTATTTAACTTATATGCAGAGTACATCATGAGAAATGCTGGGCTGGAAGAAACACAAGCTGGAATCAAGATTGCCAGGAGAAATAGCAATAACCTCAATATGCAGATGACACCACCCTTATGGCAGAAAGTGAAGAGGAACTAAAAAGTCTCTTGATGAAAGTGAAAGAGGAGAGTGAAAGTTGGCTTAAAACTCAACATTCAGAAAACTAAGATCATGGCATCTGGTCCCATCACTTCTTGGCAAATAGATGGGGAAACAATGGAAACAGTGTCAGACTTTATTTTGGGGGGGCTACAAAATCACTGCAGATGAAGATTGCAGCCATGAAATGAAAAGATGCTTACTCCTTAGAAGGAAAGTTATGAC
The DNA here is from genome assembly GCA_006410735.1 of Raphicerus campestris. Classification (NCBI taxonomy): domain Eukaryota; kingdom Metazoa; phylum Chordata; class Mammalia; order Artiodactyla; family Bovidae; genus Raphicerus; species Raphicerus campestris. Next base: position 297,729 of record SJYW01003525.1, read on the forward strand.
CAACTTAGCATATTAAAACGCAGAGACATTACTTTGTTAACAAAGGTCCATCTAGTCAAGGCTATGGTTTTTCAAGTAGTCATGTATGGATATGAGAGTTGACTATAAAGAAAGCTGAGTGCTGAAGAATTGATGCCTTTGAACTGTGGTGTTGGAGAAGACTCTTGACAGTCCCTTGAACTGCAAGGGGATCCAACCAGTCCATCCTAAAGGAAATCAGTCCTGAGTATTCATGGGAAGAACTGATGTTGAGACTGAAACATGAATACTTTGGCCACTTGATGTGAAGAACTGACTCATTTGAAAAGACCTTGATGCTGAGAAAGATTGAGGGCAGGAGGAGAAGGGGACAACAGAGGATGAGATGGTTGGATGGCATCACTGACTCAGTGGAGATGGGTTTAAGTAAACTCCGGGATTTGGTGATGGACAGGGAGGCCTGGCGTGCTGGGTCCATGGGGTGCAAAGTGTTGGACAGGACTGAGTGATGAATGGATTGAACTGATTGAACTGATCCTTATAGCTTATTTTTTAATACATAATAGTTTGTAGCTCTTAACCATCAAATTTCTTAGTTCTTGACAAAAATGTCAGAAATATCTCTTACTTCCTCAAAGAAAACTGTACAGTTATAGTCTGGTTTCTTAGCCAGACTATATTTTGGCCCATATAGATTCAGTTTCAAGAGAAACTCACATAAACATATCAAAAGTTTGAATAATTTTACATGTTTCCATATACCACTGACATATACTTTATATTTTCTTGCCAGACTATGGGCTTCCCTAGTGGCTCAGTTGGTAAGGAATCCACCTGTAATGTGGGAGACCTGGGTTTGATCCCTGTGTTTGGATGATCCCCTGGAGTGAGACTACGCTAAACACATCACATTTATGAACTCTGATAGTTTTGACAATTATGTTTCAGAAGTAAGGAATCTAATTTAAAACAAGAGAAGTTATTTGTCCAAGATTCCATAGCCAATGTGGCATCACACATATTTGAACTCATGACTATTACTTCAAAGTTCATGCTTTAAAACTCTATGCTGTTCTTCCTTCAGACATCAATAGCCTCAAAATGTACAGTTATAAGCAATATCTGAAACTTATTTTGGTAAATAGAATTGAACCTGTGAAAGCTTCCTTCAAAATTTAAACACTCTCTCATGAAGTTAAATTAATTCTACCTTTCACTTACACTTCACTAATTTTTCCCTAAGCCCACAGTAAAGTGCACAGAATTTTCAATAAAAACAATTTCATTTCCTTAAGTATTTTATTACCTTCTTAACTTTTATAATGTATAGATTTTCACACAGAACATTGTATTTATAGATAGTGGTGTTCATCTTAAAGTCTTCAGCAATTTATTTTGTGGAAAATAGATGATCCTTACCTACACTATTGGTATATGTGAAATATCTGTGTGATTTTGAAATTGCTTCTGGAGAGCTTCATTTTTGAAAGTGAACAATGGGCTCACACAATTACACCCACTGAAAACCATCCAATTTCCACTGAACTGATAGCACTTTATTTGTGTGTGTTCTCAGATTCCCAGGCTAGAGAGATTGTTGACATGGAACCAACATGACAAATCTGTGTTCTAGCAATTCATAGCATAGATTGTCTTTTGCAGAAGAACCATGGTTACTATTACTTTATCCCTGTAGTGAAAAAAGAGACTCAGTGTTTTGTTGTTAGACTGTGATAGGAGCCAATGCCCCTTTGCATTTTAAAGGATGATGACATTTCCTCAAATCACATTGTGTCAAAATCAAGTGTATAGGTGCCCTCACGTGCTTTACCTTTTTGTCAGGCCCTGCTCATTCAGTCTGGGTAAATTCTGATATAAAACTTTGAAAGGCATATAAGAAATTAGCATTCTCGTGAAAGAGCACAAATCATAATTTTCAAATAAAAGGTTTTATTGTGCCCCAAATCACTTTTAGACAACCTAGAATGTATTATTTGTTTCCAAACTAATTAAAAGAAAAATACCTATTTCTTTTTGCAATAAGGTTTGTTTGTTCTATTTCTTGTACTGTAAGTATGTGAGTCTTCAAGTGGACAAAATACCTTCTGAATTCTGCAGCTTTTCGTGAAAATAAAACTACTTTGAGCAAACTTTCCTGGCCTGCAAATGCTGAGGCAGGAGAGCATATCTCAGGAGACCAGCCCTGGTCATTAGGCCAAGCCTTTCCATAAAGCTGCTACAAGTTTTTCTCTTTTGATCATGGCTGGCTTCCTCATAAGGCATTCACTACAGTTTCGGATGCATGTGAACTGGAATTAGAAGTGGAAACCTGACCTGGATCAAGATCTTTGTTTTCCTTCTTTTCTACTGTAAAGTCAGGCTGTGACATTCCAAGTGTTGTTTGTGTTCTGTAGTTATTGTAGAATAAAGGCCTTTTCATTCTCAGCAGAAAATGAGGAACCCAACAAGTGGCAGTTTTATGGGCTAATGGGCTGGAAGGTAAAGATATGATATGAATGGGTGCAGAAGTCCATTCTTTTCAGGATAGAAATGCATCTTCTGTTTCAAGATCAGAAGAAAAAATTGAATAATGAAGTGATTCAAGTAGGCTGACATATAAGTTTAACACAGTTCTAACAGAAGAGTTTAGTGATCAAAGGTAGGAAAGAAGAAGATATGATAAGGAAACTTAACAGAAATATTCCAAAGTTCACTTGGAAAAATAAATAGAATAATGATGGAACTTTTGATGAGGAAATAGTTAAGGGGAACTTACTGAACACATATTTTGAACAATTATAGGCTGAGGCAATTAATAATGTTTTATTGCAGGAATACACTGAAAGATAAATGGCAAAGGACTGCTGCTAACCCATATGGTAGTTTTGTGCAAATTAGAAAAACACCGAGAACCCTTCCAAGGAAGCTCTGCAGGTGTTTAGCTAAGAGCTGAGGATGTCTTTATAGTTAGAAAAGATTCCCCTTTCTACAGACTAATGGATGAGCTCCACTGACATGGCTGGAAAGGAACACTGGTTGAATTTCAGTCTGTATAACACCTATTTTGGTGGGAGTTGGAAGGAGTCTTACTTCATTCTCTTTATTGTTTTATCACACTTGGAAGTTCATAAACAGATCCTATTTTATATCTAAATTAATATACAGTAAGGATTACTTTGGGCTTCCCTTGTAACTCAGTTGGGAAAGAATCTCCTGCAATGCAGTAGACTCGGGTTCGATTCCTGGGTCGGGAAGACCACCTGGAGAAGGAAATGGCAACCCACTCCAGTATTCTTGCTGGAAAATCTCATGGAGAGAGGAGCCTGGCAGGCTACAGTCCATGGGGTTGCAAGAGTCGGACATGACTTAGTGACTAAACCACCAAGGATTACTTCTAAGATCACTGGGAAAAGCATGGATCATTCAGTAAATGGTATGCTCCTATGATGCATGTGAAGACTTTCCAAACGGAAATCTGAATATTTGCTGTAAGTAGAATTGGGCACATTGTAATGGTGGGGCCCTGCGAGAGCCTCTGCAGCTCATCTCCTTGCTATCCTGCATCTTCAGTTCCCAGAGCATGCTATAGATCTGATTTTAAATCTTGTTCTATTTCATTTTAGTGTTTCTAAAAACTTGGTTCTGACATCTTTGAGATTTTTGTACTTCTAAGATATTTCATAAAGCACTTTGTATCAAAAGTCAGGTTATAAAAATTAGAGAGCAATACATGTTTAGAGATCTTAAACATTGGGAGGTAATATGAAGACAAGTAATCCTTAACTCTATATGTAATGATTAGAAAAAGACAGTTATGGGGATTCATGCATCCCCATTCATTCATCCATGATAGATGTACCTTACGGTTATAATTTTTTCTGTTTTTGGTAACTTCCAAGTCTCATGGAACGGGAGTATAGAACTCTAAAGAGAAGACTGAGAAATGCCTTCAAGAAATTATTTTAGTGGCTAATTCAGGAGGAGGGTGGTGTAGTAGATAATCCCTATTCAGAAGGAAGATATCTCTGAGAACCTGGGAATTATATAAAAGTCCAATTATGTAAAAAAGTTCAGGCTACTTTCAACATTGAGTAAGGTCTGAAAAGGTTTAGAAGAACTTCTCTTTAAAGATATCAGAGGCAAATGAGTAAGAAATAAGTACATGCTATGAAATTTTCCATTAATTTAAACAATGGAGCTTATATTTGAGTTCTGCAGGCTTATTTATTCTTATGACCTACATTTTCAAGTGGAGCCAGAGTACTGAAGACTAAACTAGTGTTTCTCAAAGTGAGGGCCATAGATCCCAGTGATTTGTTGCTGTGTCCTTGGGAGCCTAGAGTTCTGTATTTAATTTTAAAATATTGTGTTAAAAGAAAATACCTATATATTTATAATTATATAAGCATGGATTTGGTCATCTGGTCAACCTCATTATTCCTAAGTATCAATGCTGTGGGCTATAAGTTGATTTATTCTTATAATCATTTTAATAGTAATTGATCACCTATATGGCATCATTTATTTTTAAGTGGTTGTTTGAAAAGTAATTGTTTAAAGGTTATTTATAGAAAAAGCAACAAGCATTGTCCTATGATTACTGTTTTAAATGTAATTATTTTACTGCTTGATTGTTGTGATATAAAGTGGAAAACATAGTTGAAAGAGGACTCTGCCTACAAACTAAGAGCCTGGTTTCTGATCCTAGCTTTAGTACCTCCTAACAATGAGATTTGGGGGAAATCAGTTAAGATTCTTGGACTTCAGTTGCTTGTATTTAAAATAAGGGGAGTTTGACTGGAGCTGGGTAATCCATAAACTTAGAGTTTTTTTTTTTTTTTTTAATAATTGTGATGTTGTATCTTTTTTAGTGGAAAAAAAAAACATTAGGGAGAAGAACACTGATTCAGTTAAGGTCTTTGGGGGAAATTTCTAGTACCATCTTCTCCTAGTTATAGTCAAATCTAGTGGCATACAAGAACCAAATATTTACTGAGTGCCTTCTCTGTGCCTGACACTAGTCTAATTCCTGTAAATGTGACTGTGACTCTGCGAGTTCCATTATATAATTCCTTTTGGCAGCTGTGATTCGGACCGGTGTCCTAGGGCACAGAATGAGTTAAGCATGGAATCTGGAAAGGAATATGACTAGTTTGATTCTAAGCCCTGATTCCACTGTAATACAGGATACTTGTTAGTCCTGCAAAAAACTCCTTTTTGTTTCCCCTTTCTCCATCTGTTTTCACGTTCAAATTAAAAAAACAAAAAATAGTAAACTAAATTCTTCGCGGCGTCCCCCAAAACTTTCGTAAATGTCCTCTCATCCTCAAAGAATCGCTTAAACCTGTTAGTGAAAACGGTTTGTTGTGTTTTCCCTCGACCCCCATATAGAAGTCTTGAATTTTGGAGGTTAATATCTGAATGGAGAAAATGAGCATGATCTGGTGTTGGAGGCAGTTT
>SJYW01003525.1:311684-329407 GCA_006410735.1 Raphicerus campestris
ATGCTGACGGAGAGCCTCTGAGGTCGGGGACGCCGCGGTCTCCCGACTCGTGGAGCCCTTTGTGGTAACTTTGGTCCCTGGGGGCCGGGGCCAGTGGGCAGGAGCGTGGCGGGACGCCGTCAGATCCGAACGGCGGAGGGTGTGCGGACCAGACGGGGCTGAGCAGGCAAGTCATCGCCGGGTCTCCGCGAGGCGACCCAGGAGCGAAACTTCTTCCAGCGTAACCTCGCTTTTGTTGGCTCCGGCAGCGTGTGGGCATGGGGGTGGGGAGGCGCGAAGCTCCGAGGCCGGGCGCCGATTCTTTAAAGCCCAGGGCTGGGAGGGCCCAAACTCAGGGGCGGCGCCCACACGGTTACCCTTTGACTGGGTGGGTCGTGTAGTTCCTTCAGGCTGGCTTTTCCTTGGAGCGGCGCGCGGCGTTTCGGGTTGATGAGACCCTGGGCTCTCGGTTGAGCTCGCTCGCCGGGGGCTGGCTCCCTGCACGCAGCAGGACCGAGCATAATCGGTTCTTCCCCGTGGCTCCTGGGGCCGCAGCTCAGAGTTCCCTGTGTGCGGGAGGGAACTCTGGGCAGGCTGGGTTTCTTGGAATGTGTTTACGATGTTGAATGGAACTTGAACAGGAAGCTGGAAGCCGCAGCTGGAACTAGCCTGCCAGGGTAGAGTAAGGGAGACGTAGCTAGTGTTGGGCTTGGCGGTTGCACTTAGAACCTTGGGCAAACCCCGAGTTAAGTGCGGGATGTCAGTCAAGGTATCTCTTCCTGTGTCCTCAGTTTTCCCCAATTGCTCCAGCTTTACTTTTACTGGCAATCAAATTTACATGCACTGTCTCAGTCTGCAAGTTTGACGGAGAGTAATGCAACTAGGAAAGGTTTAATAAATTTATTTGGGGGACTTTTTTTTTTTTTAATCTTGCATCAGCACTAGAGAATAAAAGTTTTTGGAGAGTTTCCAGCTGTGACTCCCCTTGTTACTTTCTGGGATTACAAGGAGACCCTGATTGGGATGATTTTGTCTTTGATGCCAAATGGGTAATAAGTTGCTAAAAGGAGGGCAGTAATGAGATAGACTGAATGTGAGGAGGTAGGAAACTCAGACAAGGAGTTGGACATTTTTCAGATTTGCAAATCGCCTCCCTTTCTGCCATTCTTTCCCTCCTTCCCTGATATAAACAAGTAACCTTGCTAGAAAACCCAATTGGGAGAGTGCAGTCGCTGGCGACTACAAGCCTTGCTGGAAACAGCAGACAGACTAAGGTACTGCCCCACTGGATAACTAAAAGGTCTGCTTGAGCTGTCCAGGAGTGTTTTCCAAGTTTTCACGATTGACAAGGAAAGAAGAGAGGAAGCTGGCGGGCACCCAAACTAGACTGAGCTCAGTAGCCAGGCATAAAAGGAACTGGGGAAGTTGCAGGGGATGATTGGAAAGGAGCTGTTGGTTGTACTTGAGTTTAAACAAGGGGTTTCTTTTGCAGTGAGAACTTTTAGGTGACTAAGATCAGTCTTCCTGGCCAAAAAAATAAAATAAACTAAGCATAGACTGCAGTGGGATGTGACAGAGAAGAGTGAAAGAAGTACTCTAGGAGGAAAGTCTGACCATTGATCCTATCAGTGGTGCGGTGGAATAGCTGGGAATCTGACGCTTTTTGTGCTGATCATATTTTGGGGATACCCACATTTTGTTGCTATTTGTCTCCCCAACTTGGACTAGGCTTGCTGCAGCTTCAAGACCTTGACCTTGACATTCTTTGTTTTCATAGCCAGTAAGAACTGAAGACCTGGGTTTTGAGCAGATGTTTTCCCACCTAAATCAAATAATTTAATTAGGTATTCTCAAATAGCACAGAATTAGGCCATGAAATTGAAGTAGAAAATGGGTCCAAATGTCTTCCTTGTGTTTGTCAAAAGTGATCTCAATAATAGATCTTGCCCTTTCACCTGAAGGAGTAGAGGTTGGTGTGATCTCAGTATTCACACATTGGCCCAATAGGCCCTGCTGCTTCCAAGTTTCAGACTAGCTGGGAACTGAAGAATCTTATTTGCAATTAGGGCTTTTCTTTTTTGTATTAAATTGTTCATGTTTTCTTTTTTTTTTTTTTTTCAGGAAGGTAGGTCTACTGTTGTGGGTTTGGGGCTGTTGAACAGTAAAACATGCTGATATGGTTTTTATTTCCAACTGGGTTGGTGAGTTTGAGATTGTGGATATCAGCCTAGTCTCTGAGATTGACTTTATGAATCACCCTTGGCAAAGTGTTTTCCCTGTCTATGATTTCAGTTTTTCCACTTGCAAAGTAAAGAAATTTCCTTTACATAGTTAGAGGCTTATAGTGAGCATTAAAGTGATGAATTTAGGTTAATATATTTTTAAGCATAAAGGTCATAGGGCTTCTGTCTTGGTTGATTCAGCTGAGATTTACAGGGATAGATTGGAAAATTTATATCTAAATTGCACATGTAATAGTGACATATCTGTGTTTAATTTATATAAATTGCTAGCTTGCATTTTAATCATAGTTGTAGTTTAATTATAAATTTTATTTTTAAAGAATACTGAGTGAGATTTCCTTATGGCAAAAGCTGAGTCATTCTCTCAAACTAGGAATGAACAATCAGCAAATTCATTTACTTTTTTTTTTGGTTTATATTTGCTCATGGACCAATTATTTTTTTAAGACCAGCTCAATTTTGCTTTTATGAGAAATTACCAAACATATTTGCAGAATTTGGCTCCCTTCTCGGAAGTAACACTTGAGAGACTGAGATACATTTATGATGTATAAACAACTTTCTTTTCCCAATAACCACAATAGTTTCTTTAAAAATTGGAGGGTAGATTTAGGAGCCATTCATTACTTGATTCAACCAATATTTGTTGTGTACTTTTTATGTCTGAAGAAACATCAGGCTTGAATCAAATCCCAGCCCTGAACTTCTCAGCACTGTGATTTATGAAGGTTATATTACTTCTTGAACATTTTACCAATGTATAATGTATTATCTATATTGCAGTCCATAATGTATGGACTTTTAAACTATTGATACATGTATAATAATTGTGAAGTATTTAATTTTTAGTTTGATATATCAATTAGTAAAATAAACTACCTATTTTTATAGTTGAGTGTATTCTTGGGTGTGTAAAAATTATTTTCCAGGTGAACAAGTCCTTGTATTAGAGAAATAAAACAGAATAAATTGGGTAAAGTAAAGGATGAGATCTATTGGTGAAATACTTAATCATAACTTTTATTTTTAGACTTACTGCCCTGCAGTGCTCCTTGCTTCAGCAGTGTCTGACTCTTTCCAACCCTATGGACTGTAGCCTGCCAGGCTCCTCTGTTCATGGGATTTTTTCCACAGCAAGAAGACTGAAATGGATTGTCACGCCCTCCTCTAGAGGATCTTCCCAACCTAGGGATAGAATATGTGTCTCCTGCGTTGCAGGTAGATTCTTTACCACTCAGCCACTGAGGAAACCTTATCATTAAAAGTGAATCTGTAAAAAGTGCGATTATAAGGAAAATTTTAGTTGAGTTTATGGTCATATTAACACAGTAGATACTTTTCTTGAATAATCACAGGATGAGTGACTGTTCAAGGATGTGATAGAGTAATTTTAATGTAAAATATCCAGTTTTGCTTTTGATTTTAAGGTCTTAAAAATCTTATTCACCATTGCTGAATATAAGATAATTTAAAATTTAAATTCTACTTAGCACAGTATTTTGTGGTTCATTCTGAAAAACTGAAATTTGTTTTCTATAACCTCTGAAGAACAAAAAAAGTTACTTTATTCAAATATAATAGTGAATTCAAAAGTCGTCACAGGACCTGACTGCTGTGAGCCCTGGTCTCTGAACGCATTAGAGGCTGGTAGATCTAATAGTATTTGTCTTAATGGATTTAGAGTTCAGGAAACTTAAGCTTATTCCTATGGGAGCTGAAACATATTCAAATTCAGAGAGGAAAAATAGTATAAACTTTGAGCAGAGAAACTGCTTTGCTTCCAGTGAGGATATGAAATTGAAATCAACCTTTTATTTTTAAAGATAATGGTTCTAAGTCATTATTCCAGAGTTAGGCTTAGAAAACTGTTCTTACACCTTTTTAGGTTCTGTGATTTGCTAGTTTCGTATTTGTTTTAAGAAAATGTTTCCAACCACTCTAATGATGCATATAATGTATGATTGTTTTTTCTCAGAACACAGTTCGTTGACTCAAATATTGTGCAGGAGAATAAGTGCAAATTTTCTGTTTACTGTTAAAGTGGTATAGTTATGGTAAATTTGGAATAAGTTTCATCATTCAATATTGTATACTTAAGGATAGTTTTGGAAAGATTGCTCTAATTTTCTCTCTCAGTATGAATGAATGAATTAATTTATGTAACAAATGTGATTGCAAATATTAATATAGATTTTTAAAAGAGTTTCAAATAACTGTATATATTTTCAGAGTGTACCTATGAGATAATATCTAAATAGTAATAGCTGTCTTTATTTCATGTTTGTTTCTTGCTATTACCCTTATATAAATATACCTACATATAATCCTTATCACATGCCTTCTGAAGAGGAGATTCAGATTATACACTAGAAACTTCCAAGACTTGGATATCCCTCCTCCACATATATGCTTATATGGATATGTATATATATGTACATAGAATTATAGACCATATGTATTCTTTGATGTTTCTCTGTGCTAGGTATATTTTTCACGGGAGAAAACAATTCCAACTAATTGATATTTCTGAATTAATTTTATCCATTAATTTAAAATCTTTTCCAGATAAATCTAACTAAAGATACTTGATTTTTTGCCCCAAATTTTAATGGGGGTTTCAGGCTTTTATTTATACCCCCATAAAGGTTAAGAAAATTAGTGGGAAAGATCTGGTATCCTCATTCTTGGTTAATGGCTCTGATGGTGACATAATCATCAAAGTCTTTTCTACTTTTCTTTAGAACACAGGCAAATGCCCAATTAACCACTGTCAGAAGGTAAATCTCCTTCTTGAAAGATTACTACTACTGCTAAATTTATAAGGTTCTGTGAAGTGAGAACTGTGTGTAGATGTAGTGTTTTCCTTGTATAGCTTTTTCTTTTGATTATCCGATGTTATAGTTGACCAGTTCCCATTTTAACCTTTAACCACATGTCCTTGAAGAATTTCAGGGACCTTAAACTTTGACAGATCTGTTAACCAAGAGCAGATTGAATGATTTGGGTTCAGTCTTTAATCCATTCTCTTGTAGAAGTGATGATAGCCATTTAAATGACCAAAACACAGCTAGCTGAGAGGTTTGGTAGAAGAAAATATACAGCACAAGTAACCTACTATGGGAATCATTCAGGACTGGATATATAACCTTTTAAAATAGTTATGTAATGTTTCATCAAATGATAACTTAGCTCTATTTCTCACTTTGTATTTGAATGAAGAAAGAGTGTTTAGACAGTATTTTAGCTGAAAAGCAGACAGAACTATCTGTACTGTGGTAGCAGATCTCCAATTTGGGTAATTAAAAGTTGATATATCAATATAGTGAAAATGAGTATACTACCCAAAGCAATCTATAGATTCAATGCAATCCCTATCAAGCTACAAACGATATTTTTCAGATAATTAGAACAAATAATTTCACAACTATGGAAATACAAAAAACCTTGAATAGCCAAACAATCTTGACAAAGAAGAATGGAACTGGAGGAATTAACCTGCCTGACTTCAGGCTATACTACAAACAACAGTCATCAAGACAGTATGGTACTGGCACAAAGACAGAAATATAGATCAATGGAACAGAATAGAAAGCCTAGAGATAAATCCACATACCTATGGACACCTTATCTTTGACAAAGGAGGCAAGAATATACAATGGAGAAAAGACAATCTTTAACAAGTGGTGCTGGGAAAACTGGTCAACCACTTGTAAAAGAATGAAACTAAAACATTTTCTAATAGCATACACAAAAATAAACTCAAAATGGATTTAAGATCCAAACGTAAGACCAGAAACAATAAAACTCCTAGAGGAAAACATAGGCAAAACACTCTGACATAAATCATAGCAGGATTCTCTATGACCCACCTTTTAGAGTAATGGAAATAAAAGCAAAAATAAACAAATGGGACCTAATTAAACTTAAAAGCTTTTGCACAGCGAAGGAAACTATAAGCAAGGTGAAAAGACAGCCTTCAGAATAGGAGAAAATAATGACAAATGAAGCAACTGACAAAGAACTAATCTCAAAAATATACAAGCAACTCCTCCAGCTAAATTCCAGAAAAACAAGTGACTCAAACAAAAAATGGGCCAAAGAAGTAAACAAACATTTGTCCAAAGAAGTCATACAAATGGCTAACAAACACATGAAAAGATGCTCAACATCACTCATTATCAGACAAATGCAAATCAAAACCATGATGAGGTATCATCTCATGCGGGTCAGAATGGCTGCTATCCAAAAGTCTATAAACAAATGCTGTAGAGGGTGTGAAAAAAAAAGGAACCCTCTTACACTGTTGGTGGGAATCCAAACTAGTACAGCCACTATGGAGAACAGTGTGGAGATTCCTTAAAAAACTGGAAATAGAACTGCCGTATGACCCAGCAATCCCACTGCTGGGCATACACAATGAGGAAACCAGAATCGAAAGAGACACATGTACCCCAGTGTTCATCGCAGCACTGTTTATAATAGCCGGGACACGGAAACAACCTAGATGTCCATCAGCAGATGAATGGATAAGAAAGCTGTGGTACATATACACAATGGAATATTATTCAGCTATTAATAAGAAACTGGAGCCTATTATACAGAGTGAAGTAAACCAGAAAGAAAAACACCGATACAGTATACTAACGCACATATATGAAATTTAGAAAGATGGTAACAATGACCCTATATGCAAGAGAGCAAAAGAGACACAGATGTAAAGAACAGACTGTTGGGCTCTGTGGGAGAAGGCGAGGGTGGGATGATTTGAGAGAATAGCATTGAGACGTATATATTATCATATGTGAAACAGATTACCAGTCTAGATTCAATGCATGAGGCAGGGTACTCAGGGCTGGTGCACTGAGATGACCCTGAGGGAAAGGATGGGGAGAGAGGTGGTAGGGGGGTTCAGAATGGGGAACATATATATACCCATGGCTGATTCATGTCAATGTATGGCAAAAACCACCACAATATTGTAAAGCAGTTAGCCTTCAGTTAACAGAATGAACTTGATTTTAGCCTCTTGGTTTCTCCTATAGCTATTTACAACCATCAGGAGTACCAGTAAACATAACAGCAAATAGGTTAATTTACCCAGATCTCTGGGTTAAAACACAGCTTGGTATGTCTAATAGGAGTTTTATTTAAGAAGACAGAGTACTTTGTAAAGTGTTTTTAAAGTCACTGTGCGTGGTATTCTCATAATCTGTTTAATTTTTGTCTGCCTTTGAAGAACTCCAAAAAAATGGAGAATTTTGTCTGATGTAGAACTTTCCTACTACTTCCTTGAGCATGTGCATTGTTATAATTGTAAAAATGTCCTTAAATGTTGATCATCGCTGATAGTACACATAAATGCAGAGAAATTTGGCTTATTGTAAAGAACAATTGTATAAATGAGTTAATTTCAAAGCAATTTATCTATGCTGGCATACAGTAATTGAGTAAGTAGCTGCTTATGCAGTGTAGTTTGGCAAAATACGATTTGAGAGAATTGTTAAGAGCAACATTTGAGTAAATGAATTGTATTCAAAATTACCCAAATACCATCTCAAATGGCAAAAGCCTACTGAAATTTCATATCTACAAAGTTGCAATGCTTTATAATAAGAGTAGGTATTGTTTTGAAGTGCTGTGAACTATTATTTGTTTTAATACATCATTGTGACTCTGAATATCTAAGAGAAAGACTTTAAAATTCTTAATGGCAAAAAATTAAGATTTATTATATTGCAACATTGTCTTTAATTAGTTTTAAAAGAAGAACTACTACTAAATTTATAAGATCTGAATTATCATAGGCTTAATTGCTTAAATTAGGTCGACTAGGACATTTATGATTAATTTGGAAAAATGAAGTTTCCTCGAGTTGTGCAGATGAGGCTTTGAAAAACAATATTTTAATAAATCTTTATTTTGTGGGGTTCCCAAAACACTGCAGATGGTGACTGCAGCCATCAAATTAAAAGACACTTGCTCCTTGGAAGAAAAGCTATGACCAACCTAGACAGCATATTAAAAAGCAGAGACATTTCTTTGCCAACAAGGGTCTGTACAGTCAAAGCTATGTTTTTCCAGTACTCATGTATGGATGTGAGAGTTGGACCATAAAGAAGGCTAAACACTGAAGAATTGATCCTTTGGAGAAGACACTTGAGAGTCCCTTGGGCTGCAAGGAGATCAAACCAGTCAATCCTAAAAGAAATCAATTCTGAATATTTTTTGGAGGCACTGGTGCTGAAGCTGAAGCTTCAGTACTTTGGTCACCTGACGTGATGAGCCAGCTCATTAGAAAGACTCATTCCCTGATGCTGGGAAAGATTGAAGGGAGGAGGAGAAGGGGGATGACAGAGGATGAGATGGTTGGATGGTATCACTGACTTGATAGACATGAGTTTGAGCAAGCTCTGGGAGATGGTGAAGGATAGGGCATGCTGGCGTGCTGCACTGCACTCTATGGGGTCACAAAGAGTCAGGCTTGACTGAGTGACTGAAACAAAAAGAAATCTTTACGACGTCCTTATTCGATGAGATACTGACCTTCTCTTAAATCTTCATAGAAATTTGCAATCTTCGCCCACTCCCTTCTCGTTTTGAAAACTGTAACTAGGTTTAAAGTATAAGTTGACCAACAAAAGTATTTTCATACGATCTTGTTGAATTTAATGTGTTGATCACTATTTTTCTTGGCAGTTATGCTCTTTTAGTAGGTGATAGAGACCTATATCCAATTAAATAGACTTAAATAGAACTTGCTATTTCCATATAATTCTGTGTTACAGTGGAGAGAATGTTGAAGAAGTAGGGAGTGGAGATTATCCATCAGCATGAGGGAAAGGAGTGTCTGTAAAGAAAGTATGGAGGTGATTCCTGTGCAAAGGATGAGGATGAGTTAGCGAGCAATGAATAAGAACAGTTCAGGACAGTAAATACTAGGTCTAGAACCATGTGAATGGATTAACAGAGCAAGCAGTCTCAGAACTTTGGAGATGTTTCTCTTTTTTGTTGTCATGTTGATGACAGTAATTGCATATGGGAATTTAGGAACTTTGGGGAAAAATAAAAAACAAAAAACAAAAAAAAGCCCTGCTATCTTTTTTTATTTCTCCAGGTCTAACATGTAATTGGAGTCATAAAGAGTTGAGTGTGTGTTCCATTTCACACTCTGGGGCCAGGGGTGGGGTGGGGGGGGGTGGTACATGGACTTGGATATAAAACAATAACATTATTACTCTAATGAATATCTTACTGAGATTTAGGATACATTTCAGTTTTGAAGTCAGGGAATCATACACACAAACAGTCTTAGTGAAAGTCGCTTAGTCGTGTCCCGACTTTTTGCAGCCCCATGGACTATACAGTCCATGGAATTTTCCAGGCCAGAATACTGGAGTGGGTACCCTTTCCCTTCTCAACCCAGGGGATCTTCCCAACCCAGTGTTCAAACCCAGGTCTCCTGCATAGTAGGCAGATTCTTTACCAGCGGAACCACAGGGAAGCCCACAAACAGTCTTAGCTACTTGTAAATTTCTAGAAGTTGCACATATTTATTGTCATGTCTCATTACTCTGCACATGTTTGAAATATATTTATGTTTATGACTAGCTTAAAATTATAATAATACCCACTTCTAGGTATTATTTTTATATATGAATATATCTATAGACATGTAGCTATATGTAAAAATGTTTTTAATATAATTTAATTACTATACCATAATATATCTGTTCTTTTACATAATTTATATTTTATTTTGTACATTTAAATAGAGTTTTTGAAAAGAGGCCCATAGACTTTATTAGATTGCCAAATGGATTCATGACACAATAAAGGTTAAGAACCTCTAGAAACCTATTCTGTTTTCTTAAGAACTGCCAGTGGGTTTAGCTGTCATTTAATGAGAATAAAAGAAATGAAAGTTACTTACCTCAGTTTTGGGCTTCCCAGGTGGCGCTCTTGCTAAAGAACTCACCTGCCAGTACAGGAGACATAAGAGATGTGCATTCATTCCCTGACTTGGGGAGATCCCTGGAGGAGGGCATGACAATCCACTCTGGTATTCTTGCCAGGAGAATCCCATGGACAGAAGACCCTGGTGGGCTACAGTCCATAGGATTGCAAAGAGTTGGNAAAGAACTCACCTGCCAGTACAGGAGACATAAGAGATGTGCATTCATTCCCTGGCTTGGGAAGATCCCTGGAGGAGGGCATGACAACCCACTCTGGTATTCTTGCCAGGAGAATCCCATGGACAGAAGACCCTGGTGGGCTACAGTCCATAGGATTGCAAAGAGTTGGACACGACTGAAGTGACTTAGCACTCATGCATGCAACTCAATTTTATCTGATAGTGTGTAGATGTACAGAGGTGTCCTAAATTGTTTTTGAAGTTACTATCTGACAAATAATGCATATTTTGCAGGTAATTTGCTTTATTCAAGAAGCATGTATGCAGTTTTTGGTTATCTTACTTAGTGACACAGTTCAAAGAAGCATTTCATTTTATTTTAGAATATGTATATTAAAAAACAGATTTAGCTTTCTCACATTATAGCATTAACTACTTCTGGAAGGATTTGGCTGGGAATTTTGTCTTGTATGGATTTATTTTTCGTACATAAATGTGTTGTCTCCTCAGGTTCATCTTAAATTGCAGGAGAGAGTAAATATGTTTTGCAAGAGAGAATAGATATGTGAAACAGATTTTGTATCTCCTGTTTAGTAAGAAATAACCATGCCAGTATTGTTGATTTCCTGTGAATACTAAGGAAAAAATAATTTGTGTACATATGGAAACTTGATTTTTGTCTATGCATCACTGAGTTACTTAAAGTTAGATATTTGGTTATATAATGTGCATTTGTCATGACCATTATTGATGAGAAATTTAATGCATGCCAAGAATTTCGGAAAATAAGAATGCATAATACATAAAAGTATAGCAAATTATGGTGCTATGAAGGAGATATATAATTAAAACATCAATGAGGTAATCTATTTCTGTATGTTCCCTTTCTTATTTTGTTTGGCTTGACAATTCTTTTTAAAATTAGTTTTCCTGTTTTACTAATATTTGATTTAATTGAAACTGTTGACTCAATTTTATTTTTTGGAATATATGTCAAAAGAAATTTCTTTAACGTTATTAATTTGACATAATACTGTGTAGGGCTTCACATTTATAAATTAGTCTAATTTTTGTTGATCTGGACCACCGTAACATTCCAAGGGATGGGTGTAAGGTAATAATTCTGTAATTGAAAATTAACAGTAGCTTTAAGATCACAATGAATGAAAATTATCTTTGCTTTTTTCTTGTTTTTGACTTCACTTTGTCTTCTCTAATGACAAGCATCAACCACCATTGGTATTTATTTGTATACCTTCCCTGTTGGAACTCCTTATTCTCTCTGAATGACACTGAATAACTTAAGCCAGGTGTCATTTTCTATGTATGCATGCTCAGTCATGTCCAACTCTTTGCAACCCCGTGGTTGCAAAGCTCACCAGGCTCCTCTGTCCATGGAATTTTCTAGACGAGAATACTGGAATGAGTTGCCGTTTTCTCCTCCTGTGGATCTTTCTGACTTAAGGATAGAATCCCTGTCTCTTGCATTTCTCCACTGGTAGACAGATTGTTTACCACTAAGTGCCACCTGGGAAGGCCTACCTGAAGTGACTTCTCCTTTCCATTTCATGCACATCAATTCANTGTACATATGGAAACTTGATTTTTGTCTATGCATCACTGAGTTACTTAAAGTTAGATATTTGGTTATATAATGTGCATTTGTCATGACCATTATTGATGAGAAATTTAATGCATGCCAAGAATTTCGGAAAATAAGAATACATAATACATAAAAGTATAGCAAATTATGGTGTTATGAAGGAGATATATAATTAAAACATCAATGATGTAATCTATTTCTGTATGTTCCCTTTCTTATTTTTGTTTGGCTTGACAATTCTTTTTAAAATTAGTTTTCCTGTTTTACTAATATTTGATTTAATTGAAACTGTTGACTCAATTTTATTTTTTGGAATATATGTCAAAAGAAATTTCTTTAACGTTATTAATTTGACATAATACTGTGTAGGGCTTCACATTTATAAATTAGTCTAATTTTTGTTGATCTGGACCACCGTAACATTCCAAGGGATGGGTGTAAGGTAATAATTCTGTAATTGAAAATTAACAGTAGCTTTAAGATCACAATGAATGAAAATTATCTTTGCTTTTTTCTTGTTTTTGACTTCACTTTGTCTTCTCTAATGACAAGCATCAACCACCATTGGTATTTATTTGTATACCTTCCCTGTTGGAGCTCCTTGTTCTCTCTGAATGACACTGAATAACTTAAGCCAGGTGTCATTTTCTATGTATGCATGCTCAGTCATGTCCAACTCTTTGCAACCCCGTGGTTGCAAAGCTCACCAGGCTCCTCTGTCCATGGAATTTTCTAGACGAGAATACTGGAGTGAGTTGCCGTTTTCTCCTCCTGTGGATCTTTCTGACTTAAGGATAGAATCCCTGTCTCTTGCATTTCTCCACTGGTAGACAGATTGTTTACCACTAAGTGCCACCTGGGAAGGCCTACCTGAAGTGACTTCTCCTTTCCATTTCATGCACATCAATTCATAAGAACCATATTTCACTTTTAAGAGTCACATCACAGTCC
This sequence comes from Raphicerus campestris, assembly GCA_006410735.1. Taxonomy (NCBI): domain Eukaryota; kingdom Metazoa; phylum Chordata; class Mammalia; order Artiodactyla; family Bovidae; genus Raphicerus; species Raphicerus campestris. The sequence goes on from SJYW01003525.1 coordinate 324,592, forward strand.
TTGTTATTTGTTGTTTATTCAAGTGATCTTTATTCCTCTTTGTCCATAGAACTCTGGTGTTACTCAGACATCCACTACTCCCCACACAACTCAGGGTAATCTCGGATGGCCTCAGCCTGCAGTGGCTTGAAGCAGAGTTTTGTTTCCCGGCCGGAGATGTTGAGTTGTGGCAGTGAAAGCACTGAACCCTCGCCAGTACACTACTGGTCATTGACAAGGCCCTGGCCCTTCAGCTTTGCAGAAAAGAATTCTCACAAAGATGAAAACCAGTGAAACAAGTAAAAGTGTTTATTAGGAGAAAAAAAAATACAGTATATGTGGATAGACACATGGGCAGATTCAGGGAGAGAATCATGTCCTTGTGACAGTTTAAATCACTTACATGGGGCATTTCTTCTAGGTTTCCTTTGGTCAATCATTTTGGCTTCCCTGGTTCTGAGCCCATATTTGGTACATATCAGAACCTTTCTTGTGCACATGCTCATATCTTAGCTAGATGGATTCCACTGAAAAGGTCTATGGGTACCTAGACATCACTTACCTTTTGACCTCCAAGAAACTTTTCAGTTGGAAAAGTGTCCTTGACTTAGACAATGAGGAATATATGGTCTCTTATCTTTTATCTGGGCAGGACATAGCCTCCCTTACCTTCATTTTGGAGTATTGGTCCACATGGAATGAACTACAGCTGCTTAGCCTTGCTTCCAGGGGAAGGCAATTCATTTCTAATAGAAGTGAAATTTGAATTAGGCTGACCTAATAGTTAAACAGTGTTTCTATTCCCCTTGCCAGTGATTGGTTGTGGAGGGGGCACTTGTTCCTTGTCCCAGACAGAATCAACTGTATGAAATAACAGAACTGGAGGGAGGTAGAGGAGACATTGAATGAGATGGCATGTCTCAGCTCCTAATATTTGTCCTGTTCTGGAATAGATGCTTGAAATTGCGTTTTGTCCATGAGGAGATCTAGCTTGAGGACAAAACAAATTAATCCATGATGAGAAGAATAAATGTAAAGAACCTGGATACTTGATGGCATTGTTGGGTACCTGAACCAACCTACCATATTTCTGGATTTACTGTCATGTAAGAGAAGGAATTTATTTTTCAAACCAATTTGAACTAGACCTTTCAGTTTCTTAAATGAGAAAATATCTTAATTAGAATAGTTATTAAGTGGTATCTTCATTTGAAATAAACATTTTAGAAAAAAACAATGTATATAATTAAAGAAAATTTATAGACTACTGGGTTTTGTAAACTTTGGATGTAATTAGTGCCATTACTCTATACAGATGTTTTATTACTCAATTCACCAAATTCTATTATGTTTTTAATACAGTAATTGTATTAATCATCTTAACTAAAGTTATTCTGGGATGAATGTATTCTACATATACATCAGAATCATTATTCAATAAAGATAAATGACTTGAAATACAAATTCAAAAACTAATCCATAAGATCACATTACTGTTTATTTGGTTGTTTGGTGTCTTAATTGGATTGGAAGCATTCACTATACCTTAGGAAACATTGACGGAATCTTAGTGCCTTGTTTGAGTAGTTTCAAGCTTGGAGTTTTGATAAATCTAATGTAATTTAAAAGATAAAGCCAATGGGAATGAAATTAAGAAAATTGTGTAGTGCAGATCCATTCATAGATGTAAAAAGCATTGCAGACAAATAATACTCTTTTTTGTCAGAGCTAGTGTTATAAAGCTTTGGGTCACTGGAACCATAAGCAGTTTACTTTCTGCCACCCTGTTCTTGAGTGAGATTTTTTTGGTGATTTAATTACCATTTACACATTAGTGTTTTTTTTTTTTTTTTTTTGTAATTAGTTGTGTCAAAGTATGGAATATAGCTGGGTCTTTGTCTTCTTGCTCTAAAGGTGATAGGAATTACCCAAAGCAGAGAGTTGACAAAAGCAGGAGTGAGATATATTTCAGAGTATTATTGCTGTCTTTATGAGAAATGGTTAACTAGTAGCTTAACAGGAGGAGATGGAGGCAAGCAAAACGAGGAATAATCTAAAAGGCTCAGAATAGGAAAGTGTTACAGTGGGCAGATTTGTTGGAAATGAGGGAGTGTGAGAAACAGAAAGCTAAAGATTGTGTTGGTAGTGGAGACAACAAGAGCAGTGATGGGATTGCCAAGAAAGAGCTATTGTATTAGAGCTGTGTTATTCTGTTATTGTGTTATTGTGGATGTTCAAATTATGGAGATTGGGTTGGAGGGAAATGGACAACCAGTAATTTGAATACTAAAGAAAATTGAGAGGCCTTAGAAGAAGTTAACTGTTGGAGACATCGAAAGTAAAAAGACCTCCTACATTACTGTGATTGAGATGTGCATATTGGTTTTTTGCATAAAAATGCAGGAAACATACTTGAAATACTTCCTCTATGAAATCATGACCTTCTTTCAAAATTGGGCAAGAGAACTAGAGAATACAAAGTGCTTCAATTCTCAGAGGATTATTGTTCTTTTAGAAGTTGTCCAGGGATTGTTCTGGGGTATCCCTTTGACCAGAATCAGAGTGCCCTCTGGTGACCTTTTCCTGATTTAAAAGGGAGCCACATTCTCGTGGATTTTTGAATGTGAATAGATACTTCTTAGTTGGGGCCTACTTGGTGGCTCAAGCAGTAAAGCCTCTGCCTGCAATACAGGAGACCTGGTTGGATCCCTGGGTCAGGAANACTTAGACAATGAGGAATATATGGTCTCTTATCTTTTATCTGGGCAGGACATAGCCTCCCTTACCTTCATTTTGGAGTATTGGTCCACATGGAATGAACTACAGCTGCTTAGCCTTGCTTCCAGGGGAAGGCAATTCATTTCTAATAGAAGTGAAATTTGAATTAGGCTGACCTAATAGTTAAACAGTGTTTCTATTCCCCTTGCCAGTGATTGGTTGTGGAGGGGGCACTTGTTCCTTGTCCCAGACAGAATCAACTGTATGAAATAACAGAACTGGAGGGAGGTAGAGGAGACATTGGATGAGATGGCACGTCTCAGCTCCTAATATTTGTCCTGTTCTGGAATAGATGCTTGAAATTGCGTTTTGTCCATGAGGAGATCTAGCTTGAGGACAAAACAAATTAATCCATGATGAGAAGAATAAATGTAAAGAACCTGGATACTTGACGGCATTGTTGGGTACCTGAACCAACCTACCATATTTCTGGATTTACTGTCATGTAAGAGAAGGAATTTATTTTTCAAACCAGTTTGAACTAGACCTTTCAGTTTCTTAAATGAGAAAATATCTTAATTAGAATAGTTATTAAGTGGTATCTTCATTTGAAATAAACATTTTAGAAAAAAACAATGTATATAATTAAAGAAAATTTATAGACTACTGGGTTTTGTAAACTTTGGATGTAATTAGTGCCATTACTCTATACAGATGTTTTATTACTCAATTCACCAAATTCTATTATGTTTTTAATACAGTAATTGTATTAATCATCTTAACTAAAGTTATTCTGGGATGAATGTATTCTACATATACATCAGAATCATTATTCAATAAAGATAAATGACTTGAAATACAAATTCAAAAACTAATCCATAAGATCACATTACTGTTTATTTGGTTGTTTGGTGTCTTAATTGGATTGGAAACATTCACTATACCTTAGGAAACATTGACAGAATCTTAGTGCCTTGTTTGAGTAATTTCAAGCTTGGAGTTTTGATAAATCTAATGTAATTTAAAAGTAAAGCCAATGGGAATGAAATTAAGAAAATTGTGTAGTGCAGATCCATTCATAGACGTAAAAAGCATTGCAGACAAATAATACTCTTTTTTGTCAGAGCTAGTGTTATAAAGCTTTGGGTCACTGGAACCATAAGCAGTTTACTTTCTGCCACCCTGTTCTTGAGTGAGATTTTTTTGGTGATTTAATTACCATTTACACATTAGTGTTTTTTTTTTTTTTTTTTTGTAATTAGTTGTGTCAAAGTATGGAATATAGCTGGGTCTTTGTCTTCTTGCTCTAAAGGTGATAGGAATTACCCAAAGCAGAGAGTTGACAAAAGCAGGAGTGAGATATATTTCAGAGTATTATTGCTGTCTTTATGAGAAATGGTTAACTAGTAGCTTAACAGGAGGAGATGGAGGCAAGCAAAACGAGGAATAATCTAAAAGGCTCAGAATAGGAAAGTGTTACAGTGGGCAGATTTGTTGGAAATGAGGGAGTGTGAGAAACAGAAAGCTAAAGATTGTGTTGGTAGTGGAGACAACAAGAGCAGTGATGGGATTGCCAAAAAAGAGCTATTGTATTAGAGCTGTGTTATTGTGTTATTGTGTTATTGTGGATGTTCAAATTATGGAGATTGGGTTGGAGGGAAATGGACAACCAGTAATTTGAATACTAAAGAAAATTGAGAGGCCTTAGAAGAAGTTAACTGTTGGAGACATCGAAAGTAAAAAGACCTCCTACATTACTGTGATTGAGATGTGCATATTGGTTTTTTGCATAAAAATGCAGGAAACATACTTGAAATACTTCCTCTATGAAATCATGACCTTCTTTCAAAATTGGGCAAGAGAACTAGAGAATACAAAGTGCTTCAATTCTCAGAGGATTATTGTTCTTTTAGAAGTTGTCCAGGGATTGTTCTGGGGTATCCCTTTGACCAGAATCAGAGTGCCCTCTGGTGACCTTTTCCTGATTTAAAAGGGAGCCACATTCTCGTGGATTTTTGAATGTGAATAGATACTTCTTAGTTGGGGCCTACTTGGTGGCTCAAGCAGTAAAGCCTCTGCCTGCAATACAGGAGACCTGGTTGGATCCCTGGGTCAGGAA
>SJYW01003525.1:355905-373550 GCA_006410735.1 Raphicerus campestris
CACCCCTTCTCCAGGGGATCTTCCCACTGCAGGAATCGAACTGGAGTCTCCTGCATTGCAGGCAGATTCTTTACCAACTGAGCTATCAGGGAAGCCCATTCAATGTTAGGTAGTCACATGTATTATTTGCATTTTCAATTTGGAATATTTTCAATTTAGAATGAGTTCATTAGGGCATAAGCACATCATTGGTTGAAGAAGACATGTATTTTGTTATATTCTAAGGACTCTTTTTGCATAAAAAGTTGCAGTTGGCAATGAATGGTTTAGAAGGGTTATTAACCCCTTATTTATATAGGAATGTTATTTTAATATTTATTCAAACAATATCCTGAAGAATCTCAAAGTTTTTGCCACCCACAGGGAAATAATTTCTTTTCCAATAAAGTACACAGTTAAGGCATTTGTGAGTAGGAACTGAATGAAAATATACTGCTGAGGAGATAGCTGAAAGTTTTACATGTATGTATATGCGTGCGTGTCTGTGTACAAAATTGGGGAAAGAGGTTTCTTTTACCATCAGTGCTTCCCAGTGTTTTAGGTCTGTATGTACCCATTAAATGTATCCAGTCCCACTGCATTTTAGAGCCATCTGTGGTCACTTATGATCCTAAAGCCAGTTTCCAGCTTTTAAGGAGGAAATTGCAATGGCGTGGAATCTGGAGATTATTGGGCATCCCAATCTCTGACTCTTCCATGATTTATTTACTTTCTGTATAACAAGTTACCAGCAGGAAAAAAGCTCACATATTTGCAAATAGAAAGAATATCAAATAATTTATTAATTTGATAATAATCTATTAATTGTTATATGCTTAAGCTGCTTAATCTACTTTTATACTTTCTTGTATCTTTACCAAAAACTTGTTATTGCAACATACATACCTTAGCAAAATTTCAACAAAGAAGTAATTTGTCTTAAACTTGGACCAAAGTGCTAATGACAAAAATAGGAAAAGGATTTAATTACAACACATACTAGATTTAAAGTCTGGGCCCTCATGCTGCCCATGCACAGCAATGTCTGTGATTACTCTGAGCACTTTTTTTGTATTTGCTCAGGACTAAATGAGTAAATGACTAAGTGTCAGCACTATTTAGTTCAACAAATTAAATTTGTTGAAGAGTCTCTGATGCCTCTGAATCATTTTCCAGGGGACATTCTGAAACTAGACCTGTAACAATAATTTATTAGTGAACATAGAAAATGTTCTCTCTTCAAGAAGAGTAATATTCAAAGGGGTCTTCTTCTAAATAATACATGAGGATATTTTCTTACTCCTTAGATGCCTGTTTAACTAGAAGTTAAGACTAAATATAGCAATGTGGAATCCTTTAAATTTATACCTCTGCTTAATTATTTAACAAATTCAAAAATTGATTTCCTTTAAAAGTGTCTTCTCATTTCTAATCTACTGAAGTCAATGGCAAGTATACTGGTGCTAAACAAAGTTACAGCACACTAAAACATATATATGTGTTTCCAAAACTCAGTGCAGTAATATATTTCTCTGTATACCCTTAATGTAGATTATATAGAATCATGTTGGTATTCTCTAATTTGTGAGAACCTGGGGCATTTGCCAGAAATATATGAGGTCATGATTATAGTTGGAGGCTCCTTAGAGGATGTAGTATATTTCCTGATTATATGTTACACTGACAGCTCTGAATACAATGGAGATAGTAGAAGGAAAACAAAAGATTTTATTTTTTATTTTATGTTTAAATTTTTGTTAGCTTTCTTTTATAACTCTTTATTTGGAAATAATTTTGCAAGGATAGTTGAAAGGATACCCTCTATCTATAGTAACTTATTGTTAATATTTCATTTGGGTCATCATTTATGTTCTCTCTCTCAATGAGTGTGTGTGTGTATGTTTGTGTGTATGTAATATGTTCACATGTTATATACATGTATGGGTATATACATTTTTAAAATAAACCATTTGAGGGTGATGTTTTAAAAAAGCATTTTTCTGGTAAGCTTTCTTATCTCCTTTGTTTTTGAATATTTATGTTCATGAAATAAATAAGACATTTTGATCTGATTTAGGTGATGATAAACAGAGCCTTCTGGTAAATTTGGTTTTTCACTATTAGCCATTTTTATCTTGGTTACAACTTTTTATGCTCAATTTATATGACCACTATGAATATTTGTTGAGCAAGGGAGCTTAGTATATACCCTTTCTTCTATTCGCCTTTGAGGTGTTTTGACTAGTGGTTCCAAGCAGGGGATGAAGGAAAGCGTGATACATGGGAGCATGGTGTTAACTCTCCATAGGGTGATGTTGAATGTTTGGGATAAAACCACTAGCTAACCTTGTCACTTAGCACATAGGTATTACTTTCATGTTAAAGGTGGATTTTAGTATGAAAATTATATACTGAGCACAAATGTTTCACAACTCTCAGTCTTCACAGATCCTTGATTTTCAAATGTTTTGCTACTTGTTTTGCTACTTATTTCATTATGATATTTTTTATGTACTACTCCAAGAAACAGATGAATGTGATACCTGTATATGTTGTAGAATCTTAAAATACAGTTTTAGAAGGTTTCTTGCTATGCTTGAGTAGGCTTTTAATACATGCTGACTGATTTAAATGAAGATGTACCCCGTACAGCTGCTCTGCTTCATTTTTTCTTAGCTTACTCCTCAAATCCGTGTTATCAGCAAGGCAGTGTCCTAGATCACCTGATGAGATGCTTGAAGTTTTCTGTGTTACATGTTAGATCTACAGTTAATACTTCAGGATATACAAAATCTATATAAACGTTGAGTTTAAGAATATTTTAATATCAGATATTTTATAATTTCATACATCCACTATTGAATGACAAACTTAGATAGCATAGTAAAAAGCAGAGTCATCACTTTATTGACAAAGATCAGTATAGTCAAAGCTATGGTTTTTCCAGTAGTCATGTATGGATGTGAGAGTTGGGACCATAAACAAGGCTGAACACCAAAGAGTCAATGCTTTGGAACTGTGGTGTTGAAAAGACTCTCGATAGTCCCTTGGACTGAAAGGAGATCAAACCAATCACTCCTAAGGGAAATTGGAAAGACTGATACTGAAGCTAAAGCTCCAATACTTTGTCCACCTGATGCGAAGAGCTGCTTCATTGGAAAAGACCTTGATGCTGGGAAAGATTGAGGGCAGGAGACGGGGGCAGCAGAGGCTAAGATGTTTGGATGACATCACTGACTCAGTGAACATGAGTCATTGGACTTGAGTCTCCTTGAGAAAACTCCGGGAGATAGTGAAGGACAGGGAAGCCTAGCATGCTGCAGTTCATGGGACATGAGTTGGCCACTGAAAAACAACTATTGAGTACTCAATGCTTTACCTATATTATCTTTAGTTTTTACTGCATTCTTAAACGAAATTATTTAACTTATCTTTATTTTAGAGATGAGAAAAAAGAAGCTTAGATGGTTAAAATACTTTGCCTTTTAGATAATAATATATCCCTTGTGGGTTACTGTGAGAATCAAGACACTGTATGTCTGAAGTAGCTCACACAGAGCCTGGCACATAGTAAGTCCTTCAATAAGTAAAAATTTTAATACTCTTAAAATTAAAAATTAATAATTAATACTCTTAAATTAAAAACTTTAATAACTCTTGTTGGTTGATGTTATTACTCTTATCAGTTCCAACATATCAGTCAGTGGCATAGCTAAGGTTCTGCCTTATCTGAATCTACAGTGAATGTTGACTATATTTGATATCTTTTGAAATACAAATGGAGTGAACACTTGATGCAGTTTTCTTTCTTTCCCTTATGCAGCTGTGTCCTCTATTACTGCAAAGAAGCCAGCTGTTAATGACCTCATGGAATAAATTTTCATTATTGGCTTTAACTTGCAAAGCAATCTTTTAATGGTCAAGGCTGACCCCGTATTTCATGCTGATGACACTGTTCCTAGAAGGCAGCAGATGGTGGCCGTTGTGTAGAATCAGCACAGCTCAGGAGAGCTGTGCTGCCAGCTCAGCATAATTCTCCAGATAAACAGTTTGCCTATATAAGGCATCAGTCTGCAGTGGAGAGATTTATCTGTAAAAGCAGAGGGGAAAATAAGAGAATTCTTACTAAAATGGGTTGAGGGCACTAGCTGAACTCTGTTCTCTGTGTGGCATTCTGTGTCAGGTTTTAAAAGCATATGGCCAGAGACCTATTTCACCGTAGTTCCAGTTAGCAAATAGCCTGGTGTCATATTCCACATAAACCACAAGTTTACATTTTGCGTTGAGACCATTTTTATCCCAAGGCACTGTGTTTTACAAGTGCTCATATGAAGGCAAGATGCCTGGTGTACAGAACATGCAATTGATGAATGCCTAAGGGAATAATGACAGGGAGATGAGATTTCAGTGCCAACAAAGGACTCTTTGTTTCCCAGAAATTTTCATCATTTTGGACAGGATTATTTGAATCTGGTAATGGATGGACAAGGCCTGCTCTTGCTCTTCTGCTTGTGCCTATAAATGAATCGTTTCTATGTGATATGTGAAAAGTATTTTTTGGGGAGAAAAGAGAAGTGTGTGTACTTTTTTGACGTGCCTTGTGTATTTTTCTGGGACTGGTCAGATGACAAAACTTGCAGAGACTGGATTGAACTGCAGAGATGATTTACTGCGAAAGTAACGGAACTTAGCCTTCAGGGCTCTTTATTTTCCCAGGTTCTTATGAAGACCTTGGACCTTATTCACATGATCTTATGTAAAATGTGCAGTTAAGATGTTTTATACACTCAGGTAAGACTGATTTTTTTGCACACCTACTGCCCTCTGTCATAGTTCCCCCAGTGCAAAGTGTATTGAAGTGGTTGTGGTCAATTCTGGAATCTGGCTGATGGGATGCTGAGTTGGAGATATATTTATTTGGGGCTTAGTGGGATATATCAGTGTGAGACATCTGAAATTGTCGTTTTTGGAGGTCGAAGATGATTGAACATTGGCAATGTCATATGGTTACAGGCGGTTGGAAGTTGCTTCAGTGTATAATTAAGTTATTTCTACTGCCTTGGTAAAGAACTGTCTTCCAGGAATCTTCCTGCTGCTCACTGAGCTATATACCCTGTGTGACAAGTACACAGAAAGAGGGCATTTTGTGATACGCACATGTCCTTGGGCACCTGGCACAGAAAACATGTGGGTGAAGGAGGAACAATGATAAAACTTTGATCGACTCTGATGGAGGAAACTTTGCATTACCTTTCTAGTTTTCCCATAGAAAATAATACAAAATGTTTAAAAAAATGATGGGGTACCCCTTGAAGTCTATAAGCCAAAGCAAAACAAAACACTGAAAAAATAAATTATACAGAAACATGCCTAGTAATTCTTTGAAAGCATATGCAGTTTTTCTGGATTTTGTGATTTTTGTGGCAACTGTCAAATTATTTGTGGCATTTTGAAGCTTGTTTACTTAAAGGGTTTCCTGGCCTTCATTGTGTAAGCTTCAAAGTTCACCGTGCTTGGATCTGCACCTAAACTGGAAGCATATGGAATGGGGTTCTGATAGCAAACAGATTTTTTTACAGGAACCCAGAGATCNTTGAAACTTGTTTACTTAAAGGGTTTCCTGGCCTTCATTGTGTAAGCTTCAAAGTTCACCGTGCTTGGATCTGCACCTAAACTGGAAGCATATGGAATGGGGTTCTGATAGCAAACAGATTTTTTTACAGGAACCCAGAGATCCTTTCCTGAGAATATTTTTATAACTTCTTAAATTGGAACTCAAGCATAGTGACATAACTGATTTCCTTTCAGAGGAAAAAAGGTGTGTAATGGGATGAAAATAGATTATAAGCATGATACTAGAGTATATAAGGTGATGTTTCTAGGGTTAGGATTGGAGTAAATTTTAAAAACCATAGCAACTCAAAATCTATTTCTCTTCATCTCTGTCTTTTCTTAACCTTGTTTATTACCATCTTCCCTTTCAGGAAAACAAAGACAGATAAGGATCATCAGTGAATGAGATTTTTTAGTTAATGAAGCTGAGTGTGTATGAAAGATCCTCACTCAGGCTGTCTTCTAGTGTTTTTCCAGTCTGTATCCTAACGATATGTTAACCTGACAGCATTTTTTTTTTCCTTTTTCTTCAAAAATGGCCTTGGAGGTACTGCTAGAGTCAGCAAATAAATTATTTGTTAATAAATTCTCCGTAAACATGAATTCAGTGTTCACAAGTAAAACAGCCGTTTGCTCTTCTGCCCCGTTGTTTTGTTTTCTCAATTTTACCAACTTTGGGGAATCTGGGAAGCTGTAACCAAAGAAGCAATAGCATACAACTCCCCAAATGTCACAAATAATTTAGAAAACTAGAGATCACAGATCAACTCAAAATAAATTACCTGTAAAGCATTTGGTTGAGGGAGGATCCTCAGTATAGTGCCCGCCCATATTCCCCACCTCCTTTCTTTTATATTTTCCTCTCTTGGTGAATGTGACAAGAAACCTTAAGTTCGGTAAGGCAGAGTGTGAGGCATGCAAGACACCTCATGACTTATTTGCCATATTATGCTCAAGTAAGCTTCCTTAGTCTCTCCAATGATGACCTCTATGGCTCCTGACTCTTTCTGACCCACTGCCAAAGGAGTTCTTTTTAAGGAAACATTATAGCATATTTAAAAGCCTTATACAAAGGACAGTCACCATTGCATCATATATATTCATTGAACAAGTACTGATTGAGTGCTAGGGAGAACTGGCATGAAGTGGTGGGCTGGACATCTTCAGATGTCACTTCCAGGTCCCTTCTCTACCTGTGTCTATTATGCTCTCTTCCCTGAGAGACAAATCAATATAAAGCATATTGATAGCCTCCTGGGAAGAGCTATGAGGGAGAGAGAAGTGTGAGCTCTCATTATTTATTCTCTTAGCTCTTTTTCTGCAGGTGGCCTTACCTTGACTGCTATTGCCCTCCAATTATCAGTGTTTCTCTCAAAGCTGTCCTCTCTGTTGGACTCTTTCTGGTTTTCAGTATCTTTCCTCTCTCTTGTCCCTTCAGGGTTGTGTGTGACAGTAGACCAATATTACTACCATTGAGGTTCTTCATTATCCCTTTCGGTTTTCTTACATCCTTCCACCTCTTGTAAACAGTCCTTTATTAAACTCTCCAGGGGTTTCTCTGGTAGCTCAGATGGTAAAGAATCTGCCTGCAGCACAGGAAACCCAAGTTTGATCCCTGGGTGGGGAAGATCACCTGGAGAATGGAATGGCTACTCACTCCAATATTCTTGCCCAGAGGATTCTATGGACAGAGGAGCCTGATGGCCAACAGTCCACGGGGTCACAGAGAGTCAGAAGGACTGAGTGACTAACACTTTCACTTTTCAAACTCTTTATCAATTATCTTAATTTAGTCTGGTACTCATTTCCTTCTAGATCTGACTAAATCTCTGTCATACTTTGAGGTTATCAGTGATATATGAAGTAGTGAGGAAAAAGAAAATTCACACAGGGAAAGAACTTTCTGCATGGAAAAACTCTTTTCCAGGAAAATTAGGAGGACAGCAAGGTGGACTGGGTGGCTGGAATTAAGTAGGCAAATTGGAGAGAAGTAAGAAATTAAATCAGAGTGGTAGCAGAATGAGGCCTTATAGGGCTTATTTTCATCACGAGAGTGAAGTCATTGAAGGTGATGATTGGTTTATCATGTGTCACTCAGACTACTATTTGGAGAATAGACTAGGGACAAAGATAGAAGCAGGGAGGCCAGTTAGAAGGCTGTTGAGAAAGGCTATGGTAATTGCAGCAGCAGAAGTAGTGATAAATGGTGGGATTTTGGATATATTTTGGAAAATGGGGAAGAGATTTGCTGATGGTTAAAGAAGGAGTCCAGAAGACAAATTTGGCACTTAGATGGATGGACCTGTCATTTCTGATATGGAGGTGACTGCTAGAGGAAGAGTCATTCTCCAGTAGTCATATGGATATCCTTCATATCCATGAGAGTGGTTCACAGGAAATGTGTCTAGGATAGCAATACAAATTCAGGAGTCATCAACACACAGATGATATTTAAGCTGAAATTCCCTAGGATGTTGATGCTCAAACTTCTGATTTACATACTTACAAATATAATTTTCATTGTAAATTATGGTGGTTGGGTCAGCAAACTCTAAGAACAATGTTATTAGAATTAGACTGTATGGCTTCCCCAGTGGCTCAGAGATAAAGAATCCATCTGCAATGTAAGGAGTCCTGGAGACACTAGTTCAGTCTCTGAATCAGGAAGATCCACTGGTGGAAGAAGTGGTAACCCATTCCTGTGTTCTTGCTTGGAAAATCCCATAGACAGAGGAGCCTGGCAGGTAAAATCCATGGGGTGGTAAAAGAACTGGACATGACTTAGAGACTAAACAACATTTTATAAGAAATGAAAAACTTGCATATTCTGTAATTAACATGCATACAACATAAGCACCTACAAATGAGGATATCTATTAAAATACTGACATGTACATGCAAACTCAGATATTTAAGTGTGTCTAACACAAAGACTATGTTTGAAAATATTATTTGCCTTTTTGGAAGGCATTTTTATTTAAATGTCAGAAAGTGAGAGAAATCACTGATTTTCCTGCCAAACAAGGGAAGTAATTATAACTCCAAGAAGAACATAAGGAGCACATTGCAGCTGTCTTTGAAATGTCAGTCAACTTTTAAAGTGCAATTATTTTAAGCCATTTGTTTACAAAATGGCATCTCTATTTGTATACAGTTTCAAATATTTGACCCTTTTTTGTTTCATCTCTAACTTGTTAGGATTTTGCATAAAGGGCCATTTACAGTGGTAAAGAAATCTTTACCACTTAAAGCACTAGACTAAGAGTGAGATGTATCAGTGTCGAGGGTAATTGTTTTGCCACCAACTAGCTATGTGAATATGTAACAAAACATCTCTAGGCCTTTAACTTGTTTAAAAGTTAAAAGATTAATTTAGATTACTGGTATTTCCATAGTTCCACAGACTATCCCCTGGCTCAGCCCCCAGACTGGTCAGGATGGGCCAAGTGTGCCAGAAATGCCCGGGTCTCTCACTCTTTCAACCAGAGCTTTTACATTTTATTTGCTCTGTGTTAGAGAAAGAAATGGCAACCCATTCCAGTATTCTTGCCTGGAGAATGCCAGGGAGAGAGGAGCCGGTGGGCTGCCATCTGTGGGGTCGCACAGAGTCGGATACAACTAATGTGACTTAGCAGCAGCAGCAGAGCTACCAAGGAAGACATTTTCAATGTATTCACCACCAGCTTATAGTCTTAGAAAACCAGTTAATCTTTACTAGGAAAATAATTGTTTTAATTAATTACACATAAAGCTTTGTCAGCTTTGAGAACTGCCTTCCCTCTAACCACTGCCCCCAAAACATAGCCGGTCAGTTCCATAACTCTTCCCAGGTAACTGTTCTTTTTTGCTTCTGAAGTATGCTTAAGTCTTTAACATTCTTTAATTATAGAGTCTTAAGAGAGTCTTAAAGTTGAGAAAGATCTTAGAAATGATCTCTTTCAACCTCTTTGCTGATACAGATTGACTACCGCATCTTTGAGACTAGTTATTCAAAATCTATTTGCAGAGTACCAAGGGCTCATCAACTGAGATGGCAACCCATTCTGTTTACAACAGCTCGTCATATGCTTTCTTATGTGCAGCCAAAATAAATACCATGAAAACCTTCACTTTTCTGTCATTTACCATAGGGATTTGAAAACCCTATCTGTGGTTAGTGGCTCTCAAAGTTTACTGTATACAGAATCACTTACAGTGTTATGATGAATATTCTAGGACTCTCTATTCAAAGATTGTTTCAGTTAATCAAGAGATGCAGTCCAGCAATCCAAATTTTAAATAAACATTTCCTTTAATTATAATTATAGATCACTACTATAACTCATCACAGAAGACTGTGAATTGTAAAACTCATTTGTAAAATAGTTTGTATGATTCCACTTTTGTATATAATAGCATCTGCTTATATTAAAAAGATNAAAGCTGTCCTCTCTGTTGGACTCTTTCTGGTTTTCAGTATCTTTCCTCTCTCTTGTCCCTTCAGGGTTGTGTGTGACAGTAGACCAATATTACTACCATTGAGGTTCTTCATTATCCCTTTCGGTTTTCTTACATCCTTCCACCTCTTGTAAACAGTCCTTTATTAAACTCTCCAGGGGTTTCTCTGGTAGCTCAGATGGTAAAGAATCTGCCTGCAGCACAGGAAACCCAAGTTTGATCCCTGGGTGGGGAAGATCACCTGGAGAATGGAATGGCTACTCACTCCAATATTCTTGCCCAGAGGATTCTATGGACAGAGGAGCCTGATGGCCAACAGTCCACGGGGTCACAGAGAGTCAGAAGGACTGAGTGACTAACACTTTCACTTTTCAAACTCTTTATCAATTATCTTAATTTAGTCTGGTACTCATTTCCTTCTAGATCTGACTAAATCTCTGTCATACTTTGAGGTTATCAGTGATATATGAAGTAGTGAGGAAAAAGAAAATTCACACAGGGAAAGAACTTTCTGCATGGAAAAACTCTTTTCCAGGAAAATTAGGAGGACAGCAAGGTGGACT
Organism: Raphicerus campestris; assembly: GCA_006410735.1. Lineage (NCBI taxonomy): Eukaryota > Metazoa > Chordata > Mammalia > Artiodactyla > Bovidae > Raphicerus > Raphicerus campestris. The sequence continues at coordinate 366,498 of SJYW01003525.1, forward strand.
GGGTGGCTGGAATTAAGTAGGCAAATTGGAGAGAAGTAAGAAATTAAATCAGAGTGGTAGCAGAATGAGGCCTTATAGGGCTTATTTTCATCACGAGAGTGAAGTCATTGAAGGTGATGATTGGTTTATCATGTGTCACTCAGACTACTATTTGGAGAATAGACTAGGGACAAAGATAGAAGCAGGGAGGCCAGTTAGAAGGCTGTTGAGAAAGGCTATGGTAATTGCAGCAGCAGAAGTAGTGATAAATGGTGGGATTTTGGATATATTTTGGAAAATGGGGAAGAGATTTGCTGATGGTTAAAGAAGGAGTCCAGAAGACAAATTTGGCACTTAGATGGATGGACCTGTCATTTCTGATATGGAGGTGACTGCTAGAGGAAGAGTCATTCTCCAGTAGTCATATGAATATCCTTCATATCCATGAGAGTGGTTCACAGGAAATGTGTCTAGGATAGCAATACAAATTCAGGAGTCATCAACACACAGATGATATTTAAGCTGAAATTCCCTAGGATGTTGATGCTCAAACTTCTGATTTACATACTTACAAATATAATTTTCATTGTAAATTATGGTGGTTGGGTCAGCAAACTCTAAGAACAATGTTATTAGAATTAGACTGTATGGCTTCCCCAGTGGCTCAGAGATAAAGAATCCATCTGCAATGTAAGGAGTCCTGGAGACACTAGTTCAGTCTCTGAATCAGGAAGATCCACTGGTGGAAGAAGTGGTAACCCATTCCTGTGTTCTTGCTTGGAAAATCCCATAGACAGAGGAGCCTGGCAGGTAAAATCCATGGGGTGGTAAAAGAACTGGACATGACTTAGAGACTAAACAACATTTTATAAGAAATGAAAAACTTGCATATTCTGTAATTAACATGCATACAACATAAGCACCTACAAATGAGGATATCTATTAAAATACTGACATGTACATGCAAACTCAGATATTTAAGTGTGTCTAACACAAAGACTATGTTTGAAAATATTATTTGCCTTTTTGGAAGGCATTTTTATTTAAATGTCAGAAAGTGAGAGAAATCACTGATTTTCCTGCCAAACAAGGGAAGTAATTATAACTCCAAGAAGAACATAAGGAGCACATTGCAGCTGTCTTTGAAATGTCAGTCAACTTTTAAAGTGCAATTATTTTAAGCCATTTGTTTACAAAATGGCATCTCTATTTGTATACAGTTTCAAATATTTGACCCTTTTTTGTTTCATCTCTAACTTGTTAGGATTTTGCATAAAGGGCCATTTACAGTGGTAAAGAAATCTTTACCACTTAAAGCACTAGACTAAGAGTGAGATGTATCAGTGTCGAGGGTAATTGTTTTGCCACCAACTAGCTATGTGAATATGTAACAAAACATCTCTAGGCCTTTAACTTGTTTAAAAGTTAAAAGATTAATTTAGATTACTGGTATTTCCATAGTTCCACAGACTATCCCCTGGCTCAGCCCCCAGACTGGTCAGGATGGGCCAAGTGTGCCAGAAATGCCCGGGTCTCTCACTCTTTCAACCAGAGCTTTTACATTTTATTTGCTCTGTGTTAGAGAAAGAAATGGCAACCCATTCCAGTATTCTTGCCTGGAGAATACCAGGGAGAGAGGAGCCGGTGGGCTGCCATCTGTGGGGTCGCACAGAGTCGGATACAACTAATGTGACTTAGCAGCAGCAGCAGAGCTACCAAGGAAGACATTTTCAGTGTATTCACCACCAGCTTATAGTCTTAGAAAACCAGTTAATCTTTACTAGGAAAATAATTGTTTTAATTAATTACACATAAAGCTTTGTCAGCTTTGAGAACTGCCTTCCCTCTAACCACTGCCCCCAAAACATAGCCGGTCAGTTCCATAACTCTTCCCAGGTAACTGTTCTTTTTTGCTTCTGAAGTATGCTTAAGTCTTTAACATTCTTTAATTATAGAGTCTTAAGAGAGTCTTAAAGTTGAGAAAGATCTTAGAAATGATCTCTTTCAACCTCTTTGCTGATACAGATTGACTACCGCATCTTTGAGACTAGTTATTCAAAATCTATTTGCAGAGTACCAAGGGCTCATCAACTGAGATGGCAACCCATTCTGTTTACAACAGCTCGTCATATGCTTTCTTATGTGCAGCCAAAATAAATACCATGAAAACCTTCACTTTTCTGTCATTTACCATAGGGATTTGAAAACCCTATCTGTGGTTAGTGGCTCTCAAAGTTTACTGTATACAGAATCACTTACAGTGTTATGATGAATATTCTAGGACTCTCTATTCAAAGATTGTTTCAGTTAATCAAGAGATGCAGTCCAGCAATCCAAATTTTAAATAAACATTTCCTTTAATTATAATTATAGATCACTACTATAACTCATCACAGAAGACTGTGAATTGTAAAACTCATTTGTAAAATAGTTTGTATGATTCCACTTTTGTATATAATAGCATCTGCTTATATTAAAAAGATCAATTTAAAAGGATATCTCCCAAATGTTACCAGTGGTTGATTATTTATGTTTGTTGACATTACGGACAGCTTTATTTCTGCAATGATTACATATTGCTTCTATCATTAAAAATGATGTTTTAATTAGTGTTTATCACCCCCAGAACTTATCATAAGGGCTTCCCTAGTGGCTCAGCTGGTAAAGAATCCACCTGCAATGCCAGAGACCTGGGTTCAGTCTCTGGATTGGGAACATCCCCTGGAGAAGAGAACGGCTACCCACTCCANTTGCTTGGAAAATCCCATAGACAGAGGAGCCTGGCAGGTAAAATCCATGGGGTGGTAAAAGAACTGGACATGACTTAGAGACTAAACAACATTTTATAAGAAATGAAAAACTTGCATATTCTGTAATTAACATGCATACAACATAAGCACCTACAAATGAGGATATCTATTAAAATACTGACATGTACATGCAAACTCAGATATTTAAGTGTGTCTAACACAAAGACTATGTTTGAAAATATTATTTGCCTTTTTGGAAGGCATTTTTATTTAAATGTCAGAAAGTGAGAGAAATCACTGATTTTCCTGCCAAACAAGGGAAGTAATTATAACTCCAAGAAGAACATAAGGAGCACATTGCAGCTGTCTTTGAAATGTCAGTCAACTTTTAAAGTGCAATTATTTTAAGCCATTTGTTTACAAAATGGCATCTCTATTTGTATACAGTTTCAAATATTTGACCCTTTTTTGTTTCATCTCTAACTTGTTAGGATTTTGCATAAAGGGCCATTTACAGTGGTAAAGAAATCTTTACCACTTAAAGCACTAGACTAAGAGTGAGATGTATCAGTGTCGAGGGTAATTATTTTGCCACCAACTAGCTATGTGAATATGTAACAAAACATCTCTAGGCCTTTAACTTGTTTAAAAGTTAAAAGATTAATTTAGATTACTGGTATTTCCATAGTTCCACAGACTATCCCCTGGCTCAGCCCCCAGACTGGTCAGGATGGGCCAAGTGTGCCAGAAATGCCCGGGTCTCTCACTCTTTCAACCAGAGCTTTTACATTTTATTTGCTCTGTGTTAGAGAAAGAAATGGCAACCCATTCCAGTATTCTTGCCTGGAGAATGCCAGGGAGAGAGGAGCCGGTGGGCTGCCATCTGTGGGGTCGCACAGAGTCGGATACAACTAATGTGACTTAGCAGCAGCAGCAGAGCTACCAAGGAAGACATTTTCAGTGTATTCACCACCAGCTTATAGTCTTAGAAAACCAGTTAATCTTTACTAGGAAAATAATTGTTTTAATTAATTACACATAAAGCTTTGTCAGCTTTGAGAACTGCCTTCCCTCTAACCACTGCCCCCAAAACATAGCCGGTCAGTTCCATAACTCTTCCCAGGTAACTGTTCTTTTTTGCTTCTGAAGTATGCTTAAGTCTTTAACATTCTTTAATTATAGAGTCTTAAGAGAGTCTTAAAGTTGAGAAAGATCTTAGAAATGATCTCTTTCAACCTCTTTGCTGATACAGATTGACTACCGCATCTTTGAGACTAGTTATTCAAAATCTATTTGCAGAGTACCAAGGGCTCATCAACTGAGATGGCAACCCATTCTGTTTACAACAGCTCGTCATATGCTTTCTTATGTGCAGCCAAAATAAATACCATGAAAACCTTCACTTTTCTGTCATTTACCATAGGGATTTGAAAACCCTATCTGTGGTTAGTGGCTCTCAAAGTTTACTGTATACAGAATCACTTACAGTGTTATGATGAATATTCTAGGACTCTCTATTCAAAGATTGTTTCAGTTAATCAAGAGATGCAGTCCAGCAATCCAAATTTTAAATAAACATTTCCTTTAATTATAATTATAGATCACTACTATAACTCATCACAGAAGACTGTGAATTGTAAAACTCATTTGTAAAATAGTTTGTATGATTCCACTTTTGTATATAATAGCATCTGCTTATATTAAAAAGATCAATTTAAAAGGATATCTCCCAAATGTTACCAGTGGTTGATTATTTATGTTTGTTGACATTACGGACAGCTTTATTTCTGCAATGATTACATATTGCTTCTATCATTAAAAATGATGTTTTAATTAGTGTTTATCACCCCCAGAACTTATCATAAGGGCTTCCCTAGTGGCTCAGCTGGTAAAGAATCCACCTGCAATGCCAGAGACCTGGGTTCAGTCTCTGGATTGGGAACATCCCCTGGAGAAGAGAACGGCTACCCACTCCAGTATTCTGGCCTGGAGAAGTCCATGGGCTGTATAGTCCAAGGGGTCACAAAGAGTCAGACAGGACTGAGCAACTTTCATTTCACTTCACTTATCATAAAGGTGATTTTACAGAACTTGGAGACTGGCAAGGATAAAAGAAACCTATCTAATATGGCAGTATTATTGCTGCTGAGTCCTTTCAGGGCACATTAGAGTCAGAGTCCTTGGGAAAAAAAAAACAAACAAACTGACTCTTTTGATCTAGTCTAAAGGGAGTGTTACTGAGCAAGGCTTTGTGTGCCTGTGGCACAGAAAGTCAAACTCTGACAGCAGATATTTGTGGCAAAGTCGGGATTTATTTGCAGGGTTCCAAGCAGGGAGAATGGACAACTCATGCTCAAAAGACCCAAACTCCTCGATGTTTTTCAGGCAAGGGTTTTTAAACTTGGTATTAGGGTAAAGGGTCATAGGATGTGTGATCAGCTCTTGGACTTTGTTCTGATTGGTTGGTGGTGAGATAACAGGCTAAAGTTTCAGGAATCTCAACCTTCTGGTTCGAAACAGTCTGAAGTCTACGTGCTTGTGGTCAGCATGAACTCCCCATCCTCCACCTGAGTGGAGATCTTAGTTTCTACAGAACAACTAAAAGATATTCATCAGATTGCTATCTATATACCTTCAGGAGGAATAAGAAGTCCTGTGACTTGTCTTAATCATTAACTGGTCTGGTCTGCTCTTTGGAATTCAGGGAAGCCTAGAATTCCTTTTCCTCGGCAAACAAGGAACAAGGGATATCGAGGGGCCTTTCATAGGTTCTGCTTGGTTTCAATCCCCCCTTTCTTTAATATTCCTCAACCTGAGGGGAACGGAAGTGGGACAAGAGAGAGAATAAAGTTTTGGATAGAGAGTAATCATAAACTCAGTAATAGAACTCAGTTTTAGGGGGACTCCATTTCAGGAGAATGAAGGTCAGCAATGACAGTCATCTCATCACTCAGCCCAAGGCCAGTTTATCATCATCTGTTTGTTCTTTCAACAAATATTTATGGGGATTTTCCTGGTCGTCCAGTGGCTAAGACTTGGAGTTCACAATGCAGAGGGACCTGGTTTGATCCCTGGTCAGTGAACTAGATCCCACATACTGCAACTGAGATCCCAGTGCAGCCAAATAAATAAGTGAATAAATAAATTTTAAAAATTGTGTTCATAGGATAAATGCCACTCAGTCAGACTATAGAGGAACACTTGTGTACCAAATTCCTACCATAGCAGAGGAAGCAAAGGTAAAAGCATAAAAAACAGAGGAGTTGTTTTCCTTGGGAAGCTCTGAGGTTTCACTGAAGAGTGGTTGAATAAAGTAAACCTTGGAAAGTAAGCAGCAATCTTATCTAAGCTGATGAAATGAGGCTGGAGATGAGATTTTTCCTTGAGAAGGAAATATACAAAGCACATGGAAGTATAACACAAATACAAAGATCATGGAATTGTAATCTCTTGTGTTATAAATGGGGAACCGTAAATACATTGATATGGCTAGAGGGATGGGTGCCCTTGAGAAAACTGCAAGAGGCAATTTGAATAGGTAGTTCAGTTCAGTTCAGTCGCTCAGTCGTGTCCGACTCTTTGCGACCCTGTGAATTGCAGCATGCCAGGCCTCCCTGTCCATCACCAACTCCTGGAATTCACTCAGATTCATGTCCATCGAGTCAGTGATGCCATCCAGACATCGAATCCTCTGTCGTCCCCTTCTCCTCCTGCCCTCAATCCCTCCCAGCATCAAAGTCTTTTCCAATGAGTCAAGTCTTCACATGAGGTGGCCAGAGTACTGGAGTTTCAGCTTTAGCATCATTCTTTCCAAAGAAACCCAGGGCTGATCTCCTCCAGAATGGACTGGTTGGATCTCTTTGCAGTCTAAGGGACTCTCAAGAGTCTTCTCCAACACCACAGTTCAAAAGCATCAGTTCTTTGGCGCTCAGCCTTCTTCACAGTCCAACTCTCACATCCATACATGACCACTGGAAAAACCATAACATTGACTAGACGGACCTTAGTCAGCAAAGTAATGTCTCTGCTTTTGAATATGTGATCCACATTGGTCACAACTTCCTTCCAAGGGGTAAGCGTCTTTTAATTTCATGGCTGCAGTCACCATCTGCAGTGATTTTGGAGCACTCCCCCCCCTCCCCCACCAAATAAAGTCTGTCATTGTTTCCACTGTTTCCCCATCTATTTGCCATGAAGTGATGGGACCAGTTGCCATGATCTTCGTTTTCTGAATGTTGAGCTTTAAGCCAACTTTATCACTCTCCTCTTTGACTTTCATCAAGAGACTTTTTAATTCTTCTTCACTTTCTGCCATAAGGGTGGT
>SJYW01003525.1:376548-393685 GCA_006410735.1 Raphicerus campestris
CCATCGAGTCAGTGATGCCATCCAGCCATCGAATCCTCTGTCGTCCCCTTCTCCTCCTGCCCTCAATCCCTCCCAGCATCAAAGTCTTTTCCAATGAGTCAAGTCTTCACATGAGGTGGCCAGAGTACTGGAGTTTCAGCTTTAGCATCATTCTTTCCAAAGAAACCCAGGGCTGATCTCCTCCAGAATGGACTGGTTGGATCTCTTTGCAGTCTAAGGGACTCTCAAGAGTCTTCTCCAACACCACAGTTCAAAAGCATCAGTTCTTTGGCGCTCAGCCTTCTTCACAGTCCAACTCTCACATCCATACATGACCACTGGAAAAACCATAACATTGACTAGACGGACCTTAGTCAGCAAAGTAATGTCTCTGCTTTTGAATATGTGATCCACATTGGTCACAACTTCCTTCCAAGGGGTAAGCGTCTTTTAATTTCATGGCTGCAGTCACCATCTGCAGTGATTTTGGAGCACTCCCCCCCCTCCCCCACCAAATAAAGTCTGTCATTGTTTCCACTGTTTCCCCATCTATTTGCCATGAAGTGATGGGACCAGTTGCCATGATCTTCGTTTTCTGAATGTTGAGCTTTAAGCCAACTTTATCACTCTCCTCTTTGACTTTCATCAAGAGACTTTTTAATTCTTCTTCACTTTCTGCCATAAGGGTGGTATCATCTGCATATCTGAGGTTATTGATATTTCTCCCAGCAATCTTGATTCCAGCTTGTGCTTCCTCCAGCCCAGTGTTTCTCATGACACACTCTGCATATAAGTTAAATAAGCAGGGTGACAATATACAGCTTTGACATACTCCTTTTCCTATTTGGAACCAGTCTGTTGTTCCATGCCCAGTTTTAACTGTTGCTTCCTGACCTGCGTATAGGTTTCTCAAGAGGCAGGTTAGGTGGTCTGGTACTCCCATCTCTCTCAGAATTTTCCTCAGTTTATTGTGATCCACACAGTCAAAGGCTTTGGCATCATCAAATAGCAGAAATAGATGTTTTTCTGGAACTCTCTTGTTTTTTCGATGATCCAGCATATGTTGGCAATTAGATCTCTGGTTCCTCTGCCTTTTCTAAAGCCAGCTTGAACATCTGGAAGTTCACAGTTCACGTATTATTAAAGCCTGGCTTGGAGAATTTTGAGCATTTCTTTACTAGCATGTGAGATGAGTGCAATTGTGTGGTCCTAGAGGCAATAGTCATTAAAGAGTTGAAATTAACAATATATGACTGATTGGTTGTGGGGGCTAACTAACCACAGAGGGAGGAGTCTGTGTGACTCAGTTTCTTGTAGGTTTCAGGGTGGATTAGATTCTATTACCATTTTTGCATGGCAGAAGATAGGTTATCAGTCACACAAGTTGTTTTTGATTTAGACTGTCACTTCTCTCCCATGATATGGAGTGAGAAAAAAATTACATGGCATATAGAGAAGAAAGTAAAATTTGGAACATTGTTTTTCATGTGCCTATCCCTACATTTAATTTCAGCATTTCTCTGTCTCAAAAGCTTGTTGTGACTTAGGAAATTTTCACTGTATACAATTTAATAACCTTCTGTTTATGTAACCCTCTTTGTCTGTATGAATCTAGAGATAACTGTGAGAGAGCTATACTTTCAGAAAAATCAGAAAGTCACACCAAGAATGAACTATTTGAAATGGAGAGGGATGTCAGAAAGCAAAGTTAAGTTTTGTGAAATTTGTTAGATATGCAATAATGGCTGATAATTTTAGTATCTAGTCAAATGTTGTACTTAAATGAGTAGAATCCATCCATATTTACCAGATAAGGATATGCATATGACCTCTGTGTGTCATTCTGCTGCTTAAAATTTGGTTTAGATAATTTTACATAAAGGGTAAGACTCTAAGACTAAATGAGCTTAAGTGGTTTTTCTGTGTGTCAATGGTAGCTACCAACACAATGCATCTAGTCTGTTGATTTGCAAAAGTAATCTTTTTGTACCTAGACTAAGAAATAGGAACTGCTGACAGATGCCCTGTATCGCTAAAGCAAATTTACTGTACATTTCCGTTGTACATTTACTTTTATGAAAAAAAATTAAGGTACAGAAATGGAACTAAAATATAGTTTATTGACTTTCTTATACTACAATTTAATGAGTATCCTTCCATATTTATATGTGTTTCATTGATTGAAAAAAAATGCACCACCTAAAAGTTGAGAATTTTATTCAGAGGGACTTGCTGAGAACTTAAGCCTGGGAGGCAGCCTCTCAGATAGCTCTGAGGGATGGCTCTGAAGAAGTGAGGGAGAAGCTAGGATATATAGAAGGTCAAATAAGCAATTAAAAACCAGAGAGTCGAACATCAAAAGATTACTGCTAATTAAAAACCAGATATGCCAAGTCAATAAATTTAGTGCTTTTCTTTAAATATGCATGGGAACATGCAAGAATCTTGGCTCAAAGAAGTCATTTTCTTTATATGCACCTTGATTATCTGGGGCCAGTATCCTATTTTTTTCCATCCTGAGCCCTGTAGGGATACACGGTTGGGGCCACTGCAGTTGGTGATGACCGAAACGTCCTTTTTTTACTGTTATGGCCAGTGGCACTTTTTTGACCATAGTTTTTATAAATGCCTCCTCACTGTTTATTTTACTGTTTATTAAGTGTATTATTCAAATGATATGAGATGATAGAGATAAAAGAGCCATTGAAAATATGTGATTTGGTCTTGATAGTCAAAAGTATTCTGGCTGTTCAGGCAGGTGACCATATTTTGGGCCAAAATGCTTATCTGTTATTAAAAAAAGTTAGTGGTTGGTTTAGGTGAAGGCACAATTAAGGGAATAATAATTATGTATGGCATCTCTTAACCTTTTAATCATCCCAAGCACCTAGTAACCTTAGTTTAGCTTGATCAAAACAGTTGATTGAGAAACATTAAAAAAGAAAAGATAAACCTGTTGTTTTCAGTGTCTGGCCAAAGTAGAGCTACCTCTGTATTCCTTGGAGAGGAGAGAAGGGGCTTTATGTTAGAAGAAGAGCTATGGAAGACTTGCATTTTTTTTTTTTCTTCCTTTTTTCCCCAAACAACAGCTAATATCCCTCTGGCTTGAATTTTAATGACTGCATATCACTCTTTGAATGTTATTGGGAGTTCTGCCCTCAAGCCTATTAACAGCAGTTTGAAACCAGAAGGTTTTCTGAGACCTTTCCTCAAGACCAGCTGCAATTCTGATGTGACCACTCATTGTTCTGGAAAAAGCAGCTTATTTAACCCATTTAGCCACTTGTGGACCGTCCCTTTACAAAGCTGTTTCTGTCTTGCATGGGCAGGGACTCCAGGCCCAGCTGTGGGGCAGCTGAATTAATAAAAGGATACTGAGCCCACATTCCCTAAAGACTAGCAGATTTCTATGCGGACTCCATTCTAACAGTGTGACCTCTGGCCTTTGACATGACAGCTGGAGTTCAGATCTGTTTGACTCTGAGAGGACAGCTTAGGAAGAATGTTCTCAATGGTTTATTGGTGAGAAATGTGGATCTACATGGCCTGTGCCTTGTCTGAATTTGTAATTAACATTTTCAAGCACCTGGAATTTAATAAGCACTGAATGTGGTGCTGACTTTTGTTTTGCTTAGTGTCACTAATACTTTACCAGATATTTGTGTTATTTCTGGTCTACAGACACAGAAACAGAGAGCCTGCAAGGATATAGGTGTCTGACAATTTAGGGAAACTAGTCGGTTTTATCTCTGGCTGCATATTTGGTTTACCTTTAAAGCTTTTTTAAAATATATATCCCTAGGTTTAGGACAGATAAGTTAGAATAGAATCCCTGGAGGTGCCATTTTAAGAATAAACAAAACACCTTCCCTGATTAATTTACAGCAAGTGTTGTGAACCTTTGTCCTAATTTGCCTGTCACTCATCCCTTACCAAGTCTTCCCAGGCTGCACTATTGGTAAAGAATCTGCCTGCCAATTCAGGATATGCTAGAAACATGGGTTAGATCCCTGGGTCGGGAAGATTCCCCTAGAGGAGGAAATGATAACCCACTCTAGTATTCTTGCCTGGAGAATCCCATGGACAGAGGAGCCAGGTGGGCTACACTCCATGGGGTCACAGAGTTGGACATGACTTAAGTGACTGATCATGAGTAGGAGCATCACTTATCAAATCCTGATCCTGCATCAGCCACATATGCTTGAGTTAGAAACTTGTTAGAAACCCAGACTATCAGGACTCTTCCAACCTGTTGTATCAGAACCTGAATTTTTAAAAAATCCCTAGGGAACTTCCTATTTGTATCGTTCTTGAAACTTTTCTATAAATCTAACACTCTTCTAAAATGAAAAGTGTTTATTAGGAAAAAAGAAAATCATGTTTGGGATAAAAATATCAAAACCTTCCCTCCAGTAGCTCTGTCCAGCAAGGTGAGGTGAGGTGAAGTCACTTAGTCGTGTCCGACTCTTTGCGACCCCATAGACTGCAGCCTGCCAGGCTCCTCTGTCCATGGGATTTTCCAGGCAAGAGTACTGGAGTGGGTTGCCATTTCCTTCTCCAGGGGATCTTCCCAAACCAGCACTCGAACCTGGGTCTCCCGCATTGTAGACAGACGCTTTACTGTCTGAGCCACCAGGGAAGTCCCAGTCCAGCAAGAGAGAAGCTTATTAAAAGGCAATTTGCTAAGAGCTATAATGGAAGTAATATAGAAAGTGCTGTCACTTTATGGAAGGAAATGAGAACTGCTCTGTGGAGGAATTAAAGAGAAAATTTCCTGGCTCAATCTTGTGAGTTGTGGGTGAGGAGGTTTCTCCCCACTACCTTCAACATTGGGTTGGTGTTTTTTGGGGGGGCTATGGCTTTGACAGCTGGAACATAAGACCTCTCACCTCTGTGTCATGTGCCCCACCATGCTCTCTGCCTCTGGGGCAGTGAGCATCCCTGCTGTTGCCACATTTCTGAGGGTGAGTTCCATGGAAGGAAGGCTGCCCGCTTCCTTCGCCTTCATATCGCCTGTCCTGGGGCACTGGATCCCAGGCCTCCCCTTCTGGTTCAGGCAGAGCACAGGCCACCTCATAAGCACCTTTTCAGCCAGGGTCCCAAGGGTGTGGCTTCATTTATCTGGGTTGCAGAATGAAGATGATGCAGAGGAGAGCCACAGCTGACTATGATAAACTTGTTGCAGCAATGAGAGAATATCCTTTGTGAGATCAAGCCCTGATCTTTCGGAGTGGGAGCACTGACTCCAAGACCCTAGACTACCAGAGAACTAACTCTAGGGAGTATCATATAGTGAGAACTCACACAAAGGAAACCTCTTGAATGCAAGAGGCACCACCCAACCACCCTAGCACCCTGTGTAGGATGCCTCATCTAAACAAAAACAAAGCAAAAATACAAACCCAATCAACAGCAGATAGGGTTACCACCTCACTCAGCCTTCATCAGAGGAAAAACAAACAAACACACACTGGACACATATCTCACAAATCTTACACAAACCACTGACCAACCTTAGAAGGGCATAAGAAAGAATTCAGCCTTGAAGCCTGGGAAAAGGAGACCTCAAAAACAATAAGTTAAAAAAAATAATAAAAAGGCAGAGAAATACTACACAAATGAAGGAACAAACTAGAAACACAGAAGTCCAAATAAATGAAGAGGAAATAGGAAAACTACCTGAAAAAGAATTCAGAATAATGATAGTAAAGATAATCAAAAACCTTGAAAACAAAGTGGAGAAAAGGCAAGAATCAATTAATAAAGACCTAGAAGAAGTAAAGAATAAACATACAGAGACAAACAACACAATTATTGAAATTAAAAATACTCTAGAAGAAATCAATAGCAGAATATATGAAGCAGAAGAACTAATCAATGAGCTGGAAGATAAAATGTAAATAACTTCTGAAAAGCAGAATAAAGCAAAAAGAATGAAAAGAACTGAGGATAGTCTCAGAGACCTCTGGAACAATATCAAATGCACCAACATTTGAATATAGGGGTACAGAAGAAGAAGAGAAAAAGAAAGGGTATGAGAAAATTTTTGAAGAGACTATAGTTGAATATTTCTTCAACACGGAAAAGGAAATAGTCAAGTCTAAGAGGCACAAAGAGTCCCGTACAGGATAAACTCAAGGAGAAAAACACCAAGACACATACTAGTCACATTAACAAAGACTAAACACAAAGAAAGAATATTAAAAGCAACACGGGAGAAGCAACAAGTAACATACAGTAGAAACCTCATGTGTTTAACAGCTGATCTTTCAGCAGAAACTCTGTAGGCCAGAAGGGAATGGCAGGATATATTTAAAGTACTGAAAGGGAAACATCTACAACCAACATTACTGTACAGGCAAGGAACTCATTCAAAATTGATGGAGAAATAAAAAGCTTTTCAGACAAGCAAAAGAGAATTCAGTACCACTAAACCAGCTTTACAACAAATGTTAAAGGGACTTATGTAGTCCAGAAATACAAGAGAAGAAAAAACATCTACGAAATCAACCCCAAACAATTAACAAAATGGCAATAGAAAGATATATATCAATAATTACATTAAATGTAAATGGATTAAATGCTCCAACCAAAAGACAGATAGGCTGAATGGATACAAAAACAAGACCCATATATATGCTGTCTATAAGAAACCCACTTCAGACCTAAAGGCACACATAGACTGAAAGTGAGAGGATGGAAAAATGTTTCCATGCAAATGGGAAGCAAAAAAAAAAACAACAAAAAAAAACTGGAGTAGCTATCCTCATACAGACAAAATAGACCTTAAAATAAAGAAGATTACAAGAGAAGGACAACACATAATGATCAAGGGATTAACCCAAGAGGAAGACATAACAATTGTAAATATCTATGCACCCAACATTGGAACACCTCAATACATAAGAACAACACTAACAGACATAAAAGGAGAAATTGACAGTAACACAATAATAGTAGGTGACTTTCACTCCCCACTCACACCAATGGACAGATCGTCGAAACAGAAAATCAATAAGGAAACACAAGTCTTAAATGGTNGAACTCACACAAAGGAAACCTCTTGAATGCAAGAGGCACCACCCAACCACCCTAGCACCCTGTGTAGGATGCCTCATCTAAACAAAAACAAAGCAAAAATACAAACCCAATCAACAGCAGATAGGGTTACCACCTCACTCAGCCTTCATCAGAGGAAAAACAAACAAACAAACACTGGACACATATCTCACAAATCTTACACAAACCACTGACCAACCTTAGAAGGGCATAAGAAAGAATTCAGCCTTGAAGCCTGGGAAAAGGAGACCTCAAAAACAATAAGTTAAAAAAAATAATAAAAAGGCAGAGAAATACTACACAAATGAAGGAACAAACTAGAAACACAGAAGTCCAAATAAATGAAGAGGAAATAGGAAAACTACCTGAAAAAGAATTCAGAATAATGATAGTAAAGATAATCAAAAACCTTGAAAACAAAGTGGAGAAAAGGCAAGAATCAATTAATAAAGACCTAGAAGAAGTAAAGAATAAACATACAGAGACAAACAACACAATTATTGAAATTAAAAATACTCTAGAAGAAATCAATAGCAGAATATATGAAGCAGAAGAACTAATCAATGAGCTGGAAGATAAAATGTAAATAACTTCTGAAAAGCAGAATAAAGCAAAAAGAATGAAAAGAACTGAGGATAGTCTCAGAGACCTCTGGAACAATATCAAATGCACCAACATTTGAATATAGGGGTACAGAAGAAGAAGAGAAAAAGAAAGGGTATGAGAAAATTTTTGAAGAGACTATAGTTGAATATTTCTTCAACACGGAAAAGGAAATAGTCAAGTCTAAGAGGCACAAAGAGTCCCGTACAGGATAAACTCAAGGAGAAAAACACCAAGACACATACTAGTCACATTAACAAAGACTAAACACAAAGAAAGAATATTAAAAGCAACACGGGAGAAGCAACAAGTAACATACAGTAGAAACCTCATATGTTTAACAGCTGATCTTTCAGCAGAAACTCTGTAGGCCAGAAGGGAATGGCAGGATATATTTAAAGTACTGAAAGGGAAACATCTACAACCAACATTACTGTACAGGCAAGGAACTCATTCAAAATTGATGGAGAAATAAAAAGCTTTTCAGACAAGCAAAAGAGAATTCAGTACCACTAAACCAGCTTTACAACAAATGTTAAAGGGACTTATGTAGTCCAGAAATACAAGAGAAGAAAAAACATCTACGAAATCAACCCCAAACAATTAACAAAATGGCAATAGAAAGATATATATCAATAATTACATTAAATGTAAATGGATTAAATGCTCCAACCAAAAGACAGATAGGCTGAATGGATACAAAAACAAGACCCATATATATGCTGTCTATAAGAAACCCACTTCAGACCTAAAGGCACACATAGACTGAAAGTGAGAGGATGGAAAAATGTTTCCATGCAAATGGGAAGCAAAAAAAAAAACAACAAAAAAAAACTGGAGTAGCTATCCTCATACAGACAAAATAGACCTTAAAATAAAGAAGATTACAAGAGAAGGACAACACATAATGATCAAGGGATTAACCCAAGAGGAAGACATAACAATTGTAAATATCTATGCACCCAACATTGGAACACCTCAATACATAAGAACAACACTAACAGACATAAAAGGAGAAATTGACAGTAACACAATAATAGTAGGTGACTTTCACTCCCCACTCACACCAATGGACAGATCGTCGAAACAGAAAATCAATAAGGAAACACAAGTCTTAAATGGCACATTAGATGAGATGGATCTCATTGGCATCTTCAGGCCATCCCATCCAAATGCCAAAGAATACACCTTTTCTTAAATGCACATGGAACATTCTCCAGGATAGACAACATCTTGGGTCACAAACCAAATCTCAGTAAATTTAAGAAAATTGAAGTCATATCAAGCATCTTTTCTGACCACAGTGCTGTGAGACTAGATATCGATTACAAGAATAAAATTGTAAGGAACACAAACACATGGCGATTAAACAACACATTTCTTAAATAACCAGGATACTGAGGAAATCAAAAGGGAAATCAAAACATTTCTAGAAACAAATGACAATGAAAACAATGTAAAACCTACGGGATGCAGCAAAACAGTTCTCAAAGGGAAGTTTATAGCAACATAGCCCTACCTCAAGAAACAAGAAAAACATCAAATAGACAACCTAACTTTACACCTAAAACAGCTGGAAAAAGAAGAAGAAGAACAACAACAAAAATCCCCAAATTAGTAGAAGGCAAGAAATCATAAAGATCTGAGCAGAAATAAATGAAAAATAAATGGAAGTAACAATAGTAAAGATTAATAAAACTAAAAGCTGGTTCTTTGAGAAAATAAAATTGACAAGCATTTAGCCAGACTCATCAAAAAAAGAGAAGAATCAAATCAACAAAATTAGAAATGAAAAAGGAGAGGTTACAACAGACAATGCAGAAATACAAGGGATTATACAAGGGTTTATAACAGACTATTATGAACAACTATATGGCAATAAAATGGATAACCTGGAAGAAATGGACAGATTCTTAACCAGGAGGAAGTAGAAATTATGAACAACACAATTACAAGCACTGAAATTGAAGCTGTAGTCAAAAATCTCCCCCAAAACAAAAACCCAGGACCAGATGACTTCACAGCAGAATTCTATCAAACATTTAGAGATGAGCTAATGTCTATCCTTCTAAAACTCTTTCAAAAAATTGCAGAGAAAGGAACACTTCCAAACTCATTCTACGAGACCACCATTACCCTGATACCAAAACCAGACAAAGACAATGCGAAAAAAGAAAACTACAAGCCATTATCACTGATGACCGTAGATGCAAAAATCCTCAACAAAATTTTAGCAAACAGAATTCAGCAACACATCAAAAAGCTAATACACCATGATCAAATTGGGTTTATTCCAGGAATGCAAGGATTCTTCAGCATATGCAAATCAATCAATGTGATACACAATATTGAAAGATAAAACTGAAAGATAAAAACCATATGATCATCTCAGTAGATACAGAAAAAGCCTTTGACAAAATTCAGCACCCATTTAAGATTAAATTTATTCAAAACATGGGCATAGAAGGAACCTACCTCAACATAGTAAAGGCCATATATGATGAGCCTACAGCAAACACTATTCTCAATGCTGAAAAAATGAAAGCATTCCCTCTAAGATCAGGAACAAGACAAGTGTGTCCACTTCCCACACTATTATTCAACATAGTTTTGGAAGTCCTAGCTACAGCAATCAGAAGAAAACGAAATAAAAGGAATCTAGATTGGAAAAGAAGTAAAACTCTCACTGTTTGCAGATGACATGATCATCTACTCAGAAAACCCTAAAGATAGTATCAGAAAATTACTAGAGCTAATCAGTGAATTTAGCAAAGTTGCAGGATACAAGAACAATACACAGAAATCACTTGCATTTCTTTATTTTTATATGAAAAATCAGAAAAAGAAATTAAGGAATCAATCCCATTCACCACTGCAACAAAAAGAATTAAATAGGAATAACCTTACCTAAGGAGTCAAAAGAACTGTACACAGAAAATTATAAGACACTAATGAAAGAAATCAAAGATGACATAAGCAGATGGAGAGATATTCCATGTTCCTGGGTAGGAAGAGTCAATATTGTTTAAATGACTATACTACCAAACTCAATCTACAGATTTAATGTGATCACTATCAAATTACCAATGACATTTTTCACAGAACTCGAACAAAAAATTCCCCATTTCATATGGAAATACAAAAGACCCGGAATAGCCAAAGCAGCCTTGAGAAAGAAGAATGGAGCTTGAGGAATCAACCTTCTTGACTTCTAATTATACTACAAAGTTTTAGTCATCAAGACAGTATGCTACTAGTACAAAAACAGAAATATAGACCAATAGAACAAGATAGAAAGGCCAGAAATAAACCCATGTACCTATGAGTACCTTATTTTTGACCAGGAGGCAAGAATATACAATGGGGCAAAGACAACCTCTTTAATAAATGGTGCTGGGAGACTGGACAGCTACATGTAAAAGAGTGAAATTCCTAAAACCATACACGAAGATAAACTCAAAATGGATTGAAGACCTAAATGTAAGAACAGAAACTATAAAACTCTTAGAGGACAACATAGGCATAACACTTGGTGACATAAACAAGTTCTTCTATTACCCACCTCCTAGAGTAATGGAAATAAAAACAAAAGTAAACAAGTGGGACCTGATTAAACTTAAAAGCTTTTGCACAGCAAAGGAAACAGCAAGGTGAAAAGACAGCCCTCAGAATGGGAGAGAATAATAGCAAATGACACTGACAAAGGATTAACTTTCAAAATACACAAGCAGCTCATACAACTCAATGCCAGAAAAAACAAACAACTCAATCAAAAAGTGCGGAAAAGACAGAAACAGACATTTCTCTGAAGAAGACATAGAGATGGCTTACAAACACATGAAAAGATGCTCAACATCACTCATTATTAGAGAAATGCAAATCAAAACTACAGTGAGATATCACCTCACACCAATCAGAATGGCCATCATCAAAAAGTCCACAAACAATAAATGCTGGGGAAGGTGTGGAGAAAAGGGAACACTCTTGCACTGTTGGTGGGAACATAAATTGATACAGCCACTATGGAAGACGGTATAGAGATTCCTTAGTGGGAGGGGGGGTTCAGGATTGGGAGCTCGTATACACCTGTGGCAGATTCATGTCAGTGTATGGCAAAACCAATACAATATTGTAAAGTAAAATAAAGTAAAAATAAAATTAAAAAAAATTAGGAATAAAACCACCATATGACCCAGCAATCCCACTCCTAGGCATATACCCTGAGGAAATAAAAATTGAAAAAGATACATGGATCCCACTGTTCATTCCAGCACTATTTACAATAACTAGAACATGGAAGCAACCTAGATGTCCATCGACAGATGAATGGAAAAAGAAGTTGTGGTACATATACACAATGGAATATTACTCAGCCACAAAAGGGAACACATTTGAGTCAGTTCTAATGAGGTGGATGAAAACCTAGAACCCAAAGATAAATATCGTGTTCTAACACGTATTTACGGAATCTAGAAGGATGGTAGTGAAGAACTTATTTACAGGGCAGCCATAGAGAAACAGACATAGAGAATAGACTTATAGACACGGGGAGAGGGTGAGATGTATGGAAAGAGTAACATGGAAATTTACATTACCATATGTAAAATAGATAGCCAGTGGGAATTTGCTGTACAGCTCAGGAAACTCAAACAGGGGCTCTATATCAACCTAGAGGGGTGAGATGGGGAGGGAGATGGGAGGGAAGTTCAAAAGGGAGGGGATATATGTATACCGTATGGCTGATTCATGTTGAGGTTCAACAGAAAACAACAAAATTCTGTAAAGAAATTATCCTTCAATAAATAAATAAAAGAAGAAANAACCTAGAGGGTTGAGATGGGGAGGGAGATGGGAGGGAAGTTCAAAAGGGAGGGGATATATGTATACTGTATGGCTGATTCATGTTGAGGTTCAACAGAAAACAACAAAATTCTGTAAAGAAATTATCCTTCAATAAATAAATAAAAGAAGAAAGAAAATTGCCCAAGAAAGGTGACTTGAAGAAATTCTGGGCAGAGAGAAAGACACAAAGGACAGTTCCTTTAAGAAAACTCTCTAATACAAAGGGAGTTTAAGAAAGAAACATAAAATTGAGTTTTGATGAAAATATAATGTTGAAAACACGGGTATATATTTTTAAAAAGATAATGCCAAACCCCAAACTGAAGATTAGTGCCAGACTGCTACTGCTGCTAAGTCACTTCAGTCATGTCTGACTCTGTGTGACCCCATGGATGGCAGCCCACCAGGCTCCCCCGTCCCTGGGATTCTCCAGGCAAGAACACTGGAGCGGGTTGCCTTTCTTCTCCAATGCATGAAAGCGAAAAGTGAAAGGGAAGTCACTCAGTCGTGTCCAACCCTTAGCATGGACTGCAACCTACCAGGCTCCTTCATCCATGGGATTTTCCAGGCTCGAGTACTGGAGTGGGGTTGCCATTGCCTTCTCCGAGTGCCAGACTAGAGATAATCTAATAATTAAAGGAAAACTTTCTTTCTCTTTTTTGAGGAAAGCAAAGTAATTAAGGACAATTAACCATTGGTAGCTAAATTAGGGCTCCTGAACACTTTTTTTCTCTTTTTTGAGGAAAGCAAAGTAATTAAGGACAATTAACCATTGGTAGCTAAATTAGGGCTCCTGAACAGGATTGGAGACAGAATTTTTTGGAAGTTCTTGTGACCCTACTCTCTGGCATTTGTTAGTTTCTTTGAGGTGCTATGCTTAACTTCTCAGGGCCTTTGAAGCTACTTATTTTCTCTGTTGGCAGGCTGATCTCTTCTTTTTATTTAATTTTGATTGGCATATGGTTGCTTTACAATGTTATGTTATTTTCTGCTGTACAGCAAAGGGAATCAGCCATATGTATACATACATCCCCTCATTTTTTTGGATTTCCTTCCCATTTATGAACTGTGATTCTACCCATGGCTAAGTCCTCCTCTTCCTTCAACTGGCATTCTGCCCAACATTGCTTCTTCCAATTTACACTCTAGGTTGGGTACCATTCTTCTGGATTCCTATAACATCCTGTATATGTCACATTACTATCAATTTTCTTTTTGTCTGTTTATCTCATGAAACTATAAGTACCTTGAAGGCAGGGGTTTTCCAATGGCTTCTGTGTCTCCAGAACTTCTCAAAGTTCTTGACTTAGGAAATTCTTAGAAATAAAATGAAAAATGAAAGCAATAGCCTATCTTTGCCCATTGCTGACAGTGTCAAGATGGTCTTGGAGATGGCAATAATGGATTACAAGGCCTTCACATTGATAGCTGGGAAGAAATTTAGAGACTTCAACCTGTATATAACACATGGCTGGCATATAGCAGATTCCAAATAAATTTTAGGTGAGGGAAAAAATGAACACTCTCATTTAATATACAAAGGCTCTGATTTAGATTATGTTAAGGACGTCTTTCTTAGCATATTGTTAGGTGAATATAAACTCAGGCATGGATCATTACTCATAAAGTAGCAATCATTTTTGTGACCTCTAATTTTCAAAAATTTTTATTAAAGTATATAGTTGATTTACAATGTTATGTTAGTTTCTGGCATACAGCAAAGCGAATCAGGTGTGTGTGTGTGTGTGTATGTGTGTGTGTGTGTGTATTCTCATTTCTCATTATGGTTTATTATAAGATACTGAATATAGTTCCCTGTTCTGTGTGTTTCCTGAGACTTACCTTTGAGTATTTAAGTTTCTCCTGTGGAGGTACGGGTCAGCAGGGGCCTGCCACAGGGGCAGGGGCTCTGGGTGCAGCAGCCCTGGGTATCACATAAGCCCTCTTAGAGGAGGCCACCATTAACCCCACCANTGGTTTATTATAAGATACTGAATATAGTTCCCTGTTCTGTGTGTTTCCTGAGACTTACCTTTGAGTATTTAAGTTTCTCCTGTGGAGGTACGGGTCAGCAGGGGCCTGCCACAGGGGCAGGGGCTCTGGGTGCAGCAGCCCTGGGTATCACATAAGCCCTCTTAGAGGAGGCCACCATTAACCCCACCATAGACCTGCCAGAACTTACACAGAACTGGGGAAACAGACTCTTGGAGGGCACAAACAAAAGCTTGTGTGCTCCAGGATCCAGGAGCAAGGAAGAGTGACCCCACAAGAGACTGACCCAGACTTGCCCGTGAGTGGCCAGGAGTCTCTTATGGAGATGTGGCTGGTGGTGGCCTGCTACATGGTTGAGGGCACTGGAACCTTTTGAAGGAGGTCACTGTTCATTACCTCCACCATAGTTTGGCCTCAGGTCAAACAAAAGGGAGGGAAACCAGCCCTGCCCATCAGAACAAGACTCAGTTTTCCCCTCAGTCATTCTCTCCTATCAGGAAGCTTCCACAAGCTTCTTATCTTATCCATCAGAGGGCAGACAGAATGAAAACCACAGTCATGGAAAACTAATCAAACTGATCACGGGGACCATAGCTTTGTCTAACTCAATGAAACTATGAGCCATGCCATGTAGGGCCACCCAAGATGGATGGGTCATGGTGGAGAGTTCTGACAAAAGTTGTCCACTAGAGAAGGGAATGGCAAACCACTTCAGTATTCTTGCCTTGAGAACCCCATAAACAGCATGAAAAGGCAAAAAGGACACCAAAAGATGAACTCCCCAGGTTGGTAGGTGCCCAGTATGCTTCTGGGGTAGAGTAGAGGAATAACTCCAGAAAGAATGAAGAGAGAGCCAAAGCAAAAACAGCACCCAGTTGTGGATGTGAATGGTGATAGAAGTAAAGTCTGAAGCTATAAAGGAGAATACTGTATGGGAACCTGGAAAGTTAGGTCCATGAATCAAGGTAAACTGGAAGTGGTCAAACAGTTGGCAAGAGTGAACATTGACATTTTAGGAATCAATGACCTAAAATGGACTGGAATAGGTGAATTTAAATCAGATGACCATTGCATTTACTACTGTGGGAAAGGATCCCTTAGAATTAATGGAGTAGCCTTCATAGTCAACAAGAGTCTGAAATGCAGTACTTGGATGCAATCTCAAAAACGATAGAATGATCTCTGTTTGTTTCCAAGGCAAACCATTCAGTATCACAGTAATCCAAGTCTATGCCCTGACCAGTAATGCTGAAGAAGCTGAACAGTTCTATGAAGACCTACAAGAACTTCTAGAACTAACACTCAAAAAAGATGTTCTTTTCATTATAGGGGACTGGAATGCAAAAGTAGGAAGTTAAGAGATTCTTGGAGTAACAGGGATATTTGGCCTTGGAGTACAAAATGAGGCAGGGCAAAGGCTAATAGAGTTTTGTCAGGAGAATGCAATGGTCATGACAAACACCCTCTTCCAACAACACAAGAGAATACTCTACACATGGATTTCAGCAGAAGGTCAATACCGAAATCAGATTGATTATATTCTTTGCAGCCAAAGATGGAGAAACTCTATACAGTCAGCAAAACAAGACTGGGAGCAGACTGTGGCTCAGATCATGAACTCCTTATTGCCAAATTCAGACTTAAATTGAAGTAGGGTAAACCCTTAGACCTTTCATGTATGACCTATATCAAATCCCTTATGATTATACAGTGGAAGTGACAAATAGATTTAAGGCATTAGATCTGATAGATAGAGTGCCTGAAGAACTATGGACAGAGGTTTGTGACATTGTACAGGAGGCAGTGAGCAAGACCATCCCCAAGAAAAAGAAATATAAAAAAGTAAAATGGTTGTCTGAGGAGGGCTTACATAGCTGAGTAAAAAGGACAGGTGAAAGGCAAAGGAGAAAAGGAAAGATATACTCATGTGATTGTAGAGTTTCAAAAAATAGCAAGCACAGGTAAGAAAGCCTTCCTCGGTGATCAATGCCAAGAAATAGAGGAAAGAACAGAATGGGAAAGACTAGATATCTCTTCAAGAAAATTAGAGATGCAAAGGGAACTTTTTATGCAAAGACGGGCAAAATAAAGGACAGAAATGGTACGGACCTAACAGAAGCAGAAGATATTAAGAAATGGTGGCGAAATACAGGGAAGAACTGTACAAAAAAGATCTTTACGACCCAGATAATCATGATGGTGTGATCACTCACCTAGAGCCAGACATCCTGGAATGTGAAGTCAAGTGGGCCTTAGGAAACATCACTATGAACAAAGCTAGTGAAGGTGACAGAATTCCAGTTCTATTTCAAATCCTAAAAGATGATGCTGTGAAAGTGCTGCTCTGCCGGCAAATTTGGAAAACTCAGTAGTGGCCACAGGACTGAAAAGGGTCAGTCTTCATTCCAGTCCCAAAGAAAGGCAATGCCAAAGAATGTTCAAACTATCATAAGGTTACACTCATCACACATTCTAGCAAATTAGCTAAAAATTCTCCAAGCCAGGCTTCAACAGTACATGAACCATGAACTTCCAGATGTTCAAGCTGGATTTAGAAAAGGCAGAGGAACCAGAGATCAAATTGCCAACATCTGTTGGATCATGGAAAAAGCAAGAGAGTTCCAGAAAAACATCTATTTCTGCTTTATTGACTATGCCAAAG